>CM052901.1:8062756-8220337 GCA_028534135.1 Potos flavus | reverse complement strand
GTAGTTTGTCAAATGCTTTTTCTGCACCTATTAAGAGTTTCATATGATTCTTATCCTTTCTTTTATTAACGTGGTGTGGCACGCTGATTGATTTGTGGATATTGAACCACCCCTGCAGCCCAGGAATAAATCCCACTTGGTCAGGGTGAATAATCCTTTTAATGTACTGTTGGATCCTATTGGCTAGCATTTTGGTGAGAATTTTTGCATCCATGTTCATCAGGGACATTGGCCTGGATTTCTCCTTCTTAGTGGGGTCTTTGTCTGGTTTTGGGATCAAGGTAATGCTGGCCTCATAGAATGAGTTTGGAAGTTTTCCTTTCATTTCTATTTTGTGGAACAGCTTCAGAAGAATAGGTATTAATTCTTTTTTAAATGTTTGGTAGAGTTCCCCTGGGAAGCCATCTGGCTCTGGACTCTTGTTCATTGGGAGATTTTTGATTACTGATTCCATTTCTTTACTGGTTATGGGTCTGCTCAAACTGTGTATTTCTTTCTGTCTCAGTTTCGGTAGTTTGTATGTTCCTAGGAATTCATCCATTTCTTCCCGATTGCCCAATTTGTTGGCATATAATTGCTCATAATATGCTTTTATAATTGTTCATATTTCTGCAATGTAAAGATGCCCCTGCTGGGCACAGGGGGCGGGGATTGGTGTAAGAGACTCCAGCCTTCACTGGCAGTGCTGTGTTTCTCTCTCAGGTCCAACCATGCTGGGGGGTGTGGCTGGAAGTGGCATCACCCCACCCTCTCATCCTGTGCTGGGGCAGGGGACCTCACAGCTGCTGATGTTCAGAAGGCCTTCACAGAAAAGTGAACAATTTCTCCTGTGTCCCAGGCTTTTGTTGGATGCCTGCCTTTAACCTGTTTATGCTTGGCCCTCAGCTGCTTGGTGCCACATTTCTCCTGTGTTTTATCTCTGGATGGTGGCTAGGATTCAAAACTCCAAATCTTAAAGGGCCCAGCAAGGTGCAGACCTGCTCTCCTCCCCCAGAGGAGAGCCTCCAGATGTGCCTGGCACCATTCTGTCCCAGAAAAGCAATCACACAGTATGCACACGGTTGCTGGAGTCTATTGTCGTGGGCAGTGAAAAGCTGCGACTGGGTTATCTGACCTCTGCATGTGTGCCTCTACCCCCTGCTGTTGAATGGCCACTCAGTGGCTCCCGTTGGGCCTTTTGTCCATGGAGAGGCAAAATAATCTCTTCCAAATGTACTCCAGGAGGGAGAGCAATCTCTTCCAGCACAACCCAGGGGATCCCCTGACCAGGGCGTGTTGTGCAAACCCTACATGCTGTTCCCTCTCCTGCTGTCTCCCTCTGTCTCTGACTTTGCCCTGTGCAAAGGGTTCCCTCCTGTTTGCAGCATCTCAGCTTTTTTCTCCCCCGATTCATAGCTTTGAACCTCGCATCTGTCACATTCTCTCCAATTGTGCATATTGTTTTCTTAATCTTCAGATCAATTTCCTAGTTGTTTGAAATGATTTGATGTTGATCTGTGTTCAAGGGACAAGGCAATCTCAGGGTCTTTCTGTTACTCGGCTATGTTAACTCCTATAAATGTGTCTTTAAATATTTGTGCATGCGTTTCTATGTGATAAGTTTCTAAAAATAGAACTTCTGAGTTGGGGGTATGCTTTTAATGTTCAGAGTAATTGCTGTGTTGTCTTCTGAAAAGACATGACATTTCACAGTCAACCAACAATGACACAGTTTTCTCATATCCTTGTCAATAATACAGTTTACCATCCTTTCACTTTTTCTTTTTTTCATATGTGATAGACAAAATACAGTGTATTTCATGGATTTTTACTGAGGTTAACCATCACTTAATATGTTTATTAACTACTTGCCTTTCTTCTGTGCATATCTTATTCCCATTTTTGGCCCTCCCTTTTTTCCTTCCCAGTTTGTCTGTGTGTTTCCCTCACAAATGTGTAAGAGCTATTTGCACATTAACTGTAACAGTTCACCATCTATTAAAGAGTTACAATTTTCCAAGACATAGTCTTGGAAATATTTGTCCTGTTTCTTGGTATATAAACGTTTAAAACTTTTAAGCCATACTTTTTATCAGTGTTTTCTTTAATGGCTCCTCTCCTATCTAAGAAGACCTTCCTCACTCTAAGATTGCTCTTTTAGTCTCATATCCTTTGTCACTCTATTGTGTGGCCTCTTTATGACTCTAATCCTTACAATCCAAGTAAAGTTTAATCAGCTGAGTCCTTCAGCATTCATTCAAATATTCTCAGAAAAATGTCATTTTCCATGATCAAGATCTGGAGAAATATGAATTGTTTCTCACCTTTCTCTCTCATATCTAACTGTCTACCCTCCTTTACTTCTTTTCTACTGTGATATTTAATATGTATCTCACACTTACAAAAAGTGCTTGGTTTTCTCCCCAAATCTGCTCATCTGCCAGTCTTCCACATATAAGTAAATAACATCAATATCCACCTATTTCTCAGGCCAAAACCTAAGGGTCATTCTTAACTTCTCTCTTTTCTTCCTGGATGACATCCAATCCATCAGCAATGATGCCAAATCTACTTTCAAAATAGATCCCTCTTTCTTCTATCTTGGCCCTCTCCAACCGCTTCTTCAAACATCAGCTGGAGTGCTCTTTTGAAAATACATTTAATATTATATCACTGCCATTTAACCTCCTATAGTGGCCCTTCCAATTACCCTTTGGTTACACCTCAGATTTTATAAAACGACTTGCAAGGGCCATCATGATGTGGCTTCTGATTATATCTACACATTTATCTCTTACCTTTAGCTCCGTTCACATTTTTTTTTTTCCCTTCACATTTTATACTGATGAAGAACTCTAACCCTGCCCCTCCTCACATGGGCTTTATACATACCTTTATTTCTCCCATTTTTTTATGGCTCACTCTTAATTTTATTTCAGGTGTCAGTTTTCCTCCTTATGTTAGGAAGCTATTTCTGACCACTAGCCTCCCAGATCACGTTAGGTACCCCTACAATATGCTATAATTGGCACACCAACAATAGGGCTAAATAGTTTGTTTACATGTGTAGGTCCTCTAGTAGACTGTGAGTTCCGCAAGACCAGCAATTCTGTCAGTTTTATTTACTCCTGTCTAACACAGGGATGTCTTTAAAAAAATTTTTTTTTGAGTATAGTTGACTCACAATGTTACATTAGTTTCAGATGTGCAACACAGTGATTTGATAACTCTACACATTGTTATGTTCACCACAAGTGTAGCTACCCTCTGTCACCATACAACGCTATTACAGTATAATTGCACAGGGACATCTGACCAAATCTCTTATGAATCAAATAATGGACTGGATAAGTGATTTTCAAACCAGATTCCTCAAAGTTCTAAAAGCTCCTTATGGATAACTTGAAGAAGGAGATATAAAGGAGGAGAGGAGGTAATAGAAAGAGGGCTTCTGGAGCTTCAACCCCACTTCAAATACAGAAACTACACTTCTACCAATACTGCATATGAAACTTTTGCTTCTGATTTTGTTTAAGAAAAGATTTTGGTGGGAAAAAATGTTTGAGAAACAATTGAAGTCCATGATATCGAAGATCCCTGAAAGCTCTGAATCCTGTAATTTTGTGAAATTGCAATGAATTCAATGGATAGAATAATATAAGATGAAGGAATTAGACTCTAGTCTACATACAAAGGGTCTTCAAAGAGGTTTGTGCCAGACTTAGAACATTTTCAGACAATTCACCAGATCATTTACCTTACTACATGAGACAATCGTTCAGTAAGCTATTTCTAGGAGGACACATTTTTTTTTCCCCAAGAGTGCATATCCTGCTGCCTAGAAACAAATTACTATGTCATATCCCCAGAATTAGAATACTATTTTACTCAAACTGTTCTTCAAACCCATGATAGTTCATTCCATTTTAGTTAGTAACCCAAATAAACCCATAAAATCCATAGCCTTTCTCTTGCGGAAGGGAACCTCTTGATTCAGGAAATGTGATTGAATATAAAAGGAAATATTCAGAGAGGAAAGACACAATTGCACAACTAATTAAATCATTTGCCTCTTGCCTCAGAGGTTAATGAGCATCCCAAGCAGGGATCACAAAATGAAAATTAGACATTTTAGAAGTGAGATAAATAGGTATTGTAATCTTGCTATTAAAAATTATTAAAGCTTTTAATACTTTCTATCACACACACACACACACACACACACACTTTTGTAATGTTTTCACATCATGAAGCAAAGGATTCAAGAAGTATCAGGGACTTTGAAGACAATATGGCACAAATTTTCTTCTCATCAGATGTGGAAAAGAAGCCCAGGGAACAGAAAAAACTAACCCCAATTATCCAAGCAGTAGAAATAAGACTGGAAGTCAGGGCTATGATTTTTAATTAGATTATCTGTCTTCAATACTTAATTTAACTTTATTCATATTTTTAAAAATATATAATAATCTAAGAATAATATTCCTAATGAGGCAGGGCAGCACAGTAGAAAGAATACAGGTTTTAGAGGAAGTTAGATTTGGGTTTGAGTTCCAGTTAGATCTTCTAGTTTCTTAAACACCTTGGGCCTCAGTTTCCCCACATAAAAAACATGGCAATATGGAAGATTATGCTTTTCAAATATGGCCACAATAACATCTCCCATTCTGCATGCTCTTCTATAACCTGACTTGAATATTCCTACTCTCAGTAGGTGGACCTTTGTCCCATCTCCTCCAATCAGATTGGACTTATGACTGTTTTGAGCAGTAGAGGACAACTGAGTAATGTTATATGACTTCTGATGCTGAAGCAGAAATGGCCCTGACCTTTCTACCAGCTTCTCTTGGGACACTTGCTTGGAGGAGGGTAGTTGCCGTGTATGAAGTCCAACTGCTCTGTGACTGCTATGGTGAACTGGTAGACAGTTCTAGCTGGGATTCCAGCCTATATCTACTGGGCTCAGTAGCCAACATCTACTGTCGGCCATGTGAGCAAATCATTTTGAATGTTCAGTCTAGTTGAACCTTCAAATGACCAAAGCCCCCGCTGACATCTGGCTACAGTGGTATGAGAAACCTGAAGAACTAGACAATGAAGTCCTTCTTGAATTTCTGACCAGTTAAATCATGAGCATAGTAAAAACATTTTTGTTTTACTCTAAATTTGGGGTCATTTGTCATGCAACAACAATAATCAGAATACACACTACAGAAGGACTAAAAGGTAAAGCAGACAGTACAGTGCTCATCAAAACAAACACAGCTAGTTATTACTGAATTTCATTAAAGAAGTGCTCATTTTTTATATTAAGACAATGATAATTTCTCATTATACCTAATTTAAGCCGAACTTCAGAAACATGCATAATTGCTTCAGGTTAATTTTGGGGCCCTCATTCTTTTCACTTTCATTCTCTTGCTCTCACATATACTTATTTAAAAAAATTTTTTTAAATAATTTTCTTTTAAGATTGTATTTATTTATTTGAGAGAGAGTGAAAGCGAGAGAGATCACAGAGGGAGAGGGAGAAGCAGACTCGCCGCTGAGCAGAGAGCCCGATGCGGGGCTCGATCCCAGGACCCTGATCATGACGTGAGCTGAAGGCAGTCGCTTAACTGACTGAGCCACTTAGGCACCCCTAAAAATAATTAATTAACATATAGTGTATAATTAGTTTCAGAGGTAGAGTTTGGTGATCCATTAGTTGCATACAACACCCACTGCTCATCATATCAAGTGCCCTCCTTATATACTCTTAATTCTTTTCTTTCTCTAGGTCTTGGTCCTATCCATTTAGACTGGCATCTACATAAACTATTTTAGCCTAAATAAATATGTAAGCATTATATTTAGATAGATACTATTATATAATAAATGTATGTGTGGCAATTTGAAAGTTCTCCCGATGCAGATATGCATCTATTTATAAAATTCAATATTCACTTATGCCAAACATGTATGCTTCTATCTAACAAGAATGTTACATATGCTTCTATGTATGTAATAGACTATATGCTTAGAGCATGTAAATAAAGCCACATAATTTAAAAAATTGCAGCTGATCACTTGTCCTTCTAATATGTGAAGAACATACATAACTATTCCCTTAATAATGTTGGGGGTATTTCCTGAATAATAAATGAGGTAGGACTCATGTTTGGGAAGGATTTTCATTAAACAAAAATGAATATCATCTTAAATACAATAAGATGGCTATTTGCTTGCATATCATAGTACCTGAAAATAGTCATATCTCCTCTCTAAATAACATTCATGCAATGAAAACTGCTAAATGTCAGCATGAATCAAGGGGACTTAGAGCTAACTCAGTGTCCAGACAGTAATTTTCAATTTATTAGGTCCCTCTTCAGAAGCTATTGTTCATCCTCCCCACGTTTTTATATATCCCATCACAGAACACATTATCTATAAGGAAAACTTTTATCTATTGCTGTGTATAGAATGAAGGCAAGTTACACTTTCGGAGGACACACTATGTACCAGGTATAATACTGTGTTGTTTCACACATCACTGATACTATTTAATTCTCCTACTATAGTTTCATGAAGCGAGAGAACACTTGGATATGTGTTTAGTAGTACTACAAATAAGCAATCATTCTCTTTATAGATCCATAAAATATTAGTCTTGGAAGAAATTTTAGAGATCATCTAGTCCAGTGATTTTAAACCAGTTTGGCCTCAGTACTGGCAATATAGGTAACATGATCACTAATATCACTAACATTATCACTAATATCACTAATGTTGATAACCAAAAGATCTGAGGAGAGTAGAGTTGGGATAGGAGCACATGTAGTATGAAAAATTTAAAAAAAAAATCATTTCTACTACGCTCCTTTGGATGCATATTCCTTACCTCTCCCACTCTTTAACTGTCACCCCCATTTGAGAATCATGAAGTAGTTGAATACTCTTTCATTACAAATGAAACAGTCACGACATTATGCCAACAGACAGGAAGTGATTTGGCCAAAGCACATACTGCAAGATAGTGTTAGAGGCAGGTTTAGAACCCTTGTTATCTCCATGTTCTTTCTTCTGGGACACTGCTTACTTCTCTTCCAAAATGTGCACTAATGTGGTTATTTTCAAAAATGCTGCATTTGAGAACTGATCAGGCCATTCTTATATAAGCAGAACTTATTGTGTCCAGAATACAAATTATATGAGTGCAAGGGCCTCAATGGTCTTCATATTTTAGTCAATGTCCCATTTGCAAGATAAAGCCCAGAACACTGGTGTTGGAGTCATCATCTGTAATTCCAGGCAAATGAGAGAAACACCATGCATACTGATTACTTCCTCTGCAAAATTGAAGTTGATGGGGAATTTGGGATGGTGATAACCATGATAGGAATTAAAATTATAACTTGAATTACTATCTGAACATGAATCAAAGTATTCTACCACTTACAGAAATCGCTTAATGGGTGTTGACTCCTTCAGAGATGTATTCTTTTTGCTCATTTTGTTGATTGATTTTTGGCCTGAATGTAGATGTGGGAAGCAGATATACTTTGATTCTGTAGCTTTCACTTGTATTTTTTTATTAATTCATTATAGCAGAACATTCAATATATTTTAATGCAACCAGAATAGAAAACGAGCTCCTTCCAGTGGCTTATTTCACCTCCATAAATTGTTTTTTATCAAATTAAATCACTGGACAACAAAACCATTTGATATTCTATACCGATGGTAAACGCTGCAGTTGAGTGGTTGTCAAGGATCTTGGCATTCCACTTCAGGATAGATGCACCTTTTGCTAGGCAAAATTATATTCACCTTTGAGTCAAATGAACTCCACCATCACAACCTATTTAGGTTCTTTATTCAAAGCAATTTGAAAGAATTAGTCAACACATTCATCCTAGTTCTCTCAGACTACAAGTCAAGACTGTTGGAAACTTAATGAAGAGTAGATGCTGTTCACTTACTCAGGGACAGGAAATGCTTGCTTTCCCTATAGCTTTCGTCTTTGTTTCTGTGTCCTCATGTTCCTAACCAATATCATTTACTAAACTCTAAGCTTGATCTCTACCCAGTGCAAAATATCACTCATTCTGAGCATTTGGTCCTACCTTCTTCTTGTATACTATATCCATCTCATCAAGACTGACATTATTTGTCTCCTCCAACAAGTGCTAACTCTTTCTTCCTTATAATTCTAATTAAGTTTCCCTTGGACTGTAACATTTTCTTTCCTATGACTTTCCACTTCTCATCTCTATCACCATCTTTTAGCATCCTTACTTAAAGAGAAAAAAAAAAAGACATTGTTTAAAACAAAAACAATGCTCTAAAGCCGCTTCTTTAGTTATTTCTATGTTGCTCACAATTTGCAAAGTTGCAAAGGCAATACTTTCCATTTAAAATTATGGCTAGAGATTGCATTGATTTTACTCTATTTAACTGAAATCAAATGATGCAATCTAGAAAGGGAGAGAGGGATTAGATAGAACTAGAATAGACTAGAGTAGACTAGAATCATAGGCCTGAGAGTGTGTGGGGGAAAATATCTTTTGCTTTTCCTTTAAATTCAATCGAAAAAAAAGAAGCATAAGGTCCACTTAGCTTCTGTGACTGTGGCCCAGATAGAAGGTTTTAGACAATTGTTGTTGGATATCACCTATAAGAGAAAAAGTTTTGCCTGTAGCACCAAAGGTGAGCCCTGGGGACCAACATGTTTTCCAGCAATATGGGTTTAAGAAGAACAAAAAATGTATGCTGTGATGACACTATCATTTTGTTACGGGATAAGTAAGTGAACCAGTGGGAATAGATGCTAGAAGCGTGCATCCTTTATTAAATAAAATTATTAATCCATTTAAAAATTCAATTGCGATTGCAAATAGCTTGAGAATAAAGAGTAAATTTGCATAAACTGTTTAAAAAGGGATTCAGATTCCAGGTTTCATTCTGTCAAATTGAACTAACCAATGTTATGACTAATTAGGAATCCAGTGTGTTCATACTGTGGCCTCAGAAGAATTATAGCAATATATTTAACAATTAAAAATAAATAGCATTACAGGTAACTAAATACCACCTAATTGATTATGCCAGAGATGATTTACTGTGGCATCTAAAGCTGGCTTATATTAACATATGTGTAGAGTTGCCTCATCATCTTTATTCGAAAGTAGTATCTTAACTGCAGGGATATCTCAAATAATGCATGGATTAAGTGCCATTGGTACTTAAATGTCAGCTAAATGCTGATAACCTGTTCCTACATTCAAAAGTAACCCTGGATCACATGTGTTATGTTTATTAGCCAACCCAAAATACCATATAATATTATATTTGAAGTTTTCTTTCCACATCTTTCGGAGCTAAATGCAAGGTGACCAGAACTGAGAGATGTCATTATCTATTCACAGAGTAGATGTGCCACTGTTTGCACAGACACACATTATGAGACACTGTTCTCTTTTGTTTTGACCTGTTTCCTCCAACCCCTCACAATTGGAGGCACTGATCCCTCCACCAGCATAGTCCCTGAGCCAATTCTGCTGAGGGAAAGAATATCAAAAGAGCCACCACAAACTACCAAGTGGGGCCTAGAACTACAAGTTTGCTTTTAATTTAGCAGGCAGGCACTTGTATACCTGTATGACCACCCTATCAGTGCACTCTCTGTGATGGCTAGGGTTTTCCTCCGACTTCTTTGACAAGCCCTACAATTCCCACTGGACAGTTCTGAACCCTAGAGCCTGACATCTAATTTAGTTCTTGTTATATCCTCCTCCTCAAGTGGTGGATTCGGCAAGCTATACCCTTGTTCCCTATCCTTTCCTCCATTCCTAAGACACTAGCTAGGATCTTGCTGGGAAAGAACTGAAACCACAATATTTGCTAAAACCAGCTTAAAATGATCTCATCGCTTTGGACTTTATACACCGGGGAGTTTGGCCATCATTCTCATCAGCTAGTCCTATACTGAGGCCCAACCCCTCTAAATTCCCTCCTAGCTACCTTTCCTTTTTCCCCCAGCAAGCACCACCACTAAACCTTATCCCCTACTTGACAAAACTAATCAAGAGATAGTAACTACAGATATTAACAATGCAACAGCATTCCCCACTCTCAACATTTTCAGTAATAATGAATCTCAGGTAAAATAAAAATAGTTGACATGATTCTTCATGGATTGATCATGCGGTCAGCATTTTCATAGGTAAACGGTTGCATTTGGTCTACACTGCACTGAGTCTGGTCGCAACAAAACTTATTGAGAATGGAGGGTGAAAATCTTGATGTCTATATCTAATACTCTGAACATGTCAGCCTCCCCTTCCTCCTGATCACTGCTTCTAATGCATTTTTATTCTGAGATACAATGCTTTGAAATAAACACTATGTTTAAAATGTCTGCTTTGTAATTAGGTAGTCACATACATGTAGTTGAAAACAAGATCATAATACTACACTTGGAAACATATAATTTAAACGAGTAAGAGGTTATGTATTCTAAGCAACCTTTGTTTCTTGAACAACTATTTTTAGTATGCAAATATACAGATGTGCACACTTGTTGCTTTCTAATGAATAAGTTGTGTCAGATCTAACAAGAGCAGTAACTGTTGTTTAGTTATAATTTTAAAAAGAAATTTTCACTGCATCTTTTTGTGTTTTATTTATATGAGGCTTCTATTTTTTTTTTTTTGGTTGCAGAATCTACACATATCATCAACATGAATACTGTGATATCAAAAAAAAAAACAAGACTCTTAAGCCGATAATGACAGCAAATGTCTAAGTAACACTTGATGTTTTTAACTAGAATATCCACTGATTAGGCCAGATATTCAGCTCAGCTAAACCAAAACAAAAATCTTGTAGCTGATTATAAAAATTACTGTCAAATATTCATGTCTTGTCCAAATTGGAAATGGTACAAGAATCTAATGTTCCTTGTTAGGTTATACTTCTCAGCAAGGTTACATCAATATCAATTATGTGCTAAGATGTCAAGTGGCTTGTACAGGGTAACCTAACACCTTCATTAGTATATTGCAAATTCCATGATCTTGATATACACATGCCTATGAAATAAAATGATAAATTGGAACCATTTTAATAGAACAAAAAAGTTATACCTCTATGGGAATTTTCTATGCATAACATTGAAGTTTAATGAGATATATGATAGTCATTATTTTGTTTATTTTCTAATGCTACTATATGCATATGTAAAATACCTATATTTAGCTGTATGTGTGGATTCATATTACATATAAAACATGTTAAATATTCATACATACAAGAATACAATATTCTATACATATATACATATATATTACATACATAATTTGGGAGGCACAGAATATTTGATTATTTGAAGGTATACCACATATTTGTGGGCATATCACCTATTTTAGTTCATATAATTCTCATATAATTATATGAGACCAAGGAGATCATTCTTTTTTTACCAACAGAAAAGCCAAGACTCCAAAGCCCAGGCTCTTTCCACTGCATTATGCATCAGGAAGCCCTCTATCAGTTATCTCAAATTTTACCATCCAACAAAGGGACCCCCTCATAAATTTATTTTCATTGTAGAAACTCTGTAGTTGATTTGATGGACACTATCAGCCAAAGTGGATTTTTACTTAGGGGCACTCTTTAATATAGGATTTATTAAGTGGTAGGTGAGATGGCAAGTGGAGAGACGATGATGAGTAGAGCAGAAATTATATAGGATAATGCATGCTGATTGCAAAAAATAAAAAGGAATGGGTAAGTATATAGGAGTCAGCATGAGAGGAAAACATCAAAACTGAGAGAAACTCTTCCTAGTAGAAAGGCAATGGGATGAATATACTTATACTTCACACTTTTGGACTAAGATGGCATTTAACTAGTAGTATACCACTAAACTTTCCCTAAAATACACATAATAACTAAAAAAACTTCAATAAAAAGATTCTACTGTCTATTTTCCTAATTTAAGAGAATTTTCTATTAACTTCGAGACCCACAGTATTGAGTTAAGACTCAAAATCAATGAATATAACTTATACATCCCTGTATAAAGGAAATTTGAAAGCCTGCAAGAAGGATGCTTTGCCCTTCTCCTCCCGTCTGTCCTGTAACTGAGATATCCAGGGTTTATACTAACCAGAAGCCTGTACAACCATCTCTACATACATATTATTGTTTTTAGTTTTTACAGCAATCTTATTAGGGTAAAATTTATTCACATATATTAAAATGAACCCATTTTACTATGCTGTTAGATCAGTTTTGACAGCACATATACTTTCATAACCATCCCCACAATCAAGATACAGAACATTTCTATTGCTAGAAAAGTTCCCCATGCCTGCATCTGCATCTAGTCAGTATCAACCTCCTCCCATAGGCAATTATTGATCTGATATTTATCAACCACGTTGAGTTTGCCTGTTTTTAAATTCCATATAAATGATATTGTGCAGTAAGTGCTCTTTGTATTTGGCTTCTTAAGCTCAGTATAATGATTTTGAGATTCATCTATGCTTATGTGTGTATCAGTCATTCATTTTCTTTGCATAGTAGTATTAATTATATCAACATATTAAAACATTTATCTGTTGTGGAAATTATTATTGTTTTCAACATATAGCAATTAAAAAACTGCTATAAAATGTGTGAACAAGTCTTTGTAAAAATATATGATTTCATTTTTCTTGGGTAAATATCTGGGAAAGGTCCCTTTGAGGATTGTTTTTAAGCCTTTTAGGACAACTTCTATAGTTGCCTTTTCTCTAAGCCAAGCATATCCCTGCAATTGAAATGCAACTCTTCGGAGATTTCTACTAAATGTATCAGGTGTCCAGTGAAGTCTCTCCACTCTGACTGGTCAAAACTTGAATGAATTCCAGTCCTGTGTGAACTCTTAGAATTGTTCACCTTATAGCTTTCCAGTATTACATTGCTTAATCTTGGCAAGTTTTAGCCCATGTATGTGCAACTTTATATTCAACAATATACCCATGGGGACCCAATGCAGACTTCTGGAGCTCTTTGTCTATATAGAGCCTCTTTCCAAGACTCTGCCCTACATATTTTAACTACATTAGCCTCTTTTAACTCTAATATCTGTCTCAATTCAACAAAACCTCTGTATTATGCATTGGTTCCCCATTTCCGCACAGTAGTGCAGAAAGTGTCTCTGGGCAGAAAGACTGGGTGATCATAAGTTTCACCTCCTTTGTTTTCCTTCTCTCAATTATCACTGTCATGATCTGCATGTTTTTCAATATCTGAAAAATATGTTTCATATATTTTGTCCATTTTTCCACTTGTTTCCAGTTCAGTGCAAGTCAAATTTCAGACACTTTGTGATGATTGAAAGGCAACGTTCATCAATATGGTTTTTGAAGGTGGTCCAAAGTACTATGCCCTTCCCCTTGGATCTTTGGTTATTCCCCACACAGTGAGACACAATCATTCACATACAAGATAGAGCAGGAGATTGAGGGGAGTGAGAACTATTTATTGCTTCTGGAGGGGGAAATAACCAGCTATAAATTTCTAATGGATGGGATAGAAAGAGAAAGAATCCTGGTTTCATCACATGTTGGGGACCTTTGGGTTGCATGTGTTTCTTTGGTTTAGTACAATAAAGAGAGAAATGGTGGAAATGAGTAAATATTTCAACTCATTTCCAATGAGACACGCTAGAAGAATATTCACTGAAAATTGGGCCAACTCCTGTACACATCCATCTGTTCTCTAGCCATAAATATGTCAAGGGTAGTCCACCAGCACCCAAGTGGAAGGTTTTCCAGGTCTAAATTTTAGGTCTGATTATGGTAGCTAAGTATTTTGTCAAGTAAAGACACTCTCTATTGTGACTTTAATGCAAATGTTCTTACTCTAGTATTTTGAGATTCATTATTCTGCTGCTTTGCTGCTTTCATATGAGACCACAAACTTTATAGTTTAATATTTCTGTTGTGATTACCTGGCAACACTATTCATATGGAAAGAGAGTGGGGGCATGAAAGAGAATACACCCCAGACTCTGTTTGTTGATAACCATTGGATCTGCATCAATATGTTCTTGTTTCACGTTGAATAAACAGAAAGAAAGCTACTTTGGGTCTCTGATAAAACAGAATAAAAACAAAGAAATGGAATTTCATCTTAATGATCCACTATGCTTCTGAAAATCATTTAATGCATAATTAGAAGTAAAATACTTCAAAAATTTATTAGAGATAATACTATCAAAATGTCAGTTCTTAACAACTCGATCTATAGATTTAGTGCAATCCTAATCAAACTCCCAGAAAGTTATTTTCTGGATATTGATGAACTAATTCTAAAATATATATGGAGGAGAAAAAGAACCAGAATATTCTAACACAAAATTGAAAAAGAATAAACTTAGAGGACTGACACTACCCAACTTCAAGAATTACTATAAAGCTATAATAATAAAGACAGTGTGGAAGTGGTGAAAGAATAGACAAATACATCAATGGAACAGAATAGAAAGCCCAGAAATAGACCCACATAAATATAGTCAACTGAACTTTGTCAAAGGAATGAAGGCAATGTAATGAAGCAAAGAGAGTCTTTTCAACGAATGGTGCTGGAACAACTGGATATCCACATGCAAAAAAATGAATCTAGACACGAATCTTATATCCTTCACAAAAATTAACTCATAATGAATCATAGATCTAAATGTGAAATACAAAACTACAAAAGTCTAGGAAGATAACGTAAGAGAAAACCTAGGATAATCTGGATATGATGATGGTTTCTTAAATACAACACCAAAAGAATATCTATAAAATAAATAATTGATAAGCTAAACTCATCACAATTAAATATTCCTGCTCTGTAAATGCAACATCAAGAGAATGAGAAGACAAGTCACAAACTGGGAAAATGTATTTGTTATGACACACCTGATAAAGGACTGTTATCCAAAATATACAAAGAACTCTTCAACTTCAACAAAAGAAAATTAAAAACCCAATTAAAAATGAGTCAAAGATCTTAAAAGGCACTTCATCAAAGAAGACATACAGATGGCAAATAAACATACAAAAAGATGCTCCATATCTTATGCCATCGGAGAATGCAAATTAAAACAACAGTAAGATTTCATTCTACACCTACTAGAATGGCCAAAATCCAAAATACTGATACCGAGTGTTGGTGAGAATGTAGAACAACAGAAATTCTCATCATTGCTGGTGGAAATGCAAAATGGTATAGACACTTTGGAAGAGCGTTTGGCGCCTTCTTACAAGACTAAACATATTCTTACCATATGTTCCAGCAATTACACTCCTCAGTATTTACTCAAAGGAGTTGAAAACTTCTGTCCACACAAAAACCTGCACATGAATGCTTACAGAAGCTTTACTCATAACTGTCAAAACTTGGAAGCAACCAAGATATCCTTCAGTAGGTAAATGGATAAATAAACTGTGGTACATCCAGACAAGGGAATATCATTCAGTGCTAAAGGAAATGAGCTATCAAGCATTGAAAAGATATGGAGGAAACCTAGACCTATGTTAGTAAGTAAAAGAAGCTACTCTGCAAAGATTACATACTATATGATTCCAACTATGAGATTCTGGAAAAGGCAAAACTTTGTAGACTGTAAAGGGATAAGTCATTGCCTGGGGTTATGGGGAAAAGAGGTATGATTTGGAGGAGCACGGATGATTTTCAGAGCAGTAAAACTATTCTTTATGATGCTATAATGATGGATTCATGTCATTATGCATTTACGAAAACTCATAGAATGTACATCAACAATAGTGAATTCTAATATAAATTATTGACTTTGGGTAGATGATGCATCAGTATAGATTCATTGATTATGACAAGTGTACTATGATGGTCCATGATGTTGATAGTGGGGAAGATTGTGAGCACATGGTGGCAGGGGTTATATATGAAATTAAGAACAGAAAGAGCCCAAATGCCCATCAACTGATGAATTTTAAAGAAGATATAATGGAATATTATACAGCTATCAAAAAGAATGAAATCTTGCCATTTGCAATGATGAGGATGGAGCCAGAGAATATTATGCCAAGTGAAATAAATCAGTCAGAGAAAGACAAATACCATATCATTTCATTCATATGTGGAATTTAAGAAACAAAACGAATGAACATAGGGGTAAAAATAAGAGAGGCAAACCAGAAAACAGACTCTCGACTATAGAGAACAAACTGAAGAGTACTGGAGGGGAGGTGGGCAGTGGGATAGGTTACACGGGTGATGGGTATTAACAAGGGCAGTTGGGGCACCTGGGTGGCTCAGTCACTTGGGCATCTGACTCTTGATTTTGGGTCAGGTCATGATCTCAGGGTTGTGAAATCAAGCCCCACATTGGGCTCCATGCCCAGTACGGAGTCTGCTGGAGATTCTCTCCTTCTCCTTTTGCCCTCCCTCTGCTCTCTCTTTAAATAAATAAACAAACAAACAAACAAATAAATAAATAGTAAATTAAATCTTTAAAAAAAAAGGACGGCACTTGTGATGAGCACTCAGTGTTATATGTAAGTGGTGAATAGCTAAAGTCTACAGTTGAAACTCCTATTACGTTTTATGTTAACTAACTGGAATTTAAATAAAAATTTGAAAAAAAATGAAATCTCTTTCTCATATTCAAGATCAAAATATAACCTCTGTATTTTGTATCCTTTGGGTAAATACCAAGTAGTGCAATTGCTGGATCGTAGGGTAGTTCTATTTTTAACCTTTTGAGGAGCCTCCATACTATTTTCTAGAGCGGCTGCACCAGTTTGGAAGGATACAAAAATACAGATTTGAAGGGGTACACACACCCTGATGTTTACAGCAGCATTATCAACATGGCCAAACTATGGAAAGAGTCCAAGTGTCTATTGATTGATGAACAGATAAAGAAGATGTGGTGTATATAAACAATGGAACATTACTCAGCTATCAAAAAGAATGAAATCTTGCCATTTGGAATGGCTTGAATGGAACTAGAGTGTATTATGCTAAGTGAAATAAGTCAGTCAGAGAAAGACAAATACCATATGATTTCATTCATATGTGGAATTTAAGAAACAAAACAGATGAACATATGGGAGGGGAAAAAGAGAGGGAAGCAATCATTAGAGAGTCTTAACTATAGAGAACAAACTTAGGGTTGATGGAGGGAGGTGGGAGGGGGATGGGCTAGATGGTTGATGGGTATTAAGGAGGGCATGTGTTAAGATGAGCACTGGGTATTATATGTAAATGATGAATCACTAAATTCTACTCCTGAAACCAACATTAGACTATATGTTAACTAATTAGAATTTAAATAAAAATCGGGAAGAAAAAACCCACTCAATATATTTTAAAAATCACAAAATAAGAAGTTCATGTACATTCTCTCATCAAATTGTAAGAAAGTTAGAAATCAACGTTAAATCATATTTAAACCCCATTACTGATAAAATTTAAAAAAAAACTCCCCTCAAACTCCAAGTCAGAAGAAAATTGAAAGATATTTAATATGCAATTTAATACATTTATAAAATAATAAAATCCTATACATCGAAGCTCAATGAATATGGTCAACATAACAGAAGAAGGAAGATTCACAGCTATAAATGTTTGCATTATTAAATAAGAAAGAATGAAGGTAAATTAGCTCAATATTCAATCACGAATTTTGATTTTGATGAAAGGAACATAGGCAGTAAGTTGATAAACACATCTTGAATATAATTTGTTAAAAGCATTAATATATACAGACATCTGACAAACAAAATCAAGAAAAAAGAGTGAACATATAAAGAAGCAGCAGCAGCAAAAAGTGTGCTAACCGCTTTATAAACACTGTCATTTCATGCTTATATCATAACTCTAAAATTGGTTATAATATGCTCATGTTATAGAGGAGATGAATACAGATCAGAAAGGTTGCATGATAAAAAAAAAAAGTTGCATGATTTTACAAGGAACACACAGCCAGTAAGAGAGCCAGTGATTCACATCTAATTATAGAGCCTATACTCCTTTTTTAATAAAAGATTTTTTTTTTTTCAGAGAGAGAGAGAGCAGGAGTGAGAGAGCATATAAGAAGGGGGAGGGACAGAAAAAGAGGGACAAGCAGACTCCCCTCTGAGTGCAGAGCCCAACATAGGGCTCGATCCCAGGACCCTGAGATCATGACCTGAGCCAAAGTCAGACACTTCACCAACTGAGCCACCCAGGCACCCTGAGCCCATACTCTTAACTGTATTATCATAAACATTTTCAGATGTAGTGACAAGTGTTATGATAATGCATTTGAAAACCTCAATAAAATACTATTTTCTAAGAAAATTACCAACTTTCCCTAAATTCAAAGCTGAAAGAATTAATAACTGTGGTAGAAACTGAAAGAAAAAGCAACAACAAAGAAATATTCTCCCAATACTTCTGAGTATGTGGTTTAAGAGGTGCATTCTTTCAAGCATCAGATATAGAATCATTTCCATCCCTTATAACTGCCTAAAAACACTGAAGCAAAGAAAGTACCTGAATTGTTTTGTTCCTTAAATTCAGAATGGATTCTTTATTTACACAAGTAAATTGCAAAATATTGTAGAATACTCAAATTTTACAGAAAAATGTCCTCCTTTATCATCATATTACTCTAAACACGTTTGCTAGACATACCTTGCTAATCTAATTAAACCTCTTATTGGAATCTGCTCATTTTGTTGGGTATGTGAATTTGCTAGTGATTGTATTGTGCATTTACATGCGTAAACTGGTAGAAATATGTATTTTTTTATATATGTATTTGTTTACATTGTGCTCCATGAATCATTATGCAACTTACTATAGTCAATGATAATGTAGAAAACTTTCCATTTCATCATCTATCTTGTTTTATTTTAATTTATATTGTAACTACAGCAGCGTATTTCATAGCAGAGCTATACCAGAGATTATCCCATGCCAATGGGTATTTGTATTATTTCCAATATTTCAGTATCTCGATGTAATGATAAACATCTATATCTACACCTAGATCTGTATCTAATGTATAATACACACATCCCAATGTCTAGTGTATAATACACACACCCAGGCTAAGATGTGCAAAGTAGAAAGGACAGTAGTAGAAAGTAGTAGGATACAATCTTTATATTTTAACTGTCTCCTAGAGTGTCAATAATAATTTATACCATCGTTTAAAAAGAGAACCCCATTCTCCTCACTTTGGTCAAGACTTAACATTACTGAACTTTTAAATAATTGCCAATGTGTTAGGTGAAAAATGGCACTTGACTACTTTTGTTTGTTTTTTAGTTTTCATTTCTTGGATTACTAGTGAGATTGACCATCTTTTCAATTTTCCCTGTGGCAAACTTTGCTCCAATTCCTTGCCATTTTTTCTATTTAATATTTATATTTTCTTTATTGATTTTTTAGGTAAAATTTATGCATTATTAATGTTGTTATCTTTTATATGTGTTGGAAATATTTTCTTTCAATCTTTTTTTTAAATTTTGCTTTCTGGTGTTCTTTTCATATACAGAGTAGATTGTATTTAATCTTTGCATATCAAATTTAACAACACTGATCATTGCAGGCTTGTCTTCTGAGTCATGCTTATGAAAGCTTCAGCATCCATTATTAGAAACATATTCTAATTAATGTGTCATTCAGAGAAAGTGATTAAATTGATCCAAAAAATGATTTTTATAAACATGTCATCCTTCATATTGATCAATTATACTTTTGGTTCCATGTGATGTGTGTTAATTGATATTTTAAAATTTATCCTAAATGTTTCTTACAATGATTCAACAATGTTTGAGTAACTGTGTATAATTAATGTTTGTGTTTGTGTTTTGAGTATATGTGCATGCATTTGTGTGTGCACAGTAATCAATTTATTTTAGATTGTACTGAAGTTTTCAACTTCTGTTACCATCAAATGAGTATAAAGGGAAAAAAAAAACTATATGATCCTGTTGTCAAACAACAGGGAGAAGAGGGAGAGAGGGAGTGCACAAGAGCAAGAATGAGAGATATAGATGATAGGAAGCATGTACTGTTGTTATAGGTAAATAATTATGCTGTTTTTAATTTCATGTGAGGCTTTGAATTCATTAAAATATATCACATTTTGTTGCTCTTAACGTTAAATATTTTATCCACAGAAGAGTATTTTCCCTTTGCAGAAGTTAATGGAATAATTGTTTCCATGTTTCCATGCCCCGCAGAGTCCTCACTTTGAGGATCTGGCTTCTGCAGTCCTTGGCTTCTAGAGATCTGAAAAGAGGCTCTCTCAGGAAATTGGGTGAGAGATAATGACTTTTGATAGGGAAGAATACCCTTAGATTCATGACTATCCACCCTTGATTAGTTTTCAATTTACGTTCTTGATTGAGTATTGACACCTGTTTTGGCTGCCATCAAGTCTGCCTCTAAAGATGTTGTACTCGATTAGCCATCTGCATTACTTTCTGCAGAGCAGGATCCTGTGCCTGCAACTGCAGTGTGGTCACTTATGAGCACTGCATCCACCTTGCTTCTGATGTTAAGCACCATCATGTGACCTCTATTTTTTCTGGATTCTACCATCTCATTGCTATCGATGCATCCATTTTTGGAACAGCAACTCCTGTCATTATCTTTGGCCTACAGATATCATCCCCACTGAACTTCACAGTGATGCTGGTACCCCTTTCATTGATGCTTTCCTTATTGCTTTGGTATGTGATCTACTCCCAGGTTCCCAGTGGGACATAATCATTTGAAATGTTTTCCTGCCTTGCATAAGAAAGGTAATTTAGTATATCTAGAATGTCTACTTCTTTGAACCTTTTAATCCCTCCTTTCATGTCTACTATGGAAATTCCAAAATTTCAACCTCACTTCTTACAGAGCAACTTTTTTTTTGTTTTCAGGGAGCCTCCCAACAATGCTTCTACACACTATCCTGAAATTCTTACATGGATCTGAAATCTTATAACATGGAAGAGTATCCTCAAATTGACAAACTCTTATCTGACTTTAGGTTCTACTCCTCTCACTCAGCACACTCAGAATCCAGTCTTGTGCATCCTCGTCAGCTCTTGATTGTAATAAGAATAGTTTCTAAGTGCTGAGATATTTATATAAATCATATAATCCTCACAATAAACTCTGTGAAACAGTCATGATTTCCCATTTTACAGATGAATACACTAAAGTATAAAAGAATCAGATAGCTGGTACAAGGTCACCCTTTGAGTAAGTGATGGGTTAATTTCATTCCAAAAGTCATATTCTTAATCATACTCCTATTTGATTCAGGAAACCAGCTCAGAAATGGTGGATTTGGGCAGAAGGATAGTTTCTTGACTCTTTAGTATAATTTTCTAGTCACTATAGCATTGACATGGGAAACAAAGGCAGAAGAAAAATTATTAAATTTCCTTACTACTTATAGCCCGTTGACAAGTCTTTGAAACAGGCAGAGTGACATTCCTCTAGGGACTCAATTGTCTCTATGTTGACACTTTGCTAAGCGCAAAAGGAAATCTTAGCCTGACCCCCAGGATCCTGTAAGTCTACTTTAACATATAAAAATTCTTTTGGAAATTCCTTTATCTCTACCCCCCACCCCCACCAAGATATATGTTGGTAATCATCCCCCAAGCATATAACCTACCAATATACAACTGAAGAGTCACATGACTAAGGTTTTTCCCCCCCAAATACTTATATTTTATTTTTTCAGTGTTACAAGATTCATTGTTCATGTACTATACCCAGTGCTCCATGCAATACACATGACTAAGGTTTTATTAGACAGTAATAAATGACCTTTTACCAACAATAGCTAGCCCCCTCAAGGTCCTGGAAACCTTGCTTCCAAATTCTGTAGATACTGATGCTATAACTTACCCATCCCAATTTGGAAGTATATAGTGGGCCACTCCTTGTGACTCCAGGGCAGCAACTTGAAAGTATACAATGGGCCACTCCTCATGACTCCAGGGCAGCTCTTTTTGCCCAGGGTTCTGTCCCTGTGCTTTAATAAAACCATCTTTTTGCACCAAACACATCTCAAGAATTCTTCCTTGGCTGTCAGCTTTGATCCCTAACATCTTTCCTATATCAGCATCACTTTAACCATCCAATTATGAAGATTTTAACTATCAAATTAAGCCTCAATGAATGAATCCTTATATATACTGTGCTGTGAGAAAATAAGTTTTGTAAATGGAAAAAAAATCCTACATAATGTAATCACTGGAACCAATGAATAACTATAACTGAAGTGCATACAGGAAAAGTTATGTGGAAGGACATCTGTTAAATTGTCAACTGTGCCACCAGTCATAGCTTTTTCCCAAGCATGTTGCATACAGATTTACCCTTCAGAAGGTGGACTATTTCAAATAATGTCTATGAAAAAGTCAAAATAGGTAGCTATCAAGGACTCATACAGTTGAATGGGGACCAAAAATCTGTAATTTAAAGATCCAGAAGCCTCATTTTTATAAGCAGTAAAATACAAAGGTCAGAAGCATAATTTATCCTTAACTTTTTCTTCCCGTATAATTTACACTAGAATTATGTTAACATTTGTGGCTTTTGAGCAGTCAAGGTCACCTTAGCTACCAATGCAACTTGAAAAACTGTTATTTGGCAAACTAGACTTGGAAGCCTCACACAAAACCAGTCTTTATAAACTGCATCCAATCAGACAAAAGTGAAAGACATGGAAGTCCACCTTGAGTAAAAGGCCCAATACTGTCGTAGAGATATGCCTCCCAAATCTTTCAAAATAACTAGAAACAGCACAAAAGCATTTGTATGAGAAAACATTTATTCTAAGCCTACTATAATCAGCAATTGGTATAGCTGAAAAGGGACAGGGATACTTTCAAATGTGCCATTTAATACCATAACTTCACATCCACAATAAGTCTGGTCTTGAATATAGTCGCAAAGTAAAAGGTGAATTTCAACCACATGCCAGAGTAGAAACACACGTCAGGTAGGAATACTTGGACTCTGGCACTGGCTCTGCCACTAATATGGTGTGTGACATTGGAAGAGTCACTTTTACTTTTCAGAGCTTATTTTATTCATCAGTAAAACGAAATGATCTCAAGAGGCTTTTCAAACTCTAAAAAACTATGACTGCAAATAAATAACTTCTTGTTTTTAACATACTAATATTTTCACAATGTCTCTAACGTGGTTGACTGAAATACTGCCTTTTCAGATGGCTGTTGTAGAGATCCTGCTTAAGGAGAGGTTCCTCAAAGAAGGGATATTATCCCACTTTCTCACAAGTGGGAGAAAGTTCAGAACATGCTAATTGGGCAAGCTTGAAATTCCAAAGATCTGCAAATGGAACAGGTGCAAATGTAACTGGTGATAATTGATGGCTGATTATGCAAGCAATAACACACCCCAGGGTATGGGGTTGTCTGCCAATACATACACGCTTTGGGTGTGAGTTTATTAGCAGGCAAACACACACACTAGAGGTTGTATTGTACAGACAAAATGCTTTTGAAAAAACAACATGGTTTTAAGTGGAGTATAAGATTCTGAAAATATATTAGCACCTAAAATAGTTCAACTAGAACCAAGTCAACAAGCCTAGTTCAGAAGAACATTGTATATCCCCCTTCGACCCCTCACTCAGTACTTATCATTTTGACCCCTTGTCTCTACACCTACTAAATTCAAAAAAGCTATCTGGAAAAATATCAAATACCTTCATTTGCCTTTAACTAGCATTTAGTGAAAACTCATAGGGTAAGGCCAAGATCATAAAGGATCAAGTATATTTGACCACTCTGTAGTAAATGGTTTTCTAGTCTCTTTATTCTGATGATGGAGCATAGGCCCCAGGAATTGATTTAATGATGACAGCCAGAAAGACAATGCCCTTAACTGAGAAGAAAATTGAAACAAAATTATGAAAGGGCAAGATTATTAAGTTTTTGTTGCCACCTGGGCAGATTACACCAGTGGAACAGTCTTCCCAACTGAGTATTAGGGAAGAACTGGTCAGATACAGACTACTGGGGATCACTGGCGTATGGCTCCATATTCAGATTACAGCCAGAACCCAGTCAATTCTCATCACCTCCACTGTTATGATCGTAGTCCCAGTCACCATCATCTCTAATCTGGACTACTGCATAGCCACATAATTGCTTTCGACCTTATCCCCTCTCAGTCTGTTCTCAACACATTAGCCAAAGTGATTCTGTCAAAATAGAAGTCAGATCATGCCACTCCTCTGCTGCTCAAGATGCTGTGAGGGTTCCCATCTCAGTCAAAGTGAACACTCAAGCCTTATAATGGCTATAAGCCACAGATATGGCCTCCTCTGTCCTCTCTGACCTCTGTTCTTCCCTACTGCTTTTCTCTTTTACTCTGTTCCAGCCAGGTTGGCCTCTTTCCTGTTCTTTGAAAGTACTCATCATATAGGCACCTCAGAGAGACTTTATACTTGTTGTTTCTTCTGTCAGAACACTCTTCCCTCAGATGTCTACATGGCTTTCCCCTTTACTCCCATCAATTCTTTACCTAAATGACATATTCTCAGTGAAATTTTCCCCAACCATCCCACCATCTATCCAAAATAAAATTGTAAACTGTTCCATACTCCTTACCCATTTTTCTGCATTATTATTTCTCATAGTACTTGTGAACTTCTAATACATAATTTTGCTTTTGTTTTTATCTCTTTCTCCCCACCAGAATGTAAGCTCCAGGAAGGCACAGATTTTGTGTTTGGTTGATTGATATAAATTCAACACAACTGCATGGAGCCTAATGTATTGAATGCTGTTAATAAATATCTGTGAGTTAACAATTGAAATGGGAATATTTATCAGCCAAGATTCTAGTAGTAGTAGAGGCTAAATACTAAGTAGGATGAAGAGCACTGGTCAAAACTTTAAAAATTTCTTGTGTTTGTCAGAATCATTAGGTTCACAAGAATGTACAGATTTTATTCTAAGATAGATTGGATATGAATATAAGATGAAGCCAATTTTCCAGCTATAAGGTCAACCTTGGGTTTCAGTGCTTCTAATATTTCAACAGAGGCCTCATAAAGAACAAAAATTGTGGCCTAGCATGCTCAGGGTAATGATGTCAGCTTATCCCAAGTGAAACATCTTTTATCTATCTAATAATTATATTAGGTTGAATCAAATTAAATTGATAATATTTGACAATTTTTAACCTAAAAAATGGAGATTTCACGGTTCAAACCGATACTTCCCAAATGAATTGAATCAGTTATTTTGTGACCTTTCCAAATAGAGTGCTTTTATTGGAAAGACTACCAGCCACCCTGGAAGAAACAGTCCTATCTCATGACCACTCTTGGTTATTTTCAACTCTGGTTGCCTTCAACTTATACACTGCTCCAATCAGATATATCCAGAAAGTATGTTAATTTTACTCAAAACACAAAATAAAATCCACTGCTACCAGCCAATCTTCTTAGAAAGCAGTTGAATTTGTAAGGCTCTTTCTGGTACAAGTGATAGAGGCAAACCACAATAGACTCTTAACTACAGAAAACAAACTGAGGGTTGCTGGAGGGGAGAGGGGTGGGGGGATGGGGTAATTGGGTGATGGGCATTAAGAAAGGCACTTGATGTAATGAACACTGGGTGTTTATGCAACTGATGAATCACTGAATTCTACCCTTGAAGCTAATATACTATATGTTAACTAAATTGAATTTAAATAAAAAATTAAAAAAATGCTTACACAAAAAGGGGGATTTATTGGCTCATAAACTGAGAAGTACACAAATTGAGATGCTGAGTCTAGAGGCTCAAATCCTTCTGTCTTTGTTTTGCTTGGCTATCTTCTAATAGATGTGCTCTACATGTGATGGTTAAGATGGCTATAGATATTTTTAGTCTCATACTCTCCTTAGTTAATCTGGTAGAAAAATTTCTTTATTCCAATTTTTGCACTTTGGGGAAGATACTGATGAGCTCTCCAAGAGTCCAGTATCCACTGTTGGACCAAGATTGTATTCAAGAATGGAATATAATGATTATATATAATGATTTGTTCTGCCTGGGTCATATGTTATGGTAGGGATGGGAGTTTGTGTATGGATCAGTGTAATTGACAATTCTACTAGGACCTCAAGTAGTATGAGCTCCTCATACTCAAATATAACTCTTATGAAAAGAGAGGATAAGGATAATATACAGGGAGGGCAATGATAATCGCCATAAGTCCATGTTTGTGTATATATTTGGTACAAAAATTCAAGGAGTCTTCTTGAAAACTGGCTGGCACATACTTCAGGCCTAACTACGATAACCACCTAAAACTCATCTTTTTTTTTCTAGGATTTAGCTTTGCATTATGGCACTATCGACCCAAAGACATCCCCATGACTCCTAGGGATGTAGATTGGTTTCTGAAGAGGGAAGTTTTGTGGTATTAGGTGAGTCTCTTTGGAGTCAATGGGGGAGGCATCTAGCTTCTCTTGTACTGATGGATATTGTTTCTGTTAAAAAGGGATAATAAATAGAAAGATACAATTATGGACTCCTAAGAAAACAAAACATTACCAGCATCAAGTAAACACTAGAAGGTAGTCTACAATATGTTTAAAATTACATTTGTTAATATCACTAAGGGAAATTTAAAGCAATAATGCTAAATTTCCTCGAGGGCTTAGGTGATCAAACTCTTCAAGAAGTGAAACTACTTAAAGAACTGTGTCCCAGACAGGCAATATAATGAAGATCTTAGGTGTAAAGTCATATGTAGAGAACACTTGGGCTAGTCTAGAGGTTCTCAACTCAGCTGGAAGTTCTGTTTGCTAATTTGTTTTACTATCCTAAATCCTAGGACTCATCTCAGACCAGATGTTCTTAAACTTTTGTGCAGATTAAAATCATGAATGAGAAGTGAGCTCTGCCTGATGATACGGGGTTTCCCCAAACACAGAAAGGATAATCAGATTCAGGGAAGCTTGCGAGTATGACAGGCACAGTTAGTAGTGATAATATCACCAGTAATGGTGTTACATGAGTCATAATCATTAATTTTCTTAGATATTATTGTCATAAAGTTTTCTATATCTAGTCTCTCACATAGCATATAGACAGTGTCATAGAGACATGTCCAGGAAATCAAATCTAGATCAAAGTCTCTTAAAGTTATGTTGAGAAAGAATCTACATCAAAAACTAATGATGTACTGTATGGTGACTAATGTAATATAACATAACATAAAAATAAATATATTAAAAAATAAAAATTACAGTAGAATTTGTTATACATACAATGAAATATTAGTCATCAAAAAATGAAATCTTAATGTAATGATGTGGATGGAACTAGTAATGTAATGATGTAATGATGTGGATGGAACCACATTTGTAATGATGTAGATGGAACTAGAGGGTATTATGCTAAGCAAAGTAAGTCAAACAGAGAAAGACAATTATATGATTTCACTCACATGTGGAATTTAAGAAACAAAATAGAGGATCATAGGGAAAGGGAGGGAAAAATAAGATGAAATTAGAGAGGGAGACAAACCACAAGAGACTCTTAACTATAGGAAACAAACTGAAGGTTACAGGAGGGGGGTTGGTGGGAGGATGGGATAACTGGGTGATGGGAGTTAAGGAGGGCACGTGATGCAATGAGCACTGGCTATTATATAAGACTGATGAATCACTTACCTCTACCTCTGAAACTAATAATATACTATATGTTAATTGAATTTAAATAAAATAAAACAGTCATATAAGGAAAAAAAGAATATATTTTCTTTCCTTTTTATTATTTGTCAAAATTTATATAACAAGCAAAAACTATTTGGTTGATATAAAATACAAATATTGCTTAATCTTGCCATGGCTCATTTAGAGATAATTATACCTACTGGAAGGAGGCACAGGTGGTAGATTTCTTCCACAGTAATGTACCATTTCATTTCAACAAGCAATTGGCAATTGCCTCTGCCAGATTCTACTCCACACTAAATGACAATCAGAAATGCAAAAGCATTGGCATGAGGTTTCATATTCTACCACAGAATAAGAATAATCTCATTATTTAATAAGAAATTACAGTTAAGTCTTTTCTATATTCTTTGATGTCTTTTTCTCCTGTCACACACTCACTGTCAATACATTGGCTGTAACAAGAAACACCCAAGTGGATGCTAATGTATTGCCATAGATAACAACAATGAAAAGTGTAATATCTTTTACCATATAGGATGCTATTTTCATTCCAGCTAGTGACAAGAAACAATTGCTACTATATCAACTGTGACTGTTTCAAACCTTAATGTAACTCCCAGGAAACTTGAATGTGCATTTTTTTCTTCCAGAAAGGTATAATGTGAACTTCTCTGATCAGATTATGTCATTGAAAACTCAGCTGGGTTTAGTGATGGGCAAAAAAACCAACACACACACACACACACACACACACACACACACACACACAACATTGAAGCATAAAGCATAATTTTTATATTTATGGTATAAAGCAGTCTGACAAATCCTGTATTTAACATGTTGTAAAATGTCTTCCTGGGGCAGTCGACTACCTCATTTCCCACTAGTACAGGACACTTCTCCTGATATAACACTGACAATAGGGCTGAATAAGGAATTGACTAAGATGTTCGTTTATATAGACCTAAGTATGGTTTAGTCCAGGGGTAGAAAATATGAGCAAACAGAAGCTGTATCAGACTGTAGATAGGCTAACTGAATAATCAACATAAAGGAGCCAGAGAGGAAGAGTAGTGGGGAAAAAACAGATACAGAGGAGTACTCAAGACAGCAAAAGCTTGGAGATGATTAGAGACAGAGCAAGAGGAAATCCTTATGCCCTGTGAGAAGATATTGCAGTTATTTTTCAATGGGCTCCTGGGGCCTCAGGTACTAGAAAGAGTAAGCCATTGAAAGTGTTACTGTGGTGATCTTTCTACATTAATTATCCCAACTCAATACCCTCCAAAAGATATTTATTAAGCACTCTTTGTGTATAGGGTGCTACATTAGGCCCACAGTTTCCTGGCAGTAGTTTATGGCAGAGAAAGTGATTGCTTTCACTGTCCATGTCCCCTCTAGTTGATTGGTAACAGCTACCTGGACTGTGTGGATGAAGATTCTGATAGTATATCTGGACTCGGCAGGAATGCCTGCCCCAAGGTCTGTCACACCTCCTTTATAGGATTTTTGGTGAGGATTAAGTGAGATAGCCTATCTAAAAAGCTTAGCATAAGGCCTGGAACAGAGTGAACTATGTGAATAAGATACCCTTTAGTAGAAAGTATTGCAAAATCAAACATATTTAAAGAATAAAGAAAACTGGCTCATTAACTGAAAAGTCCAAAGGTTGGATATGTTTCACTCGGAAGTTTCAACAACAGATTCATGACGCTATCAGTCTCTATATCAGATATCAGATGCTATCTATGTCTCTATAATTATCACAGCTCTACTCTCCTACCCAGGCTAGATTCCTCCCCAGACTGGCTTCCTTCATAGTAGCAAAACAGCTCTAGCAATTCCAGGCCTCACATCCACACATCAAATACTCAACCCAGCAGCCCATACTGGAGTGAACTTCTATAGAACAAATGGAGAATGGATGTTGGGGTTTTAACTACAAATACCTATTTCGTAAGCACTCAATAAAGGTAAATTATTACACTTATGAATATTCTTAGTAAGATGGGTGACTGGTAGCTTTTGTGTTACAGGTTTGCCCAGTCTTGTTTCATCCATTTAGTATTACATCTGTCCAGCTTGTATCTTAACAAACAAGTCAAAACTAGTCATAGAGTAAATTAAATGATCATGAGTTCTAACAGCAAGGTTGATTACTTTGTATAAATCTAACCTTAGAAAACCCAAGGTTGTTTGTCCAATATGATCTACCAAGAGGAACACTGGTCAAAAGCAGTTACATATCACTGGGTTTCTAGCCATGTGCCCGATCTTCTTAGAGGAGGAGATCAGAATTTTTGCACCCTCTACCAACCCTGATTCCACTATTTCCTGATCATCATACTTGCTGATGGCTCATTTCATAGATCCTTCCTCTGGCCCTAAGGTTAGATGTGATTCACTCCCTATCTAGGGCTAGTAGAAAGCCTACAAATAGTTGTGTACCAATCAAACCCTCATCTAGTTAATTCTATGTACCAGCTATTGTATTCAGGTCCAGAAATACCCTGAGAAACTCTCTAGGATGTATGAATGCTATAATACAGATACGACCAAGGTTCTAAATGATTCCAGTAGAAGTAACTTTCTTTTCCTGGAGCAGTAAGAAAAGTTCCCCAAGAGGAAGCAGGCTTTGAGTTCACAAAGTTTTGAGTGGGCCAATAATTAAAGGAACATGATCCTTTGATAAACTACACATGTGTTACCAAATCCACCAAAAAGATTTTTGAACAATTTGGAATTCCTTACTTCTTTAAAAAAAAAACACATTTTAATTAATTAATTAATTAATTAATTTGAGAGAGAGACTGAGTGGGAGGGGAGGGAGAAAGAATCTGAAGCAGACTCCACACTGAATGCAAAGCCTGATGCAGGGCTCAATCCCACAACTGTGAGATCATGACCTGAGACAAAACCAACAGTCAGATGCTTAACCAACTGAGCCACCCAGGCGCCCCCAAATTCTAATTCTTTTTTTTAAATTTTTTTTTATTTACCCCAGGGGTACAGGTATGTGAATCATCAGGCTTACACATTTCACAGTACTCACCATAACACATACCCTCCCCAATGCCTAAATTCTAATTCTTTTAACAGAACTATGTAAAATTCTACAATTTAGATATTTATTAAGGATATTTTTAATTAAAAACATACAGAACTCTATCAGTCATTCGTATTTTAGTGCAATTTTATTCTGCCAGAGTGCTTCTCTCATAATTCTTAATAGGTATGCCTTGTTCTAAAAGATTGGGAATTAGATTTGAGCTCATGACTATAAAGTTTTCTTTAACCTGTGATTACTGTGCTGTGCTGTGATTAAACTGGAATCAGGCAAGAATATAGATTTCAGTGTATCCTGAAGATTCTATGACAGGACATATTGATTTTATAAATTTTTAATTCTTAAGTAGTCTTTGTTCTTAGGTCACAGGATAATTGTTGAGTAAATGGTCATGGCCACATTCTTAAAAGTGGGCAAAGAATCAGAAGCAAAATCATAGGGGATAGGATTACAAAGGATTATTCCCTTTGTCCTTGAATGATGTTAGAGGAAAAAGGTGATTTGCTTTTGTTTTATAATTAACAGAAAAGCAAAAACTTTACCTCCTTCATGACTTTACTTCCCTTGCAGATAAACATTAAGGATAATCTATTTGTACTTCATCATTTCCTACATGGAGAAACTGAGGTCCATGTTTCCTATTTTACCTATGAGCCAATGATCTTTCTACAATAATTATCTCAACTGAATACATTTCGACTTTGAAAACATCCTATATGTATAAGTGCTGCACTAGACCCAGGGTTTTCAGGCAGCTTACAACAAGCGCTTGCTTCTTTTTCTCTCTCTTTTTTCCCAGCACCTAGCACAATATCTTACACATAACGATACCTGTTTTTGGAAATGATGAATTGCAGTGTGAGGCTTTTGCACAGCTAAATATATGAGAAAAAAAAGAAGAGAAATTGTTAAATGCACCAACACATTCTCCTTTACTTATTGCATCCTAACCAGTACAACTGTAAGTTCCAAATCATCTCTTTTTGTCAACAAATATTTAGTTAGAGCTAATTATCCAAAAGAAAAGAAAGCTACTGGAGAAATTTTAAGAATACACTGAGAAGGAGCTCATGTCAAGATGTAATTTATCATCTTGGGTGAGTATGGCAAAAGATGCACTTAAAAAAAGGCTTAAAAGCTTTGAAGAACATATACAGATGCTTTAAGGAAGAGAGGTGAGGGAAAATTTCTATTAACACACCTCTTATATTTTAAGTATGCATTTCATGATGTTAACATTTTATATTGCTGGCTAGTTGTTTAGCTCACTCAAAATTGTAAATGTTAGAGTGTAGAGACGAAGAGAGAAAGTAAGATCAAAAGCATAAGGACATTAAAGATCTGCTGTTTCAATATTCATTATGATGTACTCCAATATGCTTACAATCTCAACAGATGTCAATGAGGCTTCCATTATCATCGACATGAGTGGTCACAATGGCTCTTTCAAATCCATTATCTCTAATGGCAAAGAGTCTAATCTGTACCTCTTCATAGCTGAGGCACCTCACAACTAAACTTCTGCTTTTGTTTTTTGACTATGATTTTGCTATTGTATCAAGTTGTACGGGTACAATCCTGGCAGCTTTTCAATGTCAACTAGCAGACATCTTGGCCCTGTCTCACATTATATACCCACTAACTTCAGCTACCGTTATGAACTGAATGTTTGTGTCCTCCCCAAACTCATATGTTAAAGTTCTAGCCCCGACATGAAGTAATTACTTTGGGAAGTAATAGCTTTGGATGAAGTCTTGTGGGCCAGGCCCTTATGATGGGATTAGTGTCCTTATAGCAACAAGAAGAGAGACCAGAGCTCATTTTCTCTCTCTCCCAGCCCTAAGAGGGCGCAGGGGGACGTAGCAGTCTGCAAACCAGGGAAAGGGCCCTCAACAGCAACCGGATTTGCCGGCACCATGATCTTGGAATTCTCAGCCTCCAGAACTATGAGAAATAAATTCCTGTTGTTTAAGACACTCAGTCTATGGTAATTAGTTACAGCAGTCCAAGCTGACTAAGACAGCTACACAACTGGCATTTTCATCCGGGATGTATATGCCCATAAATTTGTGCATATATGTATGTGTGTTGTGGGAGATATTTCATTTTGCAATGAATGTTATGAAAAGTCTTCTATCTACAAAATAGCAGTATATGATGAATAAAATGTCTTAGAATTGCCTGTAGTATGGACACTTTTGCTACAATCAAATGTAATCAAATCAGTAGGAGATACTTAATGTTATTTAATTTAGGAGAGTGGTTTTTATTTTTTTAAGCCATTTAATATTTTTCTTCAACCAGAATACACTTGGAACTCCAATATATCAACTAGATTAAAGTAAAGATCTTCTAGCCTGAACCTTTTATTTTACAGATGAGGAAACTAAGTACTAAAGAGAGAATAAGATTTATTTAATTCCACACAGCCAATAATTGGTAAAGCCAAGTCATAAAACCAGCTTGTTCTAACATGTAGGTTTTCATCACCCTGCTACCACTAACTAGCTGTATGACTTAAGCAAGTCATTTAAATTCTCTGAGTCTATTTTCATCATTTGCAAAATGAGGATAATAAGGTACCTACTTCCATAATATCTATTTTTAAGCATTATGTGACGTACTCTATGTGAATATTTCTAGTAAACTATAATGTACTATAGAGATATTACTTATCATCATCACCATTTCCTGACACTGAACACAGTGTTTTTGCCATCATATATTTAGCTTTTGACTTCATTTTAGCAGTAGAATCCTTTATTCAAACATAATCTTCCTTTGCTTTATTCCCAGGAGAACTGGAAGGGCTCAGCAGAACCCTGAGGTTGCAGGAAATATACTTAGGAAAGATTGTGTGTCTATCTTCTTTTTTACAGATGGACAATATATTTAATTTTCTCTACATTTCATCTCAGATCTTCTGAAATATAACTAAGTAGGGATTTTTTTCTATCTCTATCAGCAGGAATAACTAAAAGACACTCTCATGTGGAGTAGGTTAAACTGCACAGAACGATGTTAACAAAATAGGTAGATCTATTTAGGCCAAGCCTGTAATATCCACAGATTTCCCACCCCTCCCCACCCAGAGGCTTGTTAGTTTATTCATTTGTTTTTTAAAAAAGATTTTATTTATTTATTTATTTATTTGAGAGAGAGAGCATGAGTGGGGGCAGAAGGAGAGGGAGAGGGGAGCTCAATGTGGGGCTCGATGCAGGGCTAGATGTGGGGCAATGCAGGGCTTAATCCCAGGACCCTGAGATCATGACCTGAGCTGAAGGCAGACGCTTAACTGACTGAGCCACCCAAGCACCTCTTGTTAGTCAGTTTATACCCAGTCATTAGGCCCCATGAGATCTGGAATATGCTATTCAAATGTACCAGCAGCACAGACAGCTCCAAAAAGCCTCATATTGATTGAACAAGAAAGGTGCAATGCTACAAATCAAGGAATACTGTTATCACCATTGATATTCTTCTGACATTCATGATCTCATTTAATCCTCAAACTGACCTTATGAGGAAACAAGAACCTCCATTCTAGAAATGATGCATCAAAGCCTCAGAGAAGTTAACTGACTTCTCAAGCGAGAGAGCCTGGATTCAAAATAAGCTCTTTTGGATTTCAAAGTTTTTGCTCTGTTAAATCCCAAAGCCATAAGAAAAATTCATTAATTCACTCATCCAACAAAAATTATCCATTGCCACTGTGTTCAAGGCATTGTAAAAAAAAAAAATGAAACAAATAAATGAGATTACATTCCGTAAAATTCTAGAATAATAAAAATAATACACAGGCAAATTTTTAAACTTGTGATAGCAATAATTTACTTGAGTGATACTACTTTTTTCATCTTCATTCTTAGAAGTCATATATTGTCAAGTTATACTTTAGGAATCAAATGCTACTGTGGTTAAAAGATACAACAGCTTGTAGGTTTAGATAGTCTTGCTAGAACTCCATGCTAAATTTAAAAGACTTCCAGTTACCAACTTGTGTCTAGAAATTAATTTAATTTCATATGTGTATATTTATATGCATACATGGACATAATTAACCTTGACACGTCCAATAATATGGTGTTTTAACTTACAGAGCTATAGACAGACTGACTGAGGTTGATAAAAAACATATGTAATATATAACTGCCTTAAAATGGACATGACTCCAGCAGTTCAGTACTGAGGGACACAATGCTAAACACTGGAGTTAGGCTAAACATAAAGTAAGGCTTACAGAAGGAATTCAAGTATCAGAGTCAAAGTCTACCTTTTACTCTAACTCTATGGTCCCTTAGCTAGGTAACTTGCTTATCATTCCTCTAAAGTCCTACTCACTTGTACATTTGGGACTTGAACTGGTCATGCTTAGGGACTAGTTTTAGGACTAGCACACTACATTCCCCTACTCTGAAAGTCCCTATTTCAATACATACACATTGCAGGGAAAGGAAATAAGAGATAATGAAAAAGAAAGAAAACTAAAACATTATTAACAAATCCCATCACTGCAAGATAACCCTTTATTAAAATGATATGAAAAGATACTGATATTTCAAATGTTTTTCATATAAATATATCCCATATATATTCATATATACATTAAAGCAATCTTCACATATTGTTGAACTTTTTAGAGATTCTCATTTTCGATTTGTTATTATTAAGGGAGATATTATGGTAAGCATATTTCTAACTATGCCTTATCATGAATGTTCTATTAAGGAATGAGTATCAATTTCAAGAAATTAACAGTCAAAAGCTAATATTAAAATACTTTTCATATGTAATTTCTTTTTTAAAAAATATTTATTTTATTTTTTATTGTATTATGTTAGTTACCATACAGTACTTCATTAGTTTTTGATACAGTGTTCCATGATTCATTGTTTGCGTATAACACCCAGTGCTCCTTAATATGTAATTTCTAACGGACTTTCAGACACTATAAATTTATGTTCCCATCAGTAGAGAATGAGAATATCCTTTCCTCACACTCTAACAAACACTTGGTGCTATTATTCTTTTTATCATTTCCTGATATGATGATTATGGTTGTTATGTAGCAATATTCCTGGAATACGGTGAGCCCATTTGATCTATAGAGTTGAATCTTCAATTAGTTAAAAAAATTTTCCTGAGTTATGTCTTTGAAATATTTTCCTCTTCTGTTTTCTTCCTCAGAGATACTAATTATGACATATTAGATCACCTTTGTTTACTTTTCATATCTACCATTAGATGGATATCAGCAGTTGTATACCTTTACCACTGGAAAGATGTCCTTGGAAATTTTTGACCTTTAAGGTGAACTACCTACTTTAGAGAACATAACGGTCAGCTGGCTCTGCCCAAAAAGAGCAGCAGCAAGTATGTGTTCTTTCTTAGCATCTTCCTTCATCTTAGTCTAAATTTTGCTGTGCTAGGCAATTCCTCTTTATCTATTTTATAGTATAGAGCTATACCTATACAGCTGTTCCCATATTTTACCAAAAATGAAGATCTCTCCTTGTTCTGAGGTGTTTTCAAAGATGAGAATTTAAGTTTGTTAAAGCTAGTACTATCACTTCAGTTATTTATTATCTGTAAATCCACACTTGGTGTAAGTATCAAATAATATATATCCACATTTTGTTAGGATATGCTTTCTTTTATCCTTTCAACAAGAGATAAAAGATCTAAGTTTTTTTAAAAAAGATTTTATTTATTTATGACAGAGAGAGATAGTGAGAGATGGAACACAAGCCCAGGGAAGCTGGAGAGGGAGAAGCAGGCTCCCCACTGAGCAGGGAGCCCGATGCAGGGGTCAATCCCAGGATGCTGGGAGCATGACCTGAGCCAAAGGCAGATGCCTAACAACTGGACCACACAGGCACCCCGAAAGACCTAAGTTTTGAGTAGAATTTTAAAAGAAAAATTCAGAAGACATGAAAATGAAACACAAAAATTGCCTTCTTAAATGGAGAAAACTATTGCTATGCTCTTGGCACAATGGGAACTTGACATTCTTGTTAGAGTGAGCCTCCTTTGCTGGTTGTATACAAGCTATTCACTTCTAGCCATTCTGAGTTCTGTCACATTACCACTTCTGAACTTTGAAAACAGGTGCTTTGACATTTTGCTATTTCATCATGAGGTAAGACATCAAACTGATCCCAGTTATCCCATATAAACTTTTCTTAATCTGATAGTGAAAATAAATCATGCATATTTTTAAAAAATTAGAAAAGTAGAATAATAATCATCATTTATACTATCTTAAATGTAATTTCTTGATGAATTCTGTTTATTGCTGACCAATCATTTCTCTAGATCACCTATTTACCTTCCCTACCTATTATCCTACAATCCTCAATAAAGTGTAGTATTACTTGATTAAAACAACTTATGGTTTGGGAAAAGGTATAAGCCAAAAACAAAAGAACAATTATCTTTCTATTTCTCAAAGCTATCTTATCATTTACTAGATACTGTCTATTCTTCAGAATTCCAGAATTCTTTTCATCTGCCATTCACATTTGAATTCAGTACTTTTTCATCTCTAGCATGAAATCAAGAGACTTACGAGAAAAAAGTAACATTAGAAACAGATAACATATCTACTATTCAAGAATTATCAAGCTGTTTTGACATATGAAGCAGAACTCCATCTAAATATCAGCCGATCATCTAGTTACTGGTAAAGATTTTCTGTTTATATCTGGGCAGAAATTTGGGATGTGGAGATACTGCTCTTGCTACCATCTTCTCTCCTGGTTTCCTATGTCCTAGCCTGACATAACTATTTGAAATTACTGAATGTACTATGTTTTCTCTAGCTTCCCTGATACTTTGCTTCTGTTTTTCCCTTTGCTGGAATACTCATATCACATATTTCATCTTACTGCATATTTTATCTTACTTTTATTGATTCTTCAAAAATCAGCTCAGGTGCTACAACTTCCATAAAGCCAATCCCTACCCCACCCTCTCATAAGTTGGGTCAGGTGTACCTAGAGCATGTTGAGCATCACCCAATCACTATTCCACATTAAACATTTCCCTATCTGTATTAGTATCTGACACTTGATTATGAGCTCCTTGAGAGTTATGTATTCCCAGCACCTCAAGCAAAGCATGACCCAAAGGAGGAGCTCAGCAAATATTTGCTAAATGAAGGAATGGGGGAGTAGCTATAGAAAGCACCATGTGCTTAGGTAAATGGAAAAGTTACATCAAATTGTTTTATTCATATTCACCATACCTATGTAGGGTAAGTAGGACAGGTATTATTATTATTTTTTTTTTAAAAGATTTTATTTATTTATTTGACAGAGAGAGAGATCACAAGTAGGCAGAGAGGCAGGCAGAGAGAGAGGGGGAAGCAGGCTCCCTGCAGAGCAGAGAGCCCGATGCAGGACTCGATCCCAGAACCCTGAGATCATGACCTGAGCCGAAGGCAGAGGCTTTAATGCACTGAGCCACCCAGGCGCCCCTAGGCCAGGTATTATTGATACAATTTTACAGAAAGGTAAACACATCCTAAGCTATCAGGTTAATTTGCCAATGTAATTCATTTGATAAGTGGAAAGAGCCCTCTTTCTGTTATTTCCTTCCTTCCCATTGTGTGTGTGTGTGTGTATGTGTGTTCCATTTTCTTTATCCATTCAACTGTCTACAGATCCTTAGGTTAATTTCATGTTGTGGGTATTGTGAATAATGGTTCAATGAACATGGAATGCAGATATCTCTTTGAGATCCTGATTTTAATTCCTTTGGATATATACCCAAAAGTGGGATTTCTGCATCAAATAATAGTTCTACTTAATTTTTTAAGGAACCTTTTCACAATGGCTGCATCAATTTATATTTAACAGTGTATGAAGGTTCCATTTTCTCCACATCTGCACCAACACTCATTATCTTTGTTGTTGATAAAAGGTGTGAGGTTTTCTCACTGTGGTTTTGATTTCCATTTCCCTAATGATTAGTGATGTTGAGCACCTTCTCATATACTGTTGGTCATTTCTGTGTCTTCTTTGGAAAAATGTGTATTCAGGTCCTTTGCCCATTTTTAAAAAATTTTGGTGGGTAGTACTGAGTTGGAGGAGTTCCTTATACAATTTGGATATTAATTCTTTATCAGATATAAGATTTGCAAAGATTTTCTCCCATTTGGTAAATTGCCTTTTTCTCTCTGTAATTGTTTCCTTTACTATGAAGAACCTTTTCAGTTTGATGTAGTCCCACTTGTTTATTTTTGCTTTTGTTGCCTGTGCTTTTGATGTCGTATTCAGGAAGTCATTGCCAAGACCAATGTCAAGGAGCTTTATCCCTGTGTTTTCTTCTATGAGTTTTACACCTTCAGGTCTTATGGTTAAGTCTTTAACCCATTTTAAGTTAATTTTTGTGTATGACTTGAGATAAGAGTCCAATGTCATTCTTTTGCATGAAAGCCAGTTTTCCCAACACCATTTATAGAAGATACTATCCTTTCCCCCATTGTATATTCTTAGCACTCTTGTGAAAGATCAATTGATGGTATATGCATGGGTTAATTTCTTTTTTTTTTATCATGTTCAGTTAGCCACTGTATAGTACATCATTAGTTTTTGATGTAGTGTTCAATGATTCATTAGTTAAGTATAACACCCAGTGCTCATCACAGCCCGTGCCCTCCTCAATACCCATCACCCTGTTACCCCCTCCCCGACCCTCCTCCCCTCTGAAACCCCCAGATTGTTTCTTGGGGTCCATAGTCTCTCATGGTTCATTTCCCTCTCTGATTTCTCCCCTTTTGAATTTCCCTCCCTTCCCCTATGGTCTTCTGTGATACTGCTTATGTTCCACATATGAGTGAAAGCATATGATAATTGTCTCTCTCTGCTTGACTTACTTAAGTTCCATCCATTTCGATGCAAATGGTGGGTATTCATTGTTTCTGATGGCTGAATAATGTGTTCATTTCTGTGCTCTCTACTCTGTTGCAATGGTTTATATGTCTATTGATATGCCAGTAAAATACTGTTCAATTACTATAGCTTTGTAATATATTTTGAAATCATGAAATGTGATACCTCCAGCATGGTTCTTCTTGCTCAAAATTATATTCACTATTCAGAGTCTTCTGTGGTTCTATATAAATTTTAGGATTTTTTTTGTTTCTGTAACAAATGTCAGTAGGATTTTTTTTTTTTTTTTTGTCAGTAGGATTTATATAGGGATTACATTAACTCTGTGGATTATTTTGGGTAGTGTGGACATGTTAGCAATATTATTTCTTGCAATTATGATCATGAAACATCTTACCATTTATTTGTGTCTTTTAAAATTTTTACACTGATGTTTCTTAGTACTTCTTGTAAGGTAGTAGACCGTCTAGTGGTAATGAATTCCCTCAGTGCTTTTGTTTAGGAAAACATTTTAGACTGCTCTACAATAAAAAAAAAAAAAGGAAAACACTTTATCTCTCCTTCATTTTTTAAAAAAGTTATATTTATTTATTTGAGGGGGGGGAGAGGGGCAGAGGGAGAGAATCTCAAGAAGACTCCCCACTGAGTGTGGAGCTCGATGAGGGGCTAGATCTCATCACCCTGAGATCATGATCTGAGCCAAAATCACGAGTCAGATACTTAACCAAGTGAGTGAGCCACCCAGGCTCATTTTTAATTAACAGTTTTGTTGGATATAATATTCTTGGTTGGTAGAGTTTCTTTCCATTCAATATTTTGAATACATCATCTCAGTCTTTCCTGACCTGACCTGCACAATTTCCACTGAGGTATCTGCTTATTGTCTAATGGGGGTCCCCTTGTATGTGATGAGTTACTTTTCTCTCATTACTTTCAAAATTCTCTTTCTGCTAATTTCTCTTTCTGTTCTTCTGGGACTCCCATAATATATATGCTGGTTGGCTTCATAGTGTCTTATTAGTCCCATAGGCTTTCTTTACTCTTTCATTCTTTTTTGTTTTGTTCTTCTCCTCTGTGTAATTTCAAATATTGTCTTGGAGTTCATGGATTCTCTTCTGCTTGAGTCTGCTGTTGAAGCTCTCTATTGAATTTTTCAGTTCCGTCATTGTGTTCCTCAGTTCCAGAATTTCTGTTTGGTTCTTTTTTAAGGTTTTTATCTCTTTATTGAATTTCTCATTTATTCAGGTATTGTTTTACTAATTTCATTTAGTTGTCCATCTGTGTTCTCTTGTAGCTCACTGAGCTGCATTAAGACAATTATTTTTGCATTCCTTGTCAGGCAATTTATAGATCTCCATTTCTTTGTTATGTATTACTATAGCTTTACTTTGTTCCTTTTGGGTTGTCATGTTTCCCTGATTCTTCATGTTCCTTGTAATAAATAACCTTGCACTGGTGTCTGTGCATTTAAAGAAGTAGTCACCTGTCCAATTTTTACAAAGTAGTTTAGGGAGGTGAGCCCTTCACCAATCATTACAGCCAGAGATTCTGGGGGATCTCCTAATTCCTTTCTATGGGTGCCTGCTCCACTCCTCTCATTCCCTCCTGAGGAGGAAGATATAGGATTGTGTGCCTACTCTTGATCCCACAGGGCTCTTTCAAGTGCTGAGGCCACCCACTCCTTTTCCCTAAAGAAATGCCCCAAACATAGAAGCTGGGTGCAAGCTCCAGTTCTCTTCCTCTCTCCCAAGGGAGATGTTTTAGGATTTTGTACCTCTTCCTACACCACAGAGGCATACTGAGTGTTGAGAGTAACCTGATACTTTTCTCTAGGGGAGTGCGCTAAGAGGCAGGGACAATGGGTGGAAGCTCCACTACTCTCTTGCCCTCCTAAAAGAGCAGTCTCTTAGTTGCGTGTCTCCTCCCAATTCTGCAGGATTGAGGCAGCTTCTGTGATCCAAACGCTGTCTGCAGGGGCACGCATATGCTGTATGTAGGGACACATGGGGTGCCATCCACAAGGGTGCATGGGAAGCCATCTCTGGTGGTGCCTGGGGCACTGGTTACAGGGTCACGTGGGGCACTGACTGTAGGGGTGCATGTGTGATAGATGGCTGCTAGGGTCTGCACATGTATGGGCTGGCTAGAAGGGTCTGTGGGCAGATTAACTGACAGGGTCTGTGGGAAGGCCTACCAGTAGGACATGCAAATTTGTTTCAATCCATGTGTCAGTGGCCTCTATTCTTTGTTTTTAGCTGCCCCCAGACATTCAGCTATGCTGATTCCCTCTGCATACTAGGTGAGATGAGAAAGAAGCTGGCGTCTCAAGCAACGTCTCAAAAGTTTGGGGATGCCAGACACTCACTTCACTCGGTCTTTCCCCGCAGGACATGGACAGAGACAGTCTGTCTCCTCATAAAATGCCAGCTTGGGGGAGGGTTGGTATGGATAAAGTGAGATGGTTCTTAATGTTCTCAATATGGCTGTTCCATATTTCCCTGCTCCACTGGGGGCTGAAACCTCTCAACTAATCTCTGGAGCTTTCACAAAGGTATTTTCATCTGTAGATTGCTGTCAAGGCAGCATTTCTGTGGAGGGGGAATGAGGTCTAGGACCTCCTGTGCTGCTATCTTGATGTAAGTTTCTTTATCTATGTTATCCTTTCATTCATTATTGCATATCCCAGATACTGCTAGACATTGAGGAATACTGATACAAACAAGATATAATCTATACTTTTCAGCTGAAGTCATGGATTTATAAATATAAAATAGAAACAAATACAGATGTATGGAAAATATATTGGACTACTGGGTGGAGGAAGAACACTGTTGGTTCACACCCTCTGAAAAGTGGATGTCAGAATGGGGTTAGATATTGAGGGATTTGTTGTGGAAATGCCTATTAGGGAAAAGTAAAGGGCACAGTAGGAGCAATGGAGGGAGCCATCGGACTATGATACAGATCTAATCACTCCGAAGGAGAGAGAAAAGGAATGAAGGTTGAATAGACAGAGATCTCTGACTACAGGGCAATTCTAAGTATGTTTTGGTGAGGGCAGTGAGAAGTTGTATAACTTGGAGGAATAAGCCTGTCAGGGTGTTTGTTCAATTCTCATTAGTTGAGAGAAGACCATGGGAAATGCAACCTCAGTACAAGTGTAGTGTTGGATTTAGAATGCAGCTGCTGAGACCATCTGTCAATTGTGCAACTTGGATCAGGAGACATGATTGGCACATTTTCATAACTACCACAGACACCTCCTTTATCTGGGGGATTCACAGGAAGAAGTGAGAGACAGGGGGTATGACAGACTTATTTCAGTTAGTCAAAACAGGAGTTCCAAGAAGAAATATGATATGGTAGTGGTGGTAATGATGTATGTATGTGCGCACGTGCACACATGCACCCATGTATGTGTGGTGGGGATGGAAGGTAAGTAAAACAGATTTATCTCCAGAAAAATTTATTAAATGTAACACTTTCAGACATTTTAGGTACTATTAGTGTAATCTTTGAGGTGCCCAATTTAAAACTGAACCATTTAAGTGGTCAAATGACTTAAATCAGCATTTCTCAATGTTAATTCACTGAACAACAGTTCACTAGCACTATAATATAGCTAGGGGATGGATCTTCCATTGTCAAATATCTTTTGGAAATACTGAGTTAAAGTAATTTTGCATGGTTTGTTCGTGTGTGCGTGTGTGTTTCCTGAAGATTTTTTTAGAATCTGGGATATGTACATTTACCTGGTGAATCTCCATGAAGAAGATTTAGTATGTAGTGTGTCACAAATGTAATTGATTGAGAAAACCTATTTCTCACAGAGCAGCTCCTGTAAGTAGTGCTCTGCAGAACATTTTGAGAAATAGTGATTTAGTTGAACAATCTTCTATCACTGAAACTTTTTTCACACTTACTGAGGGAATGAGGTATTAGAGCCTTAGAGTATCATTTTCATAATACAGAAATTCTTTCTATATACTGACAGATGTATTGCATAGGAGTGGTTGAGAGCATGGGTTCTGGAATAATGCAGAACCAAAGTGTGATCCCTATACCTGCCCCTAACTAGCTGGGTGACTTACAGCTGTATTGCTATAACAATCTGTGCCTCAAGGTCCGAAAGGAAAACAAGGATCTTTCGAGGATTTCCGTTGTAGAATCGTTGAGAGTGTTAAATGAAAACTATGCAAATCACCTCACACCTAGTAAGCACCTTCTAAATGTTAGCTGTTATAATTAATAAACATTTCCTCAGAATCCATTTCCCCAATGTGTAGAAACACTTTGACGAAATAATGCATCTGTATTAGCTGTGGTTCACTCAGATTCCTCCCTTCCTTCCTTTCTCCCTTCCTTTTAGATTTGTCTGAGTCTATACCATAAGGTGGTAGAGAAGGGCAACAGGCCAAGAAAAAAGACGATGTTTAAGGACTCTGAAACTTAGTAGCTGTGGAGTGTGATGCTTGTCTTTTTGAAAAGAACTCCTTTTAAGAAAAGAAAGGCTGAGCTTGGGAGTGAAGGCTGAAGTTAAGTCATTCCTCATGAAGGGGCCAGTAATGAGCAAACTACAAAGGTTTGAAGCAGTATAGTGGGAGTAGTGGCAAAATCATGTGCTTTGGAGCCAGATATTTATGAGTTCATATCCTGATTATTTATTTGGATGGACTGGAGTTAGTCACTTAAAGTTTCTTCACTTCATATTTCTCATCATAAAATGGACAAATAAGACTTAGGATGTTACGATGATTAAATGAGATCATGTGTGGAGAGGATCTAGTGCCACAGTGAATGCTTAAGTGATGCTCAGCCAATGTTAGGCTTTCAAGTTTCAGATATGGGGATTTTCATAACAATTCATACAATTCAACAATTTCATAACAATTTACAAAGCATTTGAACATATCTATCAGGGTTTAATCTAATCTAAATGGAAACTTTACAAAATGTTCCTTGCTGACGTTTTTATGGACTGAGAAAGAGAAAAAAAATGGCAAGATGCTGAAATAGCCAAAAGGAAAAAAGAGAAATATATAAGGTGGAATTATGGCATTTTACAAGAAGTTTTTTTAATTGTTGTTGTTCTGAAAACTGAGGTGGTCATTAGTGTCTGTAACAAATGGGAAATGACGTCTGGGGGCTCACACTCAGTGCCAACTACTCTCTAAAACCAAGTTGAGAGTTGGCATTTTAAAATAACCACACCCAGGCCCATCCTAAGAGATGCTGATTTAATTGCATGGGGCAAAGCCTGGGCATTAGTATTTTTTACAAGCTCTCCAGGAGATTCTAATGTGCAGCCAGAACAAGAACTAGTGCTGTAGTTTACCTAGATACCTATCTCTAAGGCTTGGTAGATATGATGTGAGATCTCTCTGTCCTCTGGGAGTGAACATTTTGCAACTGTTTCTCATCTAGGCATAGTAGTTTTCCCTTTCCCACCACTCTGCTGGGTACAGCAACTCCCTGCCAGTAACTATCATCACTCCACTGGGCATGATGGACACTACCACTGCTATGACAAGCCTGGAAGTTTCTGCCAGTCAGTTCCTCTCAATCAGAAAATCACATGTGTAAACCTGTCTATGTCTGTGCTGGAAAGCCAACGTTAGTATAGCTGGGGCTTTGCATCACGGAGGCCTAGCTGTAACTGCTGCAACCCTTTAAGACTTCAGATTTCCAACATGGAAGCAGTCACAACAAGTAACCAACACAGACAGGTGAACTGCCAGTGGATACTTTGAATTATTCTGAAGGACAAATCTGAAGTCAATCATTAGGCTATGGGAGAATAGAATTTGAATATCTGGTTTAATGACATCAATTGTATTTTTAGAGTAGGGTTTGACAACTTTTTTCCAAAGGTCTAGATAGTAAATATCTTGGACTTTGTGGGCCATACACTTTTCTCAAAACTACTCACCTCTTCCATTGTCATGGGAAAGTAGCTATAGACAATGTATACAAAAATAAGCATGGCTGTTTTCCAATAAAATTTCATGTAGGGAAACAAGTGGCTGGCTGAATTTGGTCCATGGGCTATAACCTGTTAATCCATGGTTTATAGACATGATACTTGACTTATTTGGGATTATTATGTTCGGAGTAATGTTCACATATGAAATAGAGTCATTTTGATGTTTGGGACAATGGCAATAAAAGTGTGAAAAGACTGCTATACAGAGGAAAGCACACTTAGCTCACTGCAGGTATGAGAAATACCTGTGAACAGGCTGATGCTAAAATTTACAAGACACTACAGACTGATTTAAAACCTCTGGGCAGGTGGAATACTTGAGAGTATCTTCAGGAAATTTTAATTACTCTGATGACTAGGGAGCAACCAGAAAAGGGGTGTTAGGAAAATCACTTTTTAATCCACTTACCTTCAATACTAATTTTTAAAATTTGAATTTAAAAACTGTACACCACCAAAGTTCATGCTGCTGAACCAAGGGTAATGTGCTAAAAATTACAAACAGAACTTGCATACTAAACTAATTCTGATGAGGAAGAATCTGAGTATTATAAAAAGATTGGCCAAAAAAGCACCCCAATCTTAACTTTCCAAAGGTTGGGGGTACTGAGGAAGGTTAGAAAATGGTAAATGAGCAGAAGATTTCAGCCATTTGAAGTCTGCAACATGATAGGTTTGTAAGAGTTCAACCAGGTCCTGTAAACTAGTTCTAAAAAGTACTTATTTTGAAATTTTCCTAATACCTGAAGTGTGGAAGGAGGAAATAAGGAGAAAAGTAGAAGCTAGGGAGTTTTATGCTTCCATGCCTAAGATATATGTGCACAGCATTGAGAATGGATTACAGTATTCTCCATCTGCTATAGAACAGTCCACAAACATGACCCCACTGAGATCTACACAACACCCTAAGGAGCTAGTATTTAGTGATATCACCTTAATCTCAGAGTCCCATATTTCACATACTTGTCCAGTGGAAATTAGCAAATCAAATTCAAACTTGTGCCATGAAAATAGTATTCAATACACGTCCTTAGTGAATGGAGGAATAATTATTATATTCTGAGTAGATAACGCCATATTAACAATACACGGGATCCCCTGTTAAAAATTCCCTAAAGAATTTCTCAACCTGCTTTGGTCAACTCAACCATTCTGAGGGAAGTTACAATCCCACCTGCTGTGGTGATTCACCATGAAGTGATGCTTTACTAAGAAGGAGAGGATGATGTGTGCCCCAAATGGGATGAAGGGCCAAATTCTGTGGGAGGCACCATAGTTTGATTGAGCTCATTCATAGTTAATCTTAATAGGATCTCCTGCCCTCATCTTCCCATTTTAATTGCCCTAGTCTGTCTACTGGGGAATCTTGGTTTTCTCTGTTGACTTTGATGAATGTGTACTACCAAATCCTTATGGACATAGATGAAAAGATAAAGAGTTGCCATCTGTCCTTCAACAGTCTAATTATTTGAGAAGTCCATGCCTAGGAGACTTATAGGACTTTAATAAATTACAGTGGTTGATTGAAGAAGTGATCAGTGATATGAATTATCTGGAATTACAATTTGTTTAGAATGAGATAACTATGTATAACACGAAAATTAAAATGGATCTTTAGGCAGAGTCAAGGCTCATAAATTCTAAAATCAAACCTAGTTCCCACACCTAGATGCAAAGCAAATGTGAATAATAGGTCATACAAATCTCAAACTCCTCACATCCATTAGACACTATATAAAGAGATCATGAGTCAGGGATTGAGAGGTTTTGAGAAAAGGATTGTTAGAGAAAGATAGAAGTTTGCAATGAGTCCCATTTACTATGGGGTGGGAATGACGTGCTTGTCCCTTACCTAAAGTCTATGGGGAAGAACTTCAAAGGCACAACTGAGAGCTTAAGACATGTTCCTGACACTGGGGAGGGAATTCACTGGGCTCAGAAAGAGCAGTGAAAGATAATACTGGAGCAAAGTGTATCGACAGCCTCAAGAAAACTGTAGAGATGTCCAGTATGAGGGTGGGATGTCATGAAGAACACAAGGAAAACCACAAAGTATAGGGAAAGGTTCCACCAGGGCACCTCGGTGACCTTGCGTGTATCTGCATAGGCCACACAGGCAAATGGTTGAACTGCAGCCTATCTGGGTCTTGGCAGAATGCCTTTTGACACTCCTGGAACACAAGAGGATGGAAAATCTGTGAAATGCTGCACCAAGACCATCTCCCATTTACCTCCTTATCATCCCTGGGAGGCTATAATGTGACAGTTTCTCATCACCTCCCACATCTTGATGAGGTAGGGGCTTTCTGCCCTGTACCCCCCTCAGAAGACAGCTATAGAATATAAACTGTTGATAAATAGTAGTCTGCTCCTCCACAGTGGGGTATCCCATACACACTGTAGTCACCTAGCGCCTTTGTTTCAATGATACCATTTTTAGTGTGTGGGATAGGGACCAGGAAGAACCCGCACTTTTGAGTAATCTTCTTTTCTTTAGTTATGTAATAAATAATAACTTTCTGTAGTAATGTGATAAACTCCCCGAATGTAAAATTATATCATTGCATCTTTACCAGTTAAATTAGTCAATCCTTGGTCTTGACTTTTCTATTGTATGTGCTTGGCCCAGGATAAGGGAGGAAGAATTAACTTTAAATACTTTCCAGCCCCAGAGAGTACATCAGCAGTTGTTCATTGTGGTGCCAGTCAAGTAAGCATGTGACTCTACCACATTTTCAATTGCTTCATCTCTATTCCAAGCCCTACTTATCAAGCAAAGAAAGAGATATAGAAATGCAAAGCAAGCAAGCAAGCAAGCAAACAAACAAACAAAAAAACCCAGCCACACCCTATTTCCTGACTGGAGGCCTGAACTGGTTGGGGAGAGAACTTCTACCTTTTTTTTTTTTTTTTAAAGATTTTATTTATTTATTTGACAGAGAGAGAGAGATTACAAGTAGGCAGAGAGGCAGGCAGAGAGAGAGGAGGAAGCAGGCTCCCCACTGAGCAGAGAGCCTGATGCGGGACTCGATCCCAGGACCCTGAGATCATGACCTGAGCCGGAGCAGAGGCTTAACCCACTGTGCCACCCAGGCGCCCCTGAGAACTTCTACCTTGAAATCACCCGGAAACATGAGACTGAGGACCCATGTAGTACCTGAAAATAACCATAAATCTGGGAAGAGCAGGTATTCAGTCAGGAGCATGGAATAGCCAGCCCAACAAAGCAAATTTAAAGGGAAAGTAGCAAACAAAATAAAGTTCTTATTTGCTTGTTTCTCACATGTCCTGGTAGTGCAATGCATTGCTCCCCTTTAGCCAAAAAGCTAGAGAAGTAATAACAATGGTTCAAAGTAATAAACTGCCTGAGAGAAGCAGAGCTGGAGTTGACTCTGGAGAACTGTCAATTCTTCTGGAACACATTAAATTCAATAATCATTGTATCAGTTAGATGCAGATACTACCCTACTTGCTGGTGATATGCTGGGGGAAGAAACAATAAACAAATAAAGGAATATACAAGATGAATGCAGATAGCAAAAAGTGTTATGGACAAGATAAAACTGGATGGTGGGATGGAAAAACACCTTGGTGGGGCATAATTTATATTAGGTGATCAGGGAAAGCCTCTCTGGTGAGAAGAGATTTCATCTCAGACCTGAGAATGAGCCATACATGCAAAAATCCTGGACAGAGGGAATAAAAACAAAAGGTAAGGGCTCTGGGGCTCAGAGATGTAGTGAGAGGAGAGATACATGAATGAAAGATGGGAATTAAATCATTTATTCAATAAATATTTATTATTGAGCCCTTACTCTATGCCAGACAATATCCTAGATACTATGAGTACAGCACTAAAGGAAACCAAGATCTAAATCTTACTTTTTCAATCAGAGAAAGACAATTATCATATGGTTTCACTCATATGTGGAATATAAGGAACAGTGCAGAGGATCATTAGGGGAAGGGAAGGAAAAAAGAATGGGAAGTCATCAGAGAGGGAGACAAACCATGAGAGACTTTTTTTTTTTTTTAAAGATTCCATTCATTTATTTGACAGAGAGAGAGAGAGAGAGATCACAAGTAGGCAGATCCCAGGACCCTGAGATCATGACCCAAGCCAAAGGCAGAGGCTTTAACCCACGGAGCCACCCAGGCGTCCCGAGAGACTCTTAACTACAGGAAACAAACTGAGGGTTGCTGGGGGGGGGAGGTGGGAGAGGATGGGGTAATTGGGTGATGGGCATGTGATGTGATGAGCACTGAGTATTATATGCAACTGATAAATTACTGAACACTATATCTGAAACTAATGATGTACTATATGTTAGGTAATTGAATCTAAATAAAAAACCTTTATATGAATGGAAAAAAATCTTACTTTTATTCTAGTGTATAGGGAGGGCAATACTCAGAAAACAAATACATCTAAAAGTGTTGTGTAAAACAATTTTTTAAATGAGTGAATTAGAGGGTGATTGGTTGGTTTTTATAAGGTAGATGCAGAAATACTCTCATCTACAATGACAAATTAAGCAGAGACCTGAATGAAGTGAGAAAGCAAATCATATTTATCTGAGGTAAGAACTTTCTAGATACACAGAATGATGAGGGCAAAGGCCCTGAGGAAGGTATGTGGTTGGCACATTTGAAGAACAGCAAGGGGGCCTAGTGCTTGGACCAGAGTAAAGTAGAGGAAGAGACAACAAAGGAGATAAGAAGGCAGGCAGACACCTCATGCAGGGCCTTGTAGAATACCATACAATTATTTGTTCTACCCAAACAAGATGGGAAGTCACTGGATAGTTTTGTTTGGAGGATATGATTTAATTCATATTTTAAAAGGATCACTCTGGATGCTGTGTGAACAGCCTCAATTGGGGAAGAATGGAATGAGGGAAACCAGAGAGCTAGTGCATTAATTCAGGTGATGGTGACTTGGGCTATGGGATAGTGAAGGAGGTCAGAAATAGGTTCTGAATATATTTTAAAAGACAAAAAACAAAACAACCCCCCAAATAAATAAATAAATAAATCTATCTTAAAAAAAGAAAGTTTTAATAGGATTTGCTGATGGATTACATTTGAGGGTGAAAGAATGAAATGGATCAAAGTTAATGCAATGTTTCTTTTTGAAGGAATTGGTAGAATGGAGGTAATCATCTGGGGAGTTACTCTTGGTAGTGAAGGGGTTTCCAGTGGCCAGGGACACTCTTATGGTTAGAAGTGAAGATAATAAAGAAATCTGAAAAGCAGTAGCCAGGGAGGGAAAAGTAGAACCAAGACAGTGGTGTCCTGGAAACAGTGGAAGAAAGTATTTCAAGGGATGGGTGATCAATTGTATCAAATGGTACTGAGAGGGTGAATGAGAAAGGGACTGAAGATTGAACAGTGCATTTGGCTGTAAAAAGGGATAGAGAAGTAGATAATACCTTGAAGAGCATGTGACATTAGGGAGTTTTTTGATTAATTTTTGTTTGAAGAGGAGATCCATTCTAACATGTTTGCATAATAGGAATGGTGTGATAGGTGAATAACTGATAATGCAGGAGAAAGATTTGCTGCAGTGAAGTTCTTCTACAAGCAAGGAGGGTTGGACTCTATTGCACCACTAGAGCGGTTTGGTTTTAGATCTCAGCACATAAAGTTTAATTCCATCAAAAGGGAGAATAGAGTATGTGGATATAGATATAGGTAGTTTGACAGTTTTGATGGTAAGAACATAGGATTTCTCTCTCTCTTTTTTTTTTTTTAAAGATTTTATTTATTTATTTGAGAGAGAGAGCAAGCGTATGAGCAGGGGGAGGAGCAGAGGGAAAGGGACAAGCAGATTCCGTGCTGAGTGCAGAGTCCAATGTGGGGCTCCATCCCACGATTCTGAGATCATGACCTGAGCCAAAATCAAGAGTCAGATGCTTAAGTGACTGAGCCACCTAGGCACCCCAGATTTCTCTTTTGATTACTCCTATTTTCTTAGTGAACTAGGGACCAAAGTCATCAGGTGAGAATGATACGGATTAAGAATGGAGAAGGGATGGGGTGCCTGGGTGGCTCAGTCGGTTAAGTATCTGACTCTTTTTTTTTTTTTAATTTTATTTATTTATTTGAGAGAGGGAGAGAGATCACAAGTAGGCAGAGGCAGGCAGAGAGAGAGGGGGAAGCAGGCTCCCTGCCCAGTAGAGAGTCCGATGCGGGGCTTGATCCCAGGACCGTGAGATCACGACCTGAGCTGAAGGCAGAGGCTTTAACTCACTGAGCCACCCAGGCGCCCCAAGCATCTGACTCTTGATTTCGGCTCAGGTCCTACCCCCTTCCCTGCTCATGTGCATGTGTGTACATTCTCTATCAAAAAAAAGTAAGACTGGAGAAGATGCAAATATTTTCTCCCATTCCATAAGTTACCTTTTCATTTTGTTCACTGTTTCTTTTGCTGTGCAAAAGCTTCTTAGTTTGATGTAGCCTTACTTATTAATTTTCGCTTTTGCTGCTCATGCTTTTGGTGCCGTATCTAAAAAATCATTGCCAAGACTAATGTCAAGGAGCTATTTCCCTTATGTTTTCTTCTAAAAGTTATTTGGTATCAGGTCTTATGTTTAAGTCTTTAATCCAGTTCAAGTTAATTTTTGTGAGTAATATAAGATCCTAAATTTTCTCACCACAAAGAAGAAATTGTAAATTGGTATAGCCACGGTGGAAAACAGCAAGGGGGTTACTCAAAAAATGAAAAATAGAAATACTGTATGGTACAATACTTCTACTACTGGGTATTTACCCAAAGAAAATGAAAACACTAATTTGAAAAGATAAATGCACCCTTATGTTTACTGTAGCATTACTCACAATAGCCAAGATATGGAAGCAACCCAAGTGTCCATTAATAGATGAATGGATAAGGAAGATGTGGTGTATATATACAATGGAATATTACTCAACCATAAAAAGGATGATATTGTGCCATTTGCAACAACATGGTTGGACCTAGAGGGTATTATGCTAGGTGAAATAAGTCAGACTGAGAAAGACAAATACCATATGATTTCACTCATATACGGAATCTAAAAAAACAAAAGAATAAACAAAAAGCAGAATCAGAGCTATAAATACAGAGAACAAACTGATGATTGCCAGAGGGGAGGGGAGAGGAGGGGATGGGCAAAATGGGTGAAGGGGAGAGGGAGACACAAGCTTCCAGTTATGAAATGAATACATCAAGGGAATAAAAGGCACAGGATAAGGAATATAGTCCATGATATTGTAATAGTGTTGTATGGTGACAGATGGTAGCTACCCTTGTGGTGAGCATGGCATAATATATAAACTTGTCCAATCACTATGTTGTAACCCCTGAAACTAAGGTAACATTGTACATCAACTATACTCAAACAAATTTTAAAAAGAAATGGTAATTACGTGACATGATGGAGATGCTTGCTAATACTACAGTGGTAATATTTTTTTGTATTATGTAAGTGTTTCAAATCAGAACATTGTATACCTTCAACTTACATACTGTTACATGGGGGAAAACAGTGTCAACAGTGTCAGCAAGATAATAGGTGCTCAATAAATACTTGTTGAATAAATGAATGAGAGAAAAAAGAATGGAGAAGGTGCAAAATAATAATTGAGAAAGGGAAGTGTAAGCATAAAAGGAGCAGAAAAAATGCAGTAGGATTTTTGGACAGAAGGAAGGCCCACTTTGGGGTCCTGGCTGTGAGACCAATCTGTGTAGTTGTTTTTTTTCAGTTACATTTAGTTGCTTGTGGGAAGGTGGAAATACGAAGTCAATGATGACTTCCAGAAGTGAAAACAAGTCCTGGACTGAATTCTACTACTATCAACAGGCAACATTTTGTCAATTATAAGTAATGAAAAACTCTTGGGATTCTGTTGACACTAGAGGAGATATTTGAAAAACTACTGGAGGATTGTTTTAAAAAGAAAAAATAACCTTAATGACCTAACCCAGAGTTAACAAATCAGAAATAGTCTAGAAAGAGTAGTTCAATGACCATTCAGAGACCAGACTTCCCCACTGCTGGAGATTAATGGCAGGAGGTTTGTAAAGGACTTGACAGTAATTCTCATTTTTGCCTTCATAATTATTGATCTTGAAATTCTGTCACTTTCAATGTGGATGCCATTTTCAGGGTATAGGAACTGTGCTATATGAATATCAGGGAAGAAGCAGCTTACAACTTTTAGCAGGTGAACACTGTCAAGGTGAAAGTTTCAAAACTAGAGTTCACACATGTTCTGAGTGTCTTTCCAGGTGAGGCTGGCAAACTATTCCCTTCTCTGTGTACTGACCAGTGCCAAACTGGGAACATTGGGGTGTATGTAGGTAACAAACAGCTCCTGCACATCTTACTTTAGAATTCACTCCAGATCTGATCCCAGCAACAAAAAGGCTAACTCTCAGGGTGTGTGGTTGGCTCAATCAGTTAAGTGCCTGCCTTCTGCTCAGGTCATAATCCCAGAGTCCCAGGATTGAGCCCTGTATCAAGCTCCCCACTCAGCGGGGAGTCTGCTTCTCCCTCTGACCTTCCTCACTCTCGTGCTCTCTCTCTCACCTTTTCTCTCTCAAATAAATACATAAAATCTTAAAAAAAAAAAAAAGGCTGATCCTTACCTGAGCTATAGCCACAGGCAATTGGCGCAGTCCCCATTGGGAAATTAGGGACATGTGGAACTCCCAGGGGGATGGCCAGTATCTTGTAGAAGCCCTGGCAGAAAGCTTGGGGTTCCCTCCCTAAGGTGGTATCTGCATGTGGATGACAATTACATGGCTTTGGGCAAATTTTTATTAAAACAAGCTGAGAGTTTGAAGACTATAATACACAGACCCTGAATTAAGGGAAAAAGTGAAGATAAAAAGCAAAAACTTTTGATTAGTAAGGATCAGAGCTCTCATATTCTAGAATTAACAGTGCTGAAATGCCCAGTCTCAAAGCAATGGGAACAGCTAGGTTTGCTCTGAGGAGTCTGTTCCTTGGCTTTGAATAATTGTATGAATATTGGGCAATTTGGGCACAGTTAAGGACCTTAGAATTGATATGGATCCTGATGATACTTGAAGATTTCAAATCCATCTATAAAATATGTCACTGCTGCAGAAAACACACTAACTTGCTGAATAAAACAGCTTATCCGAAAAACCAAAGAACTACTCAGAGTTTCTGTGAACTTGGAACCAGATAATCAGAATATTTGGGAGAATGTAACTTCTCAGGAATCAGAGGACATGTATGGTTGTATAGGTTGAGAGATGCCTTCCAGTTTATGAGTTTCTGAGGTAAATTTACCCAGAACTATAAAAAGATTTTGAGAAGCGGCTACTATATGAAATAGTCCAGTGAGCTGCCATACCAAAGTTTACATCTGATCCCTATAACTTGTAAATAAGCCTATAGTCTGACAGAGTCAACTGAGCTTTATTAAGCATATTGTAGACACTGTTGCCTAGGTAATGGTGAAACCATTATATTTTTTTGCTGAATGCTCATAATGCACCTTAGGTGAAGTTACTTGGATTGAAACTTGGTGGGTATTTTAAAAATCTTCAGTGGATTCCTCAAGTGCCTATTGATCTCTCCTTTGAAGCAAATGATAGGGAGTGGGCTAGGGATGTGTTAGAACTCAGAATGTAATGATACTTGCTTAAAAGTATAGAAAACAAAAAACCCAAACAAACAAACACAAGATGCAGAGGAAGAGACATACATGGAATTCTCTTCATTCATTCATGCTTCTAGTGGGCATGTGTTTGTAATCACTGTTTGACAAGTACTAAGCTAGCAGCTGATAAAAATATCATGGTCCTTGTCCTCAACAAGTAAGAAGGCAGAGATCCCCAAAATTATGTATCACCCTCCCATTATTTACATTTTGCTTTTATTTCTATTACCAACAAATGCTGAAAACCAGTAACTCTTTCTAGCACTATGTGATACTAGGGTCAGCAGTTAAATAGACAACACTTTTCTGGCTAACATGGTAATTTCTTCTAATCATAATAGCAATGAGATCCCTGGAATGAAAGCAATAGTCAGTAATGGATCAGTGTTGCTCTCAATACTCCAACAAGGCATGGCTAAAGAAAATGCCAAAATAATGGAGTGTTGTGTTCATTGCATTTACAGCTATAATGTCATATCAAAATTAAGGCTTGGATAAGATGGTCTTAGCACTTAAATGTGGAAGAACAGACTAATCAGACCCATATTCTATTTCTTAAGTTCAGTAGAAAACACGAGTAAACTGTATACCCAAAATCATTTCACTTTAAGAAAGAGAGTAACTATTGATTGAATTCGTATCTCTGAACATCCAGTCAGCTTAAATTTTATGTCAAGCTACAAATTGTCATTGACGCCTATCATCAACATAGAGCTTTTCTACCAAAAAGCCACTTTCCCTGGTGTGAATTCATCTCCTTCCTCTCAGCAAAACTTCAAATATGTTTTCAAGTGTGCAATATTCAATGCGTCTCATAAACTCCAAGAAAACCCCAAAAGAATTTCATTTCTAAGTGTAGCTAATGTAGGGATGAATCAGATTTCTAAGTGAGTCTCTGAAACATTCTTATGAAAAGTGTGACCAGTCTGCAGAATGAGACTGTAGACCTGCACATAATGAAAAGTCCAGTCCTGCACTTGCAAAATGTGGCCGGTGCTAAAGTTACCAGCTATATCAGTGAGTCAATGCAGCTGTAATTTTCTTATCCTGAGGTAAATGAGGTAAATGAGAGAAAGAAAGAAAGAAAGAAAGAAAGAAAGAAAGAAAGAAAGAAAGAAAGAAAGAAAGAAAGAAAGAAAGAAAGAAAGAAGGAAAGAAAGGAGGAAAGAAAGGAGGAAAGAAAGCAAGAAAGGGCAAGCAGATGATAGAAAACTTCTGGAATCTATTGCTGTGTCACATAATTTACATTATTTCTATAAACGTGTTTAGAAATGGCTTAAAGGAGAGTACTTTGGACTTGGAATCAGGTCTAGGTTCTAGTCTTTGCTAATTTTAAAAAGCCACATACCCATCTATTTCTTTCTAGATTATTCTTTTAACCCAGCTCACTTCAAGTATCATTCACCACAGACCAATAGATGTGATCCATGATGTATGAAAAAACAGCCCTTCCTTACTCTCTCTTGCTCTCAAGATGTTCCCATTCTAATCTTGACCCACATAGGTCTAGAAACTAGGCATGATTTATCTTTAATAATACTGATTCTGCACCTCTAATTGCTATTTGTAACTGGTCACTTTGTGTATTTTGAACTTTCCCTCAAGGACCCTTAGACTATCTTTACTGTTTGCTTTTGAAGTAAACAACCTTGGAAAGAATCTCCTGACCAAGTGAAAACTTGAAGGCCAAAAGGCTAGTTTGAACTGGTGCCTGCCAAATCCCCTGGGTTATGTGGGGGATACAAAGGAACTCAATTTTCTCTGTAAAATAAGAGGATGACCCAGATGAGTGCCATGGTGACTTCCTACCCTTTTGCTACAAGTAAATCATTTTTTAAGTTATATGACTGACTAAATATTAATGTCATAGGAACATATAATCTTTCTCAATTGTTCATATTTTAAATTCCACATATTTTGCTTAAGAATAATACTTAGTGGAAAAGATAAGATTTATTCATTATGCACAAGAAAGTAAAACCATTTGTTTACTTAATTATGTGGGATGAAATAAAATCTAGTAGCTTATATATGTCATGGAAACCACTGACTTCTTAATACTTGGAAAGACATATTTAGGGGAAAGATTTTTTACCTCCTCTTCCCAACCAAGCAAACTCCCTTGGGGAGAGAACTACCAAACTTGTACTTTCCACCTTTTCCTTTTCCTCCACCTCTTTCATAGCTTCTCTCTTGGGGGATTATGTGATTTTTATTGGTTAGTCTAATGCCTCTATTATGACAGTTTTTACTACTGGGCACACTTACTAGGTCTTTAAGATTTAGTGTCAACTGGTTTTCTTCTTTTACTTCCTACCATATTTTATATGAAAACATTTTCAATTTCAATAAGAGAAGATCCTTAGAGACTGTCAAGACCTGAAGGCTAAGTTAGTGGTTTGGGCCACTGAGTAGAAGTTGATTAAACCCCTGATAAGAAGGCATGAAATTGTATAAGCATAGGTGTGAAAACCTGTAAGTAGGAATCTAGCATTAAAGATCATCCTTGTGACTGTCTTCCATAACTAGTGTATTTGTTTCTCTTTCTCCAGCTAGTGGGGAATCATCTTCTCAGCATTCCAACATTAATAGACTAATTCAGGTTCATGTGTTAATATGTGATCCTTTGTGATAACACAAAGGGGGATCATAGTTTGGATGAGAGGGCCTCCTAGGCTGGTCAGATAGCTACATGTTCGTTCCTTAGGGATAAATATTCAAGTCATAAAGTAGCCCAATTCATCAGTAATATCACTTCCTATCCGACTTTCTTTCCTCAAATTCTCTTTACAACAAATGTAATATGCATAATATTGCATAAAGGTGCAACAGTGGCCTCATTCACCTAATACTCACCTAACCTAAACCAACTGCCTACCTTGAATTTCCAACACATGGTACCAACTCCTATTTGTTCCAGTATCTGCATAATTGCCTGATTCCTTTCTTTTTTGACTTAGCTGAGTAGAGATAGAAGCAAAACAGAAATGAAACATGAGTATCTACCAAAAAAGGTGGTACTAGAGACGTTCTCTTTTCATGTATACAACATCAATTCTTCTCTACTGTTTGTCCCGGTAAAATTTTCATGCCAAGGACAGTGTCATTGCTGTGACAATACCTATTAAATTTGTGTAGTACTTTACTATTACAAATATATTTCATATCTAATTTTATTTAATCTCCTAGGTACATGGATAAGTTCAGTCTCCTAAGTAACTTATTCTGCCACATTTCAGACATTAACAAAGACATATTTCAGTGTAACATTCATTATGACTAATGTCCTAACTCTGGGTAATGTCAATTGGTGTGGCCTCAGAGAGTTGGCTCAAGAAAAATTTTTATTCGATTTAGTATTTATTCTCCCAATTCTCCACCAGTATGCCAATAGGTAGAAATTACAGGGAAGCAAAGCTCAGTTCAGAGCAGTAACATTGTTCAAAAATGATACAGTCTGCCTCAAAAAGGAGGGGGCTCGTTGCTACTAGAGGGCTGATTGATCACTTGCAGAGCAATTGTAGAGGATACTCTTGCATTAGATATTGGCATGGTTTAGATGACTCCTTTAGACCCTAAATCTTTAAGCCCGTGAAACTAATTTTTCTACCTATTTAGCCTGTGGCCTATTATTCATCACCTGTATGAATAGTTTCTATGTAAAGGCCCACCATTTTGTTCTATTTCATTTTTTAAAGTTTTTTATGTTAATTCAAGTATAGTTAATATACAGCATTATATTAGTTTCAGGTGTACAATATAGTGACTCAACAATTATGTGCGTTACTCAGTGCTCATCATGATAAGTCTACCCTTTAGTCCCAGTCACCTATTTCATCCATCCTCCCACCCAAAAGGCCCACCATTTTAGAATCCAATCCAATCCTTTCTAATCCAAAGGCCCACCATTATCTAGAATTTGGTTTCTAGACTAAATTGTTGGTTTTCTGATTCCATGCACATGCAACCATTCAAGAACTACTTCCTGCATTTTGTATTTAGGCTTTGGGTACAAATTGACAAACATCATGTATCTGTGTATGGCTTCTGAATATACATATCATAACATGCTTCTCTTATCACCGCAAAAAAAAAAAAAAAAAAAGGAAGGAAGAAAGAAAAGAAAGCTGTGTTAGTCAAGGCCAGTTGTAACAAAATTTGCAATTTTTCATTCATAAATTATTTACATAAAAATTTGTCTTTTATATACACAAATGATAGCAACAACCTTCCATCTATCAGGATCTGCCAGACTCCCAGCCTGTTTAGCCCACTAATTTCTATAGTGAGGACCAGGTAGTACTTGCCTGCCAGCTCAGCACCACAGAAAGCCCTGGGGTACATATAGACAATGGAATATTACTCAGCCATCAGAAATAATGAATACCTGCCATTTGCATTGACATGGATGGAACTGGAGGGGATTATGCTGAGCGAAGTAAGTCAAGCAGAGAAAGACAATTATCATATGGTTTCATTCATATGTGGAACATAAGCAATAGTGTGGAGGACCACAGAGGGAGGGAGGGAAATCCAAAGGGGGAGAAATCAGAGAGGGAGAGAACCATGAGAGACTCTGGACCCCGGGAAACCATCTGAGGGTTTCAGAGGGGAGGCAGTATGGGGAGGGAGTAACAGAGTGAAGGGTATTAAGGAGGGCCCGTGCTGTGATGAGCACTGGGTGTTACACTTAACTAATGAATCACTGAACACTACAACAAAAACTAATGATGTACTATACAGTGGCTAAATGAACATAATTAAAAAAATAAAAGAAAGCCCTGGGGTTAAATTAACCTATTTTCTAGGAGAGAAGATATTTTAAGGGATGATATACAAGCGCTCTAAATTCAGATTGAACTGAACATTTATGGTAAATTCACACCAGCCAGACCTTTTCAACACTCCCTCATTCTTCACACTCAGGGGAATACCCCATAGCATGTTGCTGCCAGACTTGCCCTCACCCTACAGCCAGCCCTTCTGGCTATAGTAACAGCAGTATGGCTCAAAATCTTCTTTTGTGCCTACTTGATCCATGATAAAATAATGCATCCTTGTTATGCCCAACATGGAGAGTACCTGCTTTGCTGTTGCTGCCCCCTCTCCACCCAGCATTTTCTCTCCAATTCTCTTTCTTCCTATTGAAATAGGCACAGGGGGCAAACCAGCAAGTCCACCACATAAATCAGTGGTGCACAAACTTTGGTGTTCATTAAAATCACCTGGAGAGCTTGTTAAAACACACATGGTGGGAACCCACCTCAAGAGTTTCTGATTCAGTAGGTCTGGAGTAAGGGCCCAGTAATTTACATGACTAACAAGTTTTGAGGTGATGATGATGATGACACCAGTCCAGGGATCACACTTGAAGTATCACCAGCATAAGGAGAAATCTGACAACGTAATTAGATTCCTGTCTTCCTTATTGCAGACACATCCAGTCTCTGAGCGAATTTCTTGGGCCCTGCACAGATCTTCTGAGTGAGGAAGTTCTCCTTTCCCTTCTTCAACAGGAAGAATTTTGATAAGGCCGCTGATGCATGCTCTCCAGCATTCTGCATCTTTTTCTCTAGACTTATGCCTATTTAAGCATAAAACCCTGGGAGTTGCAGAACCTATTCAGCTGTTTCGTAATAAGCTCTGCAAAGGGTATGTATTAGCTTCCTGGGACTGCTGTAACAAAATACCATAAACCAGGTGGCTTAAACAACAGAAAATATATCATCTTAGAGTTCTGGAGGCTAGAACTCTGAAATAAAATTGTCAGTGGGGTTATGCTCCCTCTTTTCTTGTCTCATCTAGCTTTTGGTGGTTTGCCAGCAAACTTTTGCAGTTTTTGTCTTGCAGTTGCCTTCATCATCATGGTGTTCTCCTTGTCTGCCACTGTGTCTTCATATGGCCATCTTCATTTTATTCTTTCTAGCTTTATTGAGGCATAATTAACAAATGAAAATTATATATATTAAAAGTATATGATGTGACAATTTGACTTACTTATACATTGTGAAAATGATTATCACAATCAAGCTAATTAACACATCTATGATCTCACATAGTTACCATTTCTTTTGGGTGGTGAGAATATTTAGGATCTAGTCTTTTAGCAAATTTTAAGTATACAGTGCAGTATTGTTAACTATGTCACTATACCAGATATTAGATCCTCAGAATTTATTAATCTTATAACTGAAAGTTTATACATTGTGACCAATATCTCACCATTTCCCTAATCCCCCTGTCCCCAGTTCCTGGCAACCACAATTCTATTCTGGCTTTGAGTTGAACTTTTTTAGGTTCCACATATGAGTGAGATCAAAAAGGATTTGTATTTCTGTGTCTAGAATATTTCATTTAGCAAATCTCTCCCCCAGGTTCATCCACGTTGTGGCAAATGGCAGCATTTCTTTCTCTATGACTGGATAATATTCCATTGTATGTATATAATTCATTTCCTTTATTTCTTTATTCATCACGTATATTTAGGATGTCTCCATATTTTGGTTATTGTAAATAATGCTGCATGAACATGGGTGTACAGATAATCTTTTTGATATACTGATTTCATTCTTTGGATATATACACAGAAGCAGGATTGCTAGATTATACAGTTCTATTTTTAATTTTTTGAAGAAACTCAATTCTGCTTTCCATAATGGCCGTACCAATTTATATTCTCTTGTACAGTGTACAAGCGTCCCCTTTTCTCCATACCCTGGCCAACACTTGTTATCTCTTGTCTTTTTAAGAATACCAATCCTAATAAGTGTGAAATAATATTTCACGGTGGTTCTGATTTGCATTTCCCTGATGATTACCGATATTGAGCACATTTTTTAAAAAAGATTTTATTTATTTATTTGACAGAGAGAGACAGACAGCGAGAGCAGGAACACAAGCAGGGGGAGTGGGAGAGGGAAAGCAGGCTTCCCGCCAAGCAGGGAGCCCGATGTGGGGCTCGATCCCAGGATCCTGGGATCATGACCTGAGCCGAAGGCAGACACTTAACAATGACCGAGCCACTCAGGCGCCCTGATGTTGAGCACATTTTTAGATTATTGTTGGCTGTGTGGATGTTTTCTTTGGAGAAATGTTTATTCAGGTCCTTGGCCCATTTTTAAATCAACTTATCTGATTTTTTGCTATTGGGTTGTGTGTGTTCCTTATATATATATATATAAGATCTTATTCCCTTTGCAAAAACATGGTTTTCTGGGGTGCCTGGCTGGCTCATCAGAACATGTGACTCTTGATTTTGGGGTTGTGAGTTTGAGTCCCACACTGGGTGTAGAGATTACTAAAAAAGAATAAACAAAAAAAGTTGTTTTTCCCATTCTTTGGATTGCTTTTTCATTTTGTTGATTGCCCCCTTTGCTGTGTAGAAGCTTTTGAGTTTGATGTAGTCCCACTTGTCTATTTTTGCTTTTGTTGCCTTTGCTTTTGGTGTCAAATTCAAAAAACTGTTGCCAAGAACAAAGTAAGAGTTTTTTCCTATGTTTTCCTCTAAGAGTTTCATAGTTTTAGGTCTTAACATTTAAGTCTTTATTTCACTTGAAATAAATTTTATGTATGGTGTCTAATAAGGGTCCAATTTTATTATTATGCATGTGGATATCAGTTTTCCCAGCACCAGTTATGAAAGAGACCATTGTGTATTCTTGGTACCACTGTCAAAGGGGTTGATCATATATGCACAGGTTTATTTCTGGGCTCTTTGTTCTGTTCCATTGGTCTATGTATCTGTTTTTAATGGCAATATCATACTGTTTTGATTACCATAGCTTTGTAATATAATTTGAAACCAGGAAATGTGAGCCTACAGCTTTTTCTTTCTTAAGATTACTTTGGCTATTTCGGGTCTTTTCTGGTTCTGTACATGTTTAGGGTTGTTTATTCTATCACGTATCTCTCATATCACCACCCATCAGTTCCCATGTTGGGCAAGACTGCTCCCTGAACATGGCTGAGAGGCACTGGAGCCAAGATACAGGGACATTTCAGGATCTGTAGTTGGACTGAAGTTGGCAGACCTGACTTTGGGGACAAGGATGTGTGTGTCTACCTGCAAATCTCTGGGTGGGCAAGACAACTCCAGAACATGGCTGAGGAGATAGAATAGCATTATAGGGCCACTTTAGGTCCAAAACTGGGACCAGGTTTGGCAGGTTGGTTATCTATACCACAGGTGGACCTGGATCCTCCCAGGTCCCTTGGAAAATGTTGCTGATGGCAGGTCCAAGGCCAAGGTGCTATAGCTGAATCCACAAGGGGATAGGGCTGTTTCTGTGTTTGTAAGCAAAACCATGGTCAATGAGCCTGCAACCTGGGCATGGGCTGCCTTCTCAAAATAGCCCTCTTCCAGGTTGGGCTCCACTAGGGTTCTGCAACCTCCTACCTGCATCCCAGCATTCCCACAAAGGGACTTTTGTCTGTGGATGACTATCAAATTATTATTGCTCTGGGAGAATAAGAGTGGGGAACCTCCTATTCTGCCATCTTACTGATGTCCTAGTATTGGCGTCTTCTTATAAGGATACCATTGATAATGGATTAGGGGCCCATCCTGCTTCAATATGACCACATCTTAACTAATTACACTTGCAATAACCCTATGCCAAATAAGGTAACATTCTGAGGTTCTGGGGGGTAAGGACTTCAACATATCTTTTTTTGGGAGACACAACTCAACTCCGAATAGAATGTGTTATAGAAGGTGTTATTAAATGAACAAGGCATTTCAGAATCAAGAAGATATATTAGAAGTCAAGTCAGCCATTGGTTGAGTGTATCCATGATTAGAACTCAGTTTTTGATGATGTGTTTATTTCAGAGGTTTTATTGAAATGGGAAAAAGAGAAACTAAAAAGGAATATGGAATAAAGAAAGTGATTTGGCAAAGTATCAAAAGTATTTTCCAGTAGTTTTGAAGCAGGCATCTAGGTTTAAAGTCTTTTAGTATTTCTGAGGAGCAACTGAGATAACAAGAATAAATGCACATATTTTAAAAGAGCGTTTCTTCACTTTTTGGAAATAGTAAATTCAAGATATGATTATTTTTTAAAAAATTACAGAATATAAGCAAGTATAAAGAAGTAAATCAAATTATCCATATACTCATTACCAGCCATTCGTTGTTATACCAACATTTTTACATAGTTAGCTTCATGCACACACTAGAATTCCAAAACACATGGACCAAATAAAAAAAAAAATCCAACCCTGGAGAGTGTGAGCTTATTTTAAACACATATAAATTTCTTAAATCATTAACATTTATTTGTGAATTGAATAAAAGTCTCACAGATATGTAGTACTCTTTCAAGTAATTGTAGACACTTTAGTGATAAACGAATATATACTAATATAAACTATTATGGGAATGGAAATAGCTTTTACATCTTGCATTTGGTTTTTTAATCAACACTTACCAAGTTACTAATGTAACTATTAACACAGAGTCTGATTCTTTTTGGTGTTATAAAGAGAACACACAAGAGGTTCCCCACAAACCCTATTTGAAAGAGTTTTTTTTTTTTTGTCATTTAACATTATGTTGTGAAAAAATGTAGATTACAAATACCATTTAATGCTAGGCAGCGTAAATTAAATGAAATAATAATAGGTCTTCTGTTGACATTAATTGTATTATGTCAACTCTATTGTTTGTAAACTGGTAGATTTTATTCTTCACATTCAAATAATGGTGTTACATCATAAAGTTTATGACAGAACTCAATAAATATGTCCTTTAATTGTTTTTAATTAAAGCACAGTTGACACATAACATTACACTAGTTTCAGGTGCACAATACAGTGACTCAACAAGCCTATACATTATGCTGTCTTCCCACAAGTGTAGCTACCATCTGTCTCCATACAACATTACAATACCATTGACTACATTTCCTATACTGTACATCCCAGTGACTTATTCATGCCACAACTGGAAGCTGGCATCTCCCACTCCCTTTCACACATTTTGCTCATCCCCTCACTCCTACTCCTCTGGTAACTATGAGTCTATTCTCTGCATTAATGAGTTTGTTTCTGGTTTTTCATTTATTCATTTGTTTTGTTTTTTAGATTTCAGATATAAGTGAAATTATATGGTATTTGCCTTTCTTTGACTTCATTTAGCTTAATACCCTCTAGGTCCATCCTTGTTGTTGAAAATGGCAATATCTCATTCTATTTTATGGCTGAGTAATATTCTACTGCATGTGCGTGTGTGTGTGTGTGTGTGTGTGTGTGTGTGTGTGTGTATACACACACCATTAGCCTCTTTATCTATTCATCTATTGATGGGCACTTGGGTTGCTTCCTTACTTTGGCTATTGTAAATAATGCTATAATAAATGTAATGGTGTATATATCTTTTCAGATTAGTGTTTTTGTGGGGGGTTTTTTTGGGTAATTACCCAGGAGTGTGATTATGGTATCATATGGTATTTCTATGTTTAATTTTTTTTGAGAAACCTCCATTCTGTTTTCTACAGTGGCTGCACCAATTTAAATTCCTACCAACAATGCACAAGAGCTCCTTTTTCTTTACATTCTTTCTATTACTTGTTATTTCTTGTCTTTTTGATTCTGGTCGTTCTAGGTATGTCCCTTAATTGCCAAAAAGAACATTACTTTTTTCATATTTGATCTCATTCATAAATGACTGTCAAAAATGGTTTTAAAGACTGCAAAAGTTCAAGGATAAGGAAAATTCCCTCACACTGTAACGGGCTTTATTTGACCATAAAAGGAATAGCAATGAACATAGACAGACAAAGCACTTGATTAGAAATCAGGAGATCTGGAATTTAGCCTTGGCTCTGCTACTGTCTTCATCTATAATATAAAAGGATTGCTCCAATGGGTCCTTAATGGCCTTTCTAGCAATGATACTTTATTACTCTCAGATTATAAAGTAATGTTTAGCATTTTGTTAACTCAGCTGGTTAGGTTATAGTGTTAGTAAAGGAAGACTTATGGGTTTGTTTGATTTTTTTAGTGAACTTTTATTTTTGAAAAATCTTAGATTTACAGAAAAGTTACAGAGTACAGAAAGTTCTCATATACCATTCAATTTCTCTAAATGTTGACATCCTATATAACCTTAGTTCATTTGGGTAGACTTACAGGTTTAAACCATTCATTTTACTGCCAAATCATTTAATTGAGTTGCCAAGTATTTACTGTGTACCTACTATGTGCTGGGCACCCTTTCAAGCACTATATATCAGGAACTCTTATAGAGGGAGAAGGGTGGGGGAGAGGGAATGAATTTCATGCTGTCGAGAAGCTTGTATTATAGTGAGATAAAATATATAATACTAGATAAATAAATAGTAGATAGATGAAAGTATGTGCTAAAGAGAAATGTAAAGGAAGGGGGAAGGAAAGAGGTTGTCAGGAGGCCTTAGGATTGCAATTTTAGATAGTGGCAAGGGAGATTCCACTGTTAAGTTGACTTTTACTTAAGTAAGTAACTAAAGGAAAATAGGGACAACCTTGAAGATATCTGTAAGAACAACATTCTAGGCAAAGGAAAGAGAAAATGTATTCTTGGAGTAGGAATATGCCTGATGTGTTTGAGGAACAGCAAGGAGGCCAGTGTATCTAAACTTGAATGAGATTATATATAAATTTGTAAGCCATTATAATGACTAATGTGATGAGATGGAGACACTAAGAGCACTTTGGAATGTGCTTGTAAAACCTAGTCAAGAGGGGACAAGCTGATTGATTGTATGAGGAAAAAAGAAATTAAGGATGACTGAGAGTTTAAGTAGGAAGGAGGACAGGAAGGAAAACTTGGGTTTGGCCATGATAAAATTGATTCTCTTATTAGATAGTTGAAATTAAAGCCAATTGTAGCAATGCAGAGCTAGACATATGACTCTCATTAGCATACAGATGGTATTAAAAGCCATGGGGCTGAGTGAGATTACCTAAGGAGAAAGTTTATACAGAGGAAAGATGCTGACCTCTGCAACATTCACAGTTCAAAGAGGGAGGTAGCAAAGAACACCAAGAAGAAACAGTCAAATAGGAGGGAAAATAGAGAAGTGTGGTGTCCCAGAAGCAATGTGAAGAAAAGGGTTCAAAGAAAAAAAATGATCAACTGTGTCAAATGCTGCTGAGAGATAAAATATAATGAGAACCAATGATCAACAAGTGACTTTGTTGATGTGAACACCATTGATGACTTTGCCAAGAAAAACTGTTTCACTGGAGTTTTTAAGATGAAAGCTTGATAGGAGTGAGTTTAAGAGAGAATGGATATAGAGTAAGTAGAAGCAATAGTTTAAACAGTTCAAAGAATTGTACTGAAAAGTGAAGCGGAAAAAAGGAGGGTTGTGTTAGCATTTTTTTAAGGTGACATATTAGGGAATGTTGATATGTTCTTTAGAATGATTCAATAGAGGGGGAAATTGATGGTGCATTAAAGAAAGGATATTATTACAGTAATGAAGTCCTTACATAGGCAAGAGGGTTGATATTCAGTGTATAAGTCAGCCTTAGAAAGGAGACAGTTCATCCATATAGACTGGTGAGAATGTGGGCATAGATGCTTATAGCTAAGGAGCATGTACACTGTCCCTTCTGACTGTTTTCATTGGTTCAGTGAAATAGAAAGCATGGCCATCAACTAAGAGTGATAATAGGAAAGGGTGTGAAGGAAGTTTGAAGAACATGGAGAAAGTATAAAATTTGTTTCAGAGAGTGGAGAATAAATTAGGAATATGAGGTCAGACACTGCTGATGGCCCACCTGAGGTCAGTGCCACACGTTTAATGTGAGAACAAATAGTATGGATTTTGTGATGTTCCAACCACATTAAGCTCCTCACTTATGGTTAAAGTGAGATTTAACTAGGATTTGGCTTTTGAAATCTATTTAGTTTAGTCCCTCAACTATAAATATGGATGCAATTATGAATCACCAAACATTTGGTGAAAATCATTGCCATCAGAGAAAGCAATTTCAACAAAAAGAACGAACTCATGAAGAAATCGTTTGAGGAGATTAAATTAGTTAACACATACTGAGTGTTTAGAATAGATCCTGGCACAGTTATTATTCAAAAATGTTTGCTATTATTATGATTTTGGAAGGAGATATCAGAAAATCTGTAAAATATGTAAAATTAAGATTCTTGGAGAGATTCAAAGGACTAACACATGCAGAAAACATTGCTATGAAAAAAGAAATAATTTCTAATGTGATGTCAGCAAGATGGCAGAATTGGAAGCTCTGTATTCTCCTTCCTCTAATAATTCAACAACAATACCTGGATGGATTCATTTGGTGAGAAGTCCAGAAAATAATTGTCTTTTGCACCCACAGTAACTTCAAAACTAGTCATATTAGGCTAGTAGGAAAATTTCAGACATTCCTTTGCCATAATTCCTATTCCCAGAATAATGCTATATGCTCATAAGAAATCCCCTTACCTCTCAGCTTCTCCTTGGGGAAGGAAGGAGTTGAACTACACATCAAACATTCCAACTTTACCAGGGGATGTCCGAAGGACTGGTTTCTCTATCTCCTGCCTCAGAGCACTGACATGATCAGTCATTCTCTAAACTCCCGTGAGAAGAAAGATGGCAGTTTGAACTAATACACAAGCAGTCACCACAGCCATTCCCCTGGCTCAGTGCAGAGCAAGCAGGTGAAAAACTCAGATCATAGCTTCACACTGGGAAGGAAAAGAGTCTGATCATATCATACCAAAAACACAGGCAAGAAAAGCAAAACAGACAAGTGAGACTACATCAAACTAAAATGGCTCTGGCACAGCAAAAGAAGCAACTACAGAGAGGAAAAGGTAACCTACAAAATGAGAGAAAATATTTGCAACTCATGTATCTGTTAAGGGATTAATATCCAAAACATAAGGAATTCCTACAACTCAATAGCAAAAAAGCACGTATTTTAATTTAAAAATGGGCAAAGGGCTTGAACAGACATTTCATCAAAGACACACAGAAGGCCAACAGACACACAAAAAGATGAAAAAAAAGATGATCAACATCGCTAAACATCAGGGAAATGCAAATCAGAATCACAATGAGATATCACTTCGTACCTGTAAAGATGATTGTTTTCAAAAAAACAAGTATTGGTGAGACTGTGAAGAAACTGAATCTATTGCACAATGTTAGTGGGAAAGCAAAATGGTGCCACCATTATGGAAAACAGTATGGGGGTTCTTCAAAAAATTAAAAATAGATCTATCATATGATCAAGTAATCCCACTTCCAGGTTGTTATCTTAAAAGAACTGAAATCACTATATTGAAGAGATATCTGCAACTCCCATATTTACTGCAGCTTTGTTTACAATAGCCAAGACACGGAAGCAACCTAAATGTCCATTGACAGACTAATGGACAAAGAAAATGTGGTATGTACATGCAATGGAATATTATTCAGCCTTTAAAAAGAAGGAAATCTTGTCATATGTGACAACATAATCAACCTCAAGTATATTACACTAAGTAAAATAACTCAGTCAAAGAAGGAAAAATACTTCATGATTCCACTTAAATCAGAGATCTCAAATAATCAAATTCATTGAAGCAAATAATAGAATGGTAATTCCAGGGGCCAGAGGAAGGGAGAAACGGAGAGTTGCTAGTCAAGGATTATAAAGTTTCAGTTATATAAGGTGAATAAATTTTAGAGTTCTGCTGTATGATGCTGTGAGTACAGACAGTGCTGTATTGTACACTTAAAATTTGTTAAGGTGGTAGATCTCATGTTAAGTGCTTTTTACTATAATAAAGAAGTAACAATTCATTAAAAATTTTAAATTCATTGTAAAAAATAAAAAATAAGTCTGTAAATGAAATAAATAATATGTGATCACTACTGAAGATGTAATTTATGATAAGCTATCAAGATTAATATCATTTCTGAACCCAGTGCAAAAGAAAAGTGATGAAAAATATGGGAATATTTAAGGGGCACAGAAAACAGATCCAGAAGTTCCAAGATACTTGAAGGAAAAATACTCAAAATATTCATAATATATTTCTAAGCAACTACAGGGATAAAAATCAACATTTTAACAATGGTCACCTCTGAATGGTAAGAATAAAAGTGACTTCCCTTATTATAAAAAAAAGTAAGATACTCAAAATAGAGAATTGAGATTATGGAAGGGAGGAAATGATGAAAATAATAAAAAAAAATTGGATTGAAAAGACTATTGGGGGCTAAGTGTCTTAAAACTCAAAACAATGAATAAACATTTGAAAAGAATACCTATTTAATCAAACAATATTTGAGTAAAGTTTTAGGACCCCAAAAGAAAAAGTTGAAGAGATAGAAAGCAAGTTACTTACAAAAGGATTTCTGTCTGTCCCTTTATCATATCAAGCTATTTAGAGTTCCTCAGGAATTATCTAATTTTATTTCTCATTACTAGTTAATTCTCATATTTCAGGTTTCAGAATAAATGCTACTTTCTAATAGTGGCCCTTTTCTGACACCACTATTTAAGTAGGCTGCCTGCCATTCTCTATTATTAGCATCTTATTTATTTTCTTCCAATACAAATACATATTATAATTATTTCATTTTGCTTATTTATTTTTGTGTCTTGCACCATCATATAAACTCCATGAAGACAGTGTGTAATGATCATGTACCTACTGTGGGTTCTGGCACAGAGCAGGTGTTTTAATATTTTATTTATTATTTTTAATTTATTTTATTTTTACTGTATTTAAAGTTTATTTGACATGCTAATTCTTTTTTTTTTTAAATTCCAGTATAATTAACACACAGTGTTATATAACTTCAGGAGTACACTACAGCAATTCGACAATTCTAAACATTACTCAGTGCATGTAGCTGTCCAGTTTTCCCAATACCATATTTTTGAACAGACTGTCTTTTTCCCATTGCATATTCTTGCCTACTTTGTTGAAGATTAATCGACCATATAATCATGTGTTTATTTCACGGCTCTCTATTTTGTTCTATTGATCTATGTGTCTGTTTTTCTGACAGTGCCATACTGTTTTGATTACTATAGCTTTGTAGTCTATCTTGCAATCTGGGATCATGATACTTCCAGTTTTGTCCTTTTTGAAGATCTTTTTTTTTTTTTTTTAGGCAATCTGGAGTATTTTGTGGTTCCATACAAGTTTTAGGATTATTTGCTCTAAATCTGTGACAAATGCTATTGGCATTTTGATAGGGACTATATTAAATCTGTAGATTGCTTTGGGCAGTACGGACATTTTAACAATATTCCTGAACACAAAATAACTTTCTATTTGTGTCATTGTCAATTTGTTCATCAATATTTTATGGTTTTCAGAGTACAGGTCTTTCACTTCTTTGGTTTTGTTTGAGATATTTTTCTTCTTTTTGGTGCAATTGTAAATGGAACTGTTTTCTGAATTTCTCTTTCTGCTACTTCATTGTTAGTGTACAGGAATGCAATGGGTTTCTGTGTATATATCCTGTCACCTCAATGAACTCTATCAGTTTTAGTAGTTTTTGGTGGAGTCTTGAGGGTTTTCCTTTTTTTTCTTTTTATTTTTTAAAGATTTTATTTATTTATTTGAGACAGAGAGAGAGAGAGAGAGAGAGCGTGCATGAGCTGGGGGGAGAGGCAGGGAGAGAGAGAGGAGCAGACTCCCCACTGAGCAGGGAGCCCAGTGCAGGGACTCGATCCCAAGACCCTGAGATCATGACCTGAGCTGAAGGCAGATGCTTAACTGACTGAGCTACCCACGTACCCTGAGGGTTTTCTATAGATAGTATCATAGTCATCTGCAAATAGTGAGTTTGACTTCTTCCTTACCGATTGAATGCCTTTTATTTCTTTTTTTTGTTGTTGGATTGTTTTGGCTAGGACTTCCAGTACTATGTTGAATAAAAGTGGTGAGAGTGGACATCCTTGTTTTGTTCCTGGTCTTAGGGAGAAAGCTCTCATGTTTTCACCATTGAGTATGATGTTAGCTATGGATTTTTCATATATGGCCTCTATTATGTTGAGGTATGTTTCCTCTAAACCTACTTTGTTGAGGGTTTTTATCATGAATGTTGTAATTTGTCAAGTGCTTATTCTGCATCTATTGAAATAATCTTATGGTTTCTATCCATTCTCTTGGTATGATGTATCAGGTTGATTGATTTGCAAATATTGAACCACCCTTGCATCCAAGGAAAAAATCCCACTTGATCATGGTGAATGATTTTTTTAATGCTTTGTTGGATTCAGTTTGCTAATATTTTGTTGAAGATTTTGGTGTCTATGTTTGTCACAGATATTGGTCTGTAGTTCTCTTTTTTGTAGTGTCTTTATCTGGTTTTGGTATCAGGATAATGCTGGCGTCATAGAATGAATTTGGAAGCTCTCTTTCCTCTTCTATTTTTAGAATAGTTTGAGAAGAATAGGTATTATGCTTCTTTAAATGCTTGGTAGAACTCACCTGTGAAGCCATCTGGTCCTGGACTTTTGTTGTTGGGAGTTTTTTGACTCCAAATTCAATTTTGGGAGGTTACATGTTTCCATGTATTTCCGTTCTTTCCAGATTTTTTCTTATGGTTGATTTCTAGTTTTATAGCATTGTGGTCAGAAAAGATGCGTGGTATGACTTCTGTCTTTTTGAATTTCTTGAGACTTTTTTTGTGGCCTATATATTATCTCTTCTGGAGAATATTCGATGTGCACTTGAAAAGAATATGCATTCTGCTGTTTTAGGACATAATCTTCTGAATATATCTGTTAGATCCATCCAGTCCAATGTGTCATTCAAAGTCATTTTTTACCCTGTTGATTTTGTTTGGATGATCTATCCATTGATGTAAGTGGAGTTTTAATATCCCCTACTACTACTGTATTACTATCAGTCAGTTCCCTTATGTTCATTTTTAGGTGCTTTATGTATTTGGGTGCATAAATATTTATAATTGTTAGATCTTCTTAGTGGATTTTTGCCTTAATGATTAAGTAATATCTCTCTTTATCACTTGTTACAGTCTTTGTTGTAAAGTTTATTTTGTCCAAAGTAAGTATTGCTATCCCAGCTTTCTTTTCACTTTTATTTGCATGATATATGCTTTTCTATATCTTTCAATATATATACTTTCAATCCACAGTTTTTTTTTAATTTTACTTTATTTTTTCAGTGCTCCAAGATTCATTGATTATGCACCACACCCAGTGCTCCATGCAATACGTGCCCTCCTCAATACCCACCACCAGTCTCACCAAATCCCCCACCCCCGCCCCTCCAAAACCCTCAGTTTGTTTCTCAGAGTCCATAGTCTCTCAGGCTTTGTCTCCCCCTCCAATTTCCCCCAATTCACTTTTCCTTTCCTTCTCCTAATGTCCTCCATGTTTTTCCTTATGCTCCACACATAAGTGAAACCATATGATAATTGATTCTCTCTGCTTGTCTTATTTCACTCAGCATAATCTCTTCCAGTCCTGTCCATGTTGATACAAAAGTTGGGTATTCATCCTTTCTGATGGAAGCATAATATTCCACTATATATATGGACCATATCTTCTTTATCCATTCATCTTTTGAAGGGCATCTTGGCTCTTTCCACAGTTTGGCGATTGTGGCCATTGCTGCTATGAATATTGGGGTACATGTGGCCCTTCTTTTCACTGCATCTGTATCTTTGGGGTAAATACCCAGTAGTGCAATTGCAGGGTATAGGGTAGCTCTATTTTTAATTTCTTAAGGAATCTCGACACTGTTTTAATTTCTTAAGGAATCTCCACAAGTGGTTGCACCAACTTGCATTCCCACCAACAGTGGAAGAGGGTTCCCCTTTCTCCACATCCCCTCCAACACTTGTTGTTTACTGTCTTGTTGATTTTGGCCATTCTAACTGGTGAAAGGTGGTATCTCAATGTGGTTTTGATTTGAATCTCCCCTGATGGCTAATGATGATGAACATTTTTTCATGTGTCTGTTAGCCATTCGTATGTCTTCTTTGGAGAAGTGTCTGTTCATGTCTTCTGCCCGTTTTCTGATGTGATTATCTGTTTTTTGAGTGTTGAGTTTGAGGAGTTCTTTATAGATCTTGGATATCAGCCCTTTGTCTGTAGTTTCATTTGCAAATATCTTCTCCCATTCTGTGGGTTGCCTGTTTGTTTTGTTGACTGTTTCCTTTGCTGCGCAGAAGCTTTTTATCTTGATGAAGTCCCAAAAGTTCATTTTCGCTTTTGCTTCCTTTGCCTTTGGAGACATGTCTTGAAAGAAGTTGCTGTGGCTGATGTCGAGGAGGTAACTGCCTATGTTCTCCTCTAGGATTTTGATAGATTCCTGCCTCACGTTGAGGTCTTTTATCCATTTCGAGTTGATCTTTGTGTATGGTGTGAGAGAATGGTCAAGTTTCATTCCTCTATATATAGCTGTCCAATTTTCCCAGCACCATTTATTGAAGAGACTGTCTTTTTTCCATTGGATATTTTTTCCTGCTTTGTTGAAGATTATTTGACCATACAGTTGCAGGTCCATATCTGGGCTCTCTACTCTGTTCCATTGGTCTATGTGTCTGTTTTTGTGCCAGTACCATGCAGTCTTGGTGATCACCACTTTGTAGTAAAGCTTGAAATCAGGCAACGTGATGCTTCCCGCCTTGTTTTTCTTTTTCAACATTTCCTTAGCAATTCGGGGTCTTTCCTGCTTCCATACAAATTTTAGAATTGTTCTAGCACTTTGAAAAATGCTAGTGGAATTTTGCTCGGGATGGCATTGAAAGTATACATTGCTCTGGGCAGTATAGACATTTTAACAATGTTTATTCTTCCAATTCATGAGCATGGGGTGCTTTTCCACCTTTTTGTGTCTTCTTCAATTTCTTTCATGAGTGTGGTGTAGTTCCTCGAGTACAGATCCTTTACCTCTTTGGTTAGGTTTATTCCCAGGTATCTTGTGGTTCTTGGTGCTATAGTAAATGGAATTGATCCTGTAATTTCCCTTTCCATATTTTCATTGTTAGTGTAGAAGAAAACAACTGATTTCTGTGCATTGATTTTGTATCCCGCCACTTTACTGAATTGCTGTATGAGTTCTAGTAGTTTGGGGGTGGAGTCTTTTGGGTTTTCCATATAAAGTATCACGTCATCTGTGAAGAGGAGACTTTGACTTCTTCTTTGCCAATCTGAATACCTTTTATTTCTTTTTGTTGTGGGATTGCTGTTGCTAGGACTTCTAGTACTATGTTGAACAACAGTGGCAAGAGTGGGCATCCTTGTCGTGTTCTTGATCTCAAAGGGAAGGCTGTCAGCTTTTCCCCATTGAGAATGATATTCGCTGTGGGCTTTTCATAGATTTTATGAAGTTGAGGAATGTTCCCTCTATCCCTATACTTTGAAGAGTTTTAATCAGGAATGGATGCTGTATTTTGTCAAATGCTTTTTCTGCATCAATTGAGAGGACCATGTGGTTCTTCTCTCTTCTCTTATTGATTTGTTCTATCACACTGATTGATTTGCAAATGTTGAACCACCCTTGCATCCCAGGGATAAATCCCACCTGGTCATGGTGAAAAATCTTTTTAATGTACTGTTGGATCCTGTTAGCTAGGATCTTGTTAAGAATCTTGGCATCCATATTCATCAGGGATATTAATCTGAAATTCTCCTTTTTGATGGGGTCTTTGCCTGGTTTGGGGATCAAGGTAATGCTGGCTTCCTAGAAAGAGTAATCCAGAGTGTTTTAAGAGTGATTTGTGGAATACATGAGAAAAGAATCGAATAGTTCTCAGACTTTTCTTTGGTTACATTGAATGCTACATTTCACTGGAATAATGTCTTTTTCTCATTCATTCAACAAATATTTAATGAGGTCCTACTATATAGCAAGTACTATGTTTGGTGCTGGTAATACAGCATATGCTGTCTTCTGCCTTGCAACTCATGTACTGCACTTTACCGTAAGCTATCCTTTAGCTGCTTGAACCTAAGTGACACCTACTCTGCTTGAACATCTTGTTCAGTGTTTGCTTCCATGGGGGCATTAAACTCTTTATCATTACAAATGAATATATCCCCATTTGTTTAATTTTCTTTCCAATGTACTTGAAAACTGCTTAGATGGGAGTGTTTAAAAGAAACATGAGACCCTAAAGAAATCTGAGTCAATCCCACCTAAAAAATATTAAAATTACATACAAGCTATCTAGTATCTGAGGACATAAGTATTCTCATGTGGGTAACTGAGACCATCTGGAGAAAATGTCTTATTCTATGCAGTTCTGTATGTTTTCTCGGTCATTAAATCCAAGTCGTTTCACCATGCAGGCATCATGATATAAAAGTGAATGCCCAGAGCATTTGCATTTTTAACACAGCTTTAGCCCTGAACTACTTGTGACTTACTCTTGATTCTGTTTTCTTCTGAACTGATTTTTCTATGTACAAACTCATTTTGCCTCCTTTTGTGACCTTCTATTAGGTATATTCATCACTATTTTTCTGGACATAACCTTCCTTTGCTTTTGTGACCTTTGGTTTCTCTGGGGAACATCAAGCCTGATCTCCTCTGTACTGTGTACAAGCCTCTGTGTTTGTTTGATCTTGTGTGTTTGATCTTTGTGTGTTTGGGTTTGCCCCAGCCATATGAATATAAACCAGACAAAGTCAAAATTTTATTGAACACTGGAAGGCACTTAAATGTTGGAAAGTGTAGCATACTGGTGTGGGAGAAGTCTGGGGGTAAAGGTCAATTTGGCAACGATCTTCTTGACCCATCCTGTAGGTGGCATCTACTTTTGTCTATAACACCCATCCCAGCCAGTTGGCCAAGAGGAAATAGCCCCTAGTACAGTGTATGAACATAATTTTTGATTCCTCAAAAAGGGCCTTTTTATTAATGTTCACCTCAAAATCATCAGGCTCCAAAACATGGCAGTTGGCCTTGACAGGTCAAAATGCTAGTAACACAAATGGCTTATTACATGAATCCTGGTTTTCAATCTATTGAAAAATTTAAAAAATATATCCATCCCCCATTTTCACTCTCTATCCAAGATGCTCCCTTCTCGAGTTTGCCATTCTTGCTTCTGAGTATTGAATCTTGTGAGTCATCTTTGGCTTTTTTTTCTCTCAATTTCCTCCTTCCCACACTTCATTAGTCACCTGGTTCTGTCAGTTCTTTCTATTCTGTGTCTTGGGACATGAAGCATCCTCTCTGATGCTATTGCTACTTTTCCAGCCTCAGCCGTCACACTAGTTCTTCCTGCTTCATGGCTCTGCTCATTCTACCTTGCATTTGCTTGTCTAATTAATTGTAATTGTTCCACATAAGCATCTATGACCCTGCTCAAGAATCTACAGAGCCTTCTTTATTTGTTATTCCAAATCTTCATCCAGCCTGGCTTTCAAGGATTTCTCAAAGCTGATTCCATCTTACCTATATTTTATCCCAATATAACAAGATATAGGCTTCAAGAATCAAAGAAGCTGGGTTAAAATGAGCCCTGTAAACTTGGAAACTTTGTAAGTTTACTCAAACTGTAAATGTCTTGGTTTCCTCATTTGAAAAATTACGATAAAAATACTTTTATCACAGGACTACTGAGAGGAATAAATTAGAGGATAAAAAAACAGAATCAGAACAGTTCATAGTGTATGATAAATTCTCAGTAGATGATGATGATACCACAATCTGGATCATTCTTCTTCAAATAGGCTATGCTTTTATATTCATTACTTATTTGTTGGCTTGTTTTATTTTTGCTTTTTAAATTGTCTATCCTCTTGGTATTAGTTTTCAAGGAAAAGAAAATTGCCTAAATTCAACAATACCCTTAGCAGACTCAGATGCCTTTGGCATTCCTAGAGGGTAGTTTTAGGCAATGAATAGCTCTCTGTTGCTCTAGAGTTTGTCCTTCTAACATTTCTGGTTAATGAAATTGTTATATTAGACCAATATTGACAGCATTCCCCTGACATACCAGTGCATAAAAAAATAAAAGCTATTTACTGCTTATGGAATACCCCTAATAATGATGACATTGATTCAATCATCAAATCAATTGAATCAATGAAATGGTGAAGCAGTATTAAAACAAAGGGAAGTCCCTGAAGATCACGGTTTAGGTACTCACTGAACATGATTTGCTAACCTTTAACCTTTAAAACTATAGCCTGTGAGGAAAACCAGTCACAGCACAATAAACATTCTGGCTAGTTTGATGGAAGTTGAAAATTCAACATTATATTCTGGAATGAGGACGGGACTTGAATCAGGGGACCAGGGTTCTAACTCTGGCTTTTCTATTAAGTGTCAGAATTGGTCGAGTCCCTTTCCCTCTCTGATCTTCATTTGCCTCAACTGGAAAATGTTAGGATTGTACTAGAAGGCCTAGAGGCTTTTGCTAGCTCTAATATTTATTTCTCCAAATTCTGGGCAACTCCAAGTTGTGGCTGCATATTTTACTTTTAATAAGGAATGTTTGATGTAGGGGGGAGTAGCACTAATTGAGGCCAAGACCATGGGATTCATTCACAAATAAGCTTAAGCCTTTATAATTGGTTTTATAGTCACAAATAGGAAAAGTGTCAAGGATATAACATAACATTAATATTAACCATATGAAATTTCTATAGAAATTTGAAGTCCATACACTCTTTTTTTGTTATTCATTCAAAAATACTTATTAAGGACACACATTTCTTTAGATAGTGTACTGTATGTTGTGATAAAATGATGAGCAAGACAACATAGTTCCTCATTGAATTTACAATCCACTGGGAGAGACAAAAATACACCACAATATATAATTACAAACTCAAAAAGTGAAAGATGCAGCATCAGTGATGCCAAACCCTTCCACATATATTTTCTCATTTGATCTTCCTCAAACCCTTGTATGTTATGAATTACCATTCATGTTTACCAATGAAGAAGCACTGTCTCTCCCATATAGCTTGGGTCAATTTTAGAATGTAAAAATCGTACCATATAAATGATTTTTAACTGGCCCAGGAGAATTAAGGAAGCTTCCAGAAAGAAATAAAATATTTTGAAATACTGAAAAGCATATTTAGGTCCCCAACAAATCACTTGCCTTTTTAAATATGTTTTAAACACTTCCACATCTCCATTCCTAGGAACACCACTCAGCCTAGTGGGCTCTTTATCATTTATTTAAATTCTACCCATCTTTCCAAATTCGAGTTAAATATCATGTACCTTAGGAGATATCCCTATAATCACATTCCCTTGCCCCTTCTACAGAGCGTCGTTTGGATATTAATTATAACATTTACTGTATTCTGCCTTATGTTATATTGTTTATGTCCCATAAACTCCACTACTGATCAGTTCCTTGAGGGAAAGGACTATGCTTTATGTCTCCTTATAACCCACATAGTGGTTTGTAAATAGTAGATGCTCAGTAAAATATATGCTGACCTAAGAATAAATAATTGCTCCCATATTCTCCAGATGCTCTCAGGCATTTTTATATTTTATGAAACATTGCTTCTCATTTTCACCTCTATCTACTGTTAGCTCGTTCCTTAATGAAAGAAAGAAAGAAAAAAACAGATCAGAACAAAGTTTAGCTGGCAAAGTGGCCAGATAATATTATTTTGAGGTTTGAATGCACAGGAAAGGACCTAGGCCAGGGAACAGGTGAGACTGACATGTCAAAGGTATATGTCTGTACAGAACATCAGTTAGAAAGCAGAATCTTGGTCCTTGAAATTCTGGGGCCCTGCTATAAGAGAAAGATAACATGGAACTTATTTATCATGTATCAGATCTGAAGATGGGAGAGACTATAGATAACACAGCAATAAAACATTGGGAATTATGACTCAGGTACTCAGATACTCAGCCAAGATGCTGACATTTGTTAAAGAGGAAATAAATGGAACCAGAGCAGAGGATTGTGCCTGCTTTAATTACATAAAAGGTATTATTTTTCTTTTTAGCAGCCAAGATGTTAAACACGTGACATTGTAAGAGAAAAACAGGTCACTTTTTACTTAATTCTTTTCTCTTTTTTCTAAACTTATAGAGATACACTTTTTGAGGGTGGAGTGTGGGGTGGCAGATGGTAAGGTGGAGCAGAGCAATATGGCAGAGAAAGAAAGATGAAAAGCCAAATATCTTGTATTTGAAAGCCAGAAAGCTGACCGCTCTTCTAACTGAAGGGAAACATCCCCTTGGATATAAATTGGATCAGCAACCACATTTCAACAAATGGTAACTAATATTAACCCTACTGAAGTATGTCAACATGTGAGCACATCCAGGGCTATATCATCATATCTCCTTAGACCCATTCAGTATACAGTAGGCAGATTTACTGAAGCTGTATTAGAATTATAGACTAGTATATCAGATCTAGTAATAAGAGGAAATATTAACGGTGTAATTCAATTAAAATATCTTTCTGAGTTTCTCACCAAATACATTGGTATAGAAATCTTACAAGTAGCTTCCCAACAAGCTTCTTTTCTAGAGCAAATGCCTAACTTCTTTTTATTTACATCAACTGGATAAACAATTAAAAGTGGTTTCTCTATGTGCATTATTATTATTTCTATGAAAGTAATAACACTTTATTTGAATTGTATCAAATCATAATTTAAGCCCCAACATAGGGCCCTGTATTTCCTAGAGAAATTTCTAATTCAAAGTTTATATATTAGGCAAATTTTATATAATTGCATGGAAATGATTTTAATTTATCACAGGCATGCTTTCAGAAAAGACCAAACTCCTTCAAATGTAAGAACTGATTTGGGAAATATGAAGACAATTTCACAAATTAGAGTCAGCCAGTCCTCTCCATTCAATGTTAGAAGGGAACACTCAGCCTGGCACCCTTACTTTCTGAGTTTAGGCCCCAGAGCTGCTGCACTGATCCCACTGTCCCTTTTTGCCTCCAGCCCATTTTCACTGTCTTAATTCTTATAATGGGTTGAATTGTGCCCCTCCAAATTTTAAGTCCTTATCCCCAGTACCTGTGAATGTGACCTTGTTTGGAAATAAAATAGGGTCTTTGCAGATATGATCAAGTTAAAATAAAGTCATTAGCATAGATCCTAGTCCAATGGAATGGTGTTCTTATAAAAAGGGAAACTTTTGGAGAGAGACAGACACACATAGAGAGAAGATGATGTGATGATATAGGAGAAGACTGCCATCCAGAAGCTGAAGGGGGAGGCATGAAAGAGATCTTTCCCTTACCGTTCTCAGAAGGAAACAACCCTGCTCACACCTCAAGTTTGGACTTCTAGACTCTAAGAACCATGAGATAATAAATTCCTGTGGTTTAAGCCACCCAGTTTGTGGTACTTTGTTATGGCAGCCCCAGGAAGATACTATAATTCTGACTACCATTTCCCTTCAAAAAAATATGAAAAAGAGTGGACCCATAGGTATTCTATAACCAAAGTGCTTTTAGATGAACCCTGAACTGACTTGGATATGCTTTCATGCCAGTTGATTCTTTTGGAATATATACCTGTATCTAAATATAGAGAGAGACTCGTATATGTGTGTGTGTATATATATACACACACACATTTATAAGTTTATAGATGTATATTTCTTAAGAGCCTAATGCCATATGCTGTATGGGCATTATTTCTTTTGCTTTTGACTTGCACAGATTACATTATTGTATTTTATACATGAAGGAATAGATGGCCAGAAATGTTTAGTAATGTGTCTAAGATTTAACAGAAAACAGGTGAGAGACCTATGATTTGAACTCTGGTCTGACTCCATTGTCTGGGCCCCCAGTTACTTAGTTATATTAACTTGAAGGGGAAGGGGAAGAAGAAAGCCATATAATTTTCTACATATGCAATGTGATTATTGCATGTAATTGAAGTCTTGCCCATGAGAAAATTTTGAAGAAAACTCCATTTAGTGTAGTTTGACCAGGGCATACAATCAGAGTAGGGGTAATATGTGATGGGAATGGAAGGGTGGGCTGGGCCTATACTGTGGAAGTCCCTCAATGCAAGACTGAGGACTTCTTAGAAACCATCTTATAGATAGTATTAATCAACCTTGCCTTCTTACTTCACCCTTTTTTAAAGTGAAGCATCAGTAAAAATCTCAAAGTTTTTGATGCTCAGAATAGACTATCATAATGAAAAAGTCCTGGCCCAGTCCAACAATGGATCCTTACCTGTCTTACATACTGTGCCTGTTAATGACATAAAATTGAAAAATCCAGGAGCATCAAAAAGCTGTGCACAGGCAAGGAGCGAACCCAAAGTAGTTTCAGGGATCTCTTAACATGTCTTTCAAACTAGACTCCCAGAATGCAACACTGCTCAGATTTATGCTCCAAAGTCAAGAGCAATTTTGATTTACATGATAATCATTGTGTGTTTTGGCTTTACATGCCAGCTTTCTTCACATCTACTTGATTTTTTGTTAAAATACATTGCAAGAAAGCATGTCATATTTTACTCTATAGTATATACTACATTTGAAAATAATTAGGCCTACTCTCAACAGCATGTCTTTCCATATCAAGGGTAAAGATCTAAACCTCAATATTAATCTCAATTTCTGTGAATGAATGAGCTCCCAGTAAGGATACAGGTATGCCCTTACCAAGGTGTCTTTTTCTCAGATATATTTATAATACAATTATACGTATTACATATGTATATAACTGTATCCATATCTCATTAACATATCTGTCTCCACAAATACATATTTGGAGTGTAAATTACTTATGCCATTTAAAAATGTGTTGCTATATATAATTCATTGCCATCTGTTCCTCTGATTTCTCCTTTATATTCTAAAAATTCCCAGCAAATTATGAAAATCTGCGTGGATTCTTGAAGTCCTCTATATGTCAAGTTATAGCACTTATGAGAGGAAGATCCAAAACAGAGCACTGGCCTAGGAAGAAGAGCACTAGGAAATTCTTGATGACCTATAGATTACTATTTAGTTGACTTTAGACAAATGCCTTAGCCCTTCTGAATCTGTTTTCTCATCATTAAAATGAAAATAATTAACCTCACAGCCCTGTGAATTAGGCAAAATTTATCAAAGGTGACAATGATGAAAAAGGTTTAAACTTTAGATGTCAATATAAATAAGAGCAAATTGAGAATAATTAGAAAGAAAGAGTTAAACCTTCTTCCAGAGGTTCTTTTAAAAGTGAAAGATAGTCAGTGGCTGTTTCTCAATACCTAGGAATATAACTTCAGTTCAGTTTGCTGAGAATATACTATCCATTCATGTATTCAATACCTACTCTATTCCAGACATCAGTCTAGATGCTGAGGACAGAGCAGGGGACAAAGCAAGTCCTTGCTCTCATGTAGTATCTGTGTGGGTGGGATAAAGGAAAGAGATAATAAACAACATAAGTAATAGATAATAATAACCAAATCTCATGAGAAATCTTCAGAAGATTTCTTAGCTGGCAAGTTTATCATATCATCTAAGATGCCACTGATTATAAAGCCCACCATTATTTTATATACCACTAAGAAACAAAAAAATCACTGCTAAGAAATACGACAGGCCATTAGTTGCAAGATGTATTACAATTTCAGAGATTGTAAAATGTGAAAAAAAGCACTGCATCTTGGGATTGATGGAATGTATTAGAAAATTAGTAGGTCATAAGTAATAAGAAAAGAGAGAGTAAGTAAGGGGAAAGCAGAGTTTGGGGGATGTGGTCATGTTGCAGTATTAAATAGGTTGGTCAGTACAGAAGTTTCCTAGGGCAAACTGATTACCACAAACCTGTGGCTTAAAAGAGTAGAAATTTATTTTCTCATAGTTCTGGAGGCCGGAAGTCCAAACTTAAGGTGTCAGCAGGGCTATACTCCTGAAAGCTGTAGGGAAGAACACTTCCTTGCCTTTTCATAGCTTCTGGTTGCTCTTAGCAATCCTTTGTATTCTTTGACTTGTGGCAGCATCACTCTAAACTCTGCTTCCATCTTCACATGACCTTCCTCTCTCTATGCTTCTGTGTGTCCTCCCCTCCTCCTATAAAGACACCAGTCACTGGGGATAGGGCATGCCTTCATTAAGTATGGCTTCATCTTAACTAATTATACTCAGCAAAGACACTATTTCCAACTAAGGGCACATTCTGGTTCTGGGTGGACGTGAATTTGGGGGGGCACTATTCAATCTAATACAACTTTTTTGTGTTAATAGAGAATGGATCTAATAAATAGACAAAAGCAGAGTTAAAAGAGGTAAAAAAAAAAAAAAAAAAAAAAAAAGAGCTTTAGTGATGTCCCCGTCTTAATACTAAGTGTTGCTCAGGCCTGGCAGAATCCCTGCCCTCTCCAAGGATTGGATATCCCATTCCCTCATAAATTTTTTGGTCAACCAATTCTTCCTTTTACTGAAGCCAGTTTGAATTGAATTTCAATCACCTGAAACAAAAGCATGTTGACATCAAAGACCTTATTATAGGTCTATGTGGGTTGAACATAAAGTATGAGGTAGGAAATGACAATGACACTGGAAAGGGAGGCAAGGCCCAATTCATGAGGAGCCCTGTATGCCATATTAAGAAGGTTCATCTTTATCTTTTGCGCAAAAGGGAGCCATTTAAGGATGTTAGGCTGGGAGTAAGGGGTAACAGGACTGGAGCTACATTTTAGCATTATCACTCTTGCTTTTGGATAGAGAATAGACTGAATGTTAAGGGAAGACAAGAAGCTCTGGACAGATACTGCATATTACTCATCTTCCCAAGGAACCAAAGTACTACCTGGAGTGCTGCTTCCACACTTTAATTGCTACTAATCACTAGCCCTTTCTGGAAAACTGTACTTCTTAATATATTGACAATTTCTGGCCTACAACAACACTAAAATTTTGCCAAAAACATTGTCTCTTGATCTGACCTTTCTTCTAGCAATTGATTTAGAATCTGCTGCCCCAAATCCATTTGTAGCTCCAAGTATACATTTATTTTCTCTTCCCACTGTCTAGTCCCACTGCTTATATGCACCAAAAGAAATTACATCTCATGCATTACTCAAATAATGCTCAAATTTTTCCTTGCTATGATTTCCTCATCTGGATGGAGAGCTTTGGGCCATTTTTTAACACTGCCAAGATCTCGGTACGTTTCTTAACACAAGGCAAATATTATCGCCTGGAAATTATGTCACTGAATATTTTTTTTATCTGAAGCCTTTGGCATTCTATGCAGGTAATCATTTATATTTCAGTTGATAGCTCTGCATAGTCTAAAAATAAAAACGCTATATGTTAGAACATTTCTATTATGTCAAGAAGCTTGTGATTTATAGCTTTGGCATGTATTTGTGAAACTAAATTTTTATAAATACAAAATAAAAGAATAATAAAAAGAATAATATAATTTAAAAAGTCTTTACTGAGCACAAAGTGTGCTCCAGTTCCTATGATAGGTCATGGGATACAGAACTTAACATGACATAGACAGCACTTTTTTAATGCTCCTCTATGAGAATGAACAATGGTTAACTGAAAGAAATTCGGTAAGTATTAAGCTGTTACGAAGGCATATATACATTTAACTCGCTATGAGAAAAAAAAAGATACAGCTGTGATAAATTCTGCTTGGGAATTTAAAAGTGTTATCTGTGTGAGCTGGGTCTTGAAATATGGAGAAGGTTTCTTAGCTGGCAAGTTTACCATAAACTGCACTGAATAGCTACAGCCAAAAATCAAGTGTAATGGATAAAACTTAAAGTCCATAAACCCTGCTCTATCAGAGGTTCAATATTTCCTTATATTTTTTAGAATTAATTTTGACTTCAAGCCTTTATTTAGCTTGTCACACAGGCAGAAATTTCAACTGAGGTCACTTTTTTTTTTTCTTTTTTCTTTTTAAAACTGAAGTCACTTTCAAGGATACTTCCTCAGGGCAGTACCAAACTATATAGGGAATTATGCATCAATGCAGCACTGAGCAGGCTCCTCTGGTCATCAGTCATTTATCAGGAAGCACACTGTCCCAGTGCATATGTTCCTTTCGAGCCCACTGACTGTTGCCTTCATGCCTCGGGTGGGGCAAAAGTACCAATAGCTAACATCAGAACCTACAGTCATTTTTTTTTTCCCCAAATCTTGCCTTTTCCCCAATGCACAGGCAGGAAACAGAATCCCAATCCTGTTATTCATGGGACCCAACGACCTTTTTCCTTTTCATTTGACGGAAATTTCTCTTTAGTCAGAGGGAAATGGCTTCCCCAGATGCATTCTTTTTCACTATTCTCCCTATTAGACTCATGGCAGATTCTCCTCAATAGGCTTAATCTTTGGGGAAACAAAAGGCAAAGAGGAAATTTTCTTGACAGTAACATCTATTTTATGCTCAACCACATTCTTCCCCTGAGGCAAGGAAGCAGAATTTTCTATCTTTTGGAATAAAAACAAAGAAAAGAAGAAAATAAAGGGAGAAAACATCTAATTTTAATTTATTTTTAAAATGCCCACAAAGCTAAAGAGTGTGATTTATTTTATAGACAAGAAAGAGTCAGTCACAATATTTGAACATATAAGTAACTTTATAACAAATTTCTTTAGGAGAGGTGATCTGATAATTGTGTGTAGACTGAGTTGCTGAGAGACTGGAGACAAAGGACCAGATAAAAAGATACTAGGAGATTAATAATTCAGAAGAGTCTACAAGTGAGAAGATGAATGATTTGGTGAATAGTGGTCCTGACTGAGGCTGGAAGATAAAGAAAGATGGAAAGCACAAAATTTTGTTTGATGGGAAGTATATCCTGATTCCAAAGAAAGATGGTAACCCAATCAGTGTTTCGCTCCCCTCTCCTGTCCATTTTTCACCCCCCATTTCCTGTGTATATCTCAAATAATTTCACTTAAATATTTCCTGAGATCCTACCATAGGCTAGCACTGTGCTTGGCAAAAGTATTAAGAATGGGAAAACACAGAGCTTGAGGCTGGAAATGTACCCTTCACAAGCAATTTCTGCTAAGGTATTTGCAGATGTCTCTTGATTGAAGAACCCAAAATCAAACCTTCTACCTCAGAAGGTGGTCTGTGTCACAGGAAGTAGGCAGAGAAGATACTGGCAGAAAATACTACTAGCCAATTTAGAGAGTTGAAGGATGGAGTAGGGTTGGTCGTGAGACAGAAGATGGGCAACTTCCTTTGAGATTCCACTGCTGCTTTGGATCATCAGAATGTGGAAGTAGCAGTACATATCACTCCAAGTAGAACTCCAGCTGGCAAGAGGGGCTCCTTCTAAATTAGCTTCTATCTGATAACTGAGGTAAAGATGAAATATATCAGGAATGGATAACAGATACCCAGCACAAAAATGGCTTGAAGTTTCTGAAGAGGTAGGATAAAGGCCTATACAGAAGAGCTAAAACTATAAAATCCTTACAGTAAACCACAGGAGTAAATCTTGGTATCCTTAGGTTAGGCACTGGTTTCTTACACATAACACCAAAAGTACAAGCAACAGAAGAAAAACTAAATAAATTTGACTTCATCAAAAATTTTTAAATACCAAAAAAAACTCAAAAACAAACCATTTTGTAGCTTTAAAGTAAAACATAAAAAAAAATAAGTAGACAACTCACAGAGTAGAAGAAAATATTTTCAAGTTATGTTCTTTGATAAGATACTCATATTCGGATAATATAAAGAAGTCTTATAATTCAACAACAAAAGACAATCCAATTTTTAAATGGGCAAAGTATCTGCACAAAAATTACTTCAAAGAAGATATGGTAATGACTAATAAACCCATGAAAAGTTGCTCAAAATCTTTAGCTAATTAGTAGAATTAAAAATAAATACCACAATGAGATACTATTTCAAACCAAGCAGAGTGGTTATAATAAAAGAGACAGTAACAACTGTTGGCTAGTGGTGAAATTGGAATCCTCATACATTTCTGGCGGCTATGTAAAAAGGTACATCTTCTTGGGAAAAGTTTTGCAGTGCCTCAAAATGTTAAACAGAGCTACTGTACAACCAAGGAATTCCATTCCTAGATAAATACTCAAGAGAAATTAAAACATATGTCTCTGCAAAACTGTGTCCACAAATATTCTTAGCATCATTCTTCATAATAGCCAAAAAAGGAAACAACCAAAATGTCAATCAGCTGGTAATGGATACATAAAATGTTATATCCATACAATGAGATATTTGGGAATAAAAGGAAGAAAGTACTGATGCATTCTCCAGAGGTGATAGACCTTGAGAAAAATTAATTTAAGCAAAACAAATCAGTAATAAAAATCATATTGTATTATTTCATTTATATGAAAAGTCCAGACTAGATAAACGTACAGAAACAGAAAGTAGATTAGGGGTTGCCAGGATCTGGAGAGAAGATAAAATATTAATTGTGGTGACTGCTAATGAGCATGGTTTTTGGGGGGGGGGTAGTGATGAAATTTTCTAAAATTGATTGTGATCATGGTTGCACAACTCTATGAACATATCAAATATCATTGAATTGCACATTTTCAATAAGTGAAATTTATGGTATATGAATTATATCTTCAACGAGCTACCTAAAAAAGGAAAAGAAACCAACTCTTGGCTCTACTATCCAATACTATACTGTGGGTTTTAGCCAATGGAGAAATAAGCATTGTGATTCTGGAAAGGAAGACACATGAATCAAATGAATAATTCTGTGGAGTAAAACTATAAGCATACAAAAATCAAATAATTTTATTTAAATCATCTATTACCACTAAAAACAAATAGATAAATAAATAAAATGGTACAAGATTCCTAAATTGGAATATGGCATGCCCCAAGACAGGAAATTTTTGATTGTTTGTTTTTTTAATTAATTGATTAATTAATTTTTTAAATTTAATATTATTTTTTTTCAGTGTTCCTAGATTCATTGTTTATGCACCACACCCAGTATTCCATGCAATATGTGCCCTACTCAATATCCACCACCAGGCTCACCCAACTTCCCCCCCCTCAAAACCCTCAGTTTGTTTCTCAGAGTCCACAAGGACAGGAAATCTTAACTTTGCTAGATTCAAAAAATTTTCAAAGCCATAAGCCAGTAACTAAAACCTAATCAAAACACCAATAAAATTTATTTGATTCTTAACAGAATCTTCTAAAGGGCATATGAGATTAGAAGTAAATTTCAATACTTTACTACGTATTTTGTATTAATTTTTAAAATAAGCATTTCATGTGCTAGAGGAATTTTAAATGTTAAAATATGTTAATATATGTTTAATTAGAATTCCTAAAGGAGAAGGTGAAGAGAATAACATATATGTATTATTTGAACTACTTGAAAGAGATCAAGTCTGTGGTTCTTCCAAAAGTCATGAAAGACATTAATCTACATATGCAAGTAACCCAAGGAGCCCAAAGCAGGATAACTTAAGTAAGAATATATTTAAATACATCTTAGAAAACCAAAAACTGAAAAAAAAAAAGACAAACAGAATATTTAAACATAACCAAGGATAAAAAGAGAGAAACCTTCAAAGAAGCAAAAATTAGACTAAGGTCGGACCTTTTGATAGAAAAATGTAAACCAGCCAATCTGTAATAGTTTACTCAACAAAGATATCCTTCAAAGAATAAAGATGAAATGAAAACATTTTCATATAAACAAAAACTGACAGAATTCAACAGTAGACACATTATATATATATGCACATATATATACATATGCATATATAGATATATACATATATATACATACACATGTATGTACACACATACAATTATCATATGTGCATAAACCAACATATACAAACACACATTCATATAGAAAGGTTATTCTTCAGGCAGAAGGGAAATGACTCCAAATATATAGTTGGAGATTTAGGTGGGGATAGATAAAGAGCAATGAATGTTTAAAATAAATGAGTACATGCCAATGGGTGCTAAGTTTTTAAACTCATAATAATTCTTCATGTCATATTGAGTAGCAAATAAAGAGGGAGTAGGTAGAAGATTTTTAAATGTTCTAATGTTTTTAATACCCTCATCTTCTTCCAAAGTCCTGGAAATAGATAAGGTATCAATGAACATTAAACATTGATAAATCTAAGATATATCCTGTAAATTGTATGGTAGTAAAATTGTTTTATAAATATATATAACTCCCAAACTGACAGAGAAGAAAATAAGGAAATGACATTTTTAAATATATTTGATTTATCTAAAAGAAATAGAAGGTCAGAGAGGTCGACCCAGAGGTCCAGCAGGAAGTCCTAGGAGCTGGGCATCTGTGTAAGGACTTGGAGGTCAGCCTTCGGAGGGCAGACAACAGGTGACAGGTCTAGGGGCACAGAGCATGGGTACATTGATATGAAACTGATTTAGGAGAGGGAAAAAGAAGAATCGCCGGAATGTCCAACAAATAAGGTTGTAAATAAATTATGCTACAGATTCCAGGGGAAAAATGGGGTAGGAATAGGGGACCCTATTTCAACTGGTCCCCTGAATTGAGCTGGATATCTACCAGACCACTCTGAACACTCATGAAATCAGCCTGAGATATAAGAAGATATATCCAGATCTCTAAAAACAGAATATCTCCAGTGACTCGTTTTCAACGTATGAAGTGGGGAGCTGTGACTCTGCAGGCACATATTGGAAGATAAATGGAGGGGGGAGGGAACCTCCAGCATCCTGCGCTGCCGGGGTGCAAAAGCCTCCTGGGCTGGAGACCAAGTACAGACTCACAGACCGGTAGCGGTGGGGAAAGGACTTTAAGGCAGCCCCCCAGGCTGAAACCTAGAGCTGCGGGGGCACACGACTGAACTGGGGGCAGCTGGTGGTTTTAGAAACACAAAGGGCAGAGATGTGCCTGGACCTGGAAGTGAGGGCTGGGAGTGCTGCTGTGAGGAGTACAACCTAGGACGCTGCAGTTTTTAGCAGCACAGACAAAAACGGAGACAGTGTGGCCTGGAGAGCTTACTGGAGAACAGATTGTGATCTCTCTGCTCTGAGACAGAAGTTTGGATATGGTCACTTCTGCTCTGACTCTTGGAGGAGACACAGAAAGCTACCAGGGAACGTCGCCAGAGAACAAAAGCCCCCCCAAACCAGTTTTCATTGAGCCCATCCCCCCACACAGGGGCAGGGCAACTCTGCCCAAACAGCACGGCAGGGCACTCCCCCAGAAGACAGGCTGGAAGAACAAGAGGCCAACAACCCTAAGGTCCCTATAAAACAGGTGTATCTTGCTTGGGTTGTGATAAAAAATTTGGACTCTGTACATTCCCTCAACCACCCCTCAGCAGAACGACTAAGACGAGGAACCCCCAACATAGGAAAAATTCAGAAACTGTAACCTCTGCCACAGAACTAATGTATATGGATATAAGCAAGATGTCAGAACTAGACTTCAGGGTAACAGTTGTGCAGACAATAGCTAGGCTGGAGAAAACCATTAATAGCAACATAGATTCTCTAACGGCAGCAATGAGAGCTGATATGGCAGAACTTAAAAATGCTATCAGTGAGATCAAATCTAATCTAAATACTCTAACAGCTAAGGTAAATAAGGCAGAAGAATGAATTAGTGATCTAGAAGACAAACTGATAGAAAAGAAGAATCAGGAAGAGGCCTGGAACAAACAGCTTAAAATCCATGAAAACAGAATTAGAGAAATAAGTGATGCCCTGAAACATTCCAATGTCAGAATTATTGGGATCCCGGGGGGGTGGGGGGGTGGAGACAGAGGACTAGAAGATATATTTGAGCAAATCATAGCTGAGAACTTCCCTAATCTGGGGAATGAAACAAGCATTCATGTCCTAGAGGCAGAGAGGACCCTTCCCAAGGTCAAGGAGAATAGACCAATGCCCCGGCATATAGTAGTAAAACTCACAAATCTTAGAACCAAGGAAAGCATCTTAAGGGCAGTTAGGGGCAAGATTCCTTACATACAGAGGGAGGAATCAGAATAATGTCAGACCTGTCCACAGAGACCTGGGCAAGCCAGAAAGGGCTGGCAAGACATATTCAGGGTACCAAATGAGAAGAACAATGCAGCCAAGAATACTTTATCTGGCAAGCTGTCATTTAGAATAGATTGAGAGATAAAGAGCTTCCAAGACTGGCAAAAACTGAAACTATATGTGACCACTAAGGCAGCCCTACAAGAAATATCAAGGGGGGTTGTGAGATTGAGCCCTGCGTCTGGCTCTGTGCTGAGCATGGGGTCTGCTTAAGATTCTCTCTCTCCCTCTGCCCCTCCCCACCACTCTCAAAATAAATAAATCTTTTTTTTTTCTTAAGAAAGATCTTATTGCATGGAGCACTGGGTGTGGTACATAAACAATGAATCTTGTAACACTGAAAAAATAAAATAAAAGTATTTGGGGAAAAAAATAAAAAAATAAAATAAAATGCTATTAGGCAACAACAACAACAACAAAAAAAGAAAGATCTCTTATTTAAGGCTATTATATACTGTTTGTTTTTAACTACCTGCATGCATTACTAAGTAACAGTGGTAGTAGTAGAGTTGGTTTAAAATTACTAGAGGATCCTGGATAAGATTTATACCAGTAAGCAGTATTTGATGATAGATTGATATAATTCTTTGAAAATTAAATTAAGGAGGTAATGAATTAATCCCAGTTTCCATCCCTCAGCTTGAGAAATAAGCTCTATAACTTAAGAGGCACCAAGATAAGTCATATTCCCATCATCTCACCATATATTCTGGCAACAGGAGGTCCCACCACCCATTCTTTGACCTTGGTTTCAACAGGTACCTCACTGGATGGGAAAGTATTTGTTTCCACTGCCAGCCCCATGCTTTTACCCTGGTCTGAAAGCCTCATTGTTAGTCTCTGGTCACTTTCCTCTGTTCTTGCTCTCACAGGCTCTTTAGTCTCTGCTACTAAACGAACCTCATTTCATTCCAACTTGACATCCCTGAGTTACAGCTATGAGCCTTGGGAGGTGCTATAATGAACATAATATTTATTATCTCCACAGGGACACTTGTGAGGGGAAAAGGGGTTATTATTTATAACTACACTGGGGTGACAGGCAACATCATTGTTTATACCAAGACTGCCTAGATCCTTGATCACTTGTTGCTAAAAATGAATTATGTTGATATTTTTAGTTTGTAATGCACACCCATGTTTGGTTAAAACACATTTCCCTTATGAATTTGTGGGCAGTATTCCATCCCCATTAACATAAATTCTAAGCTAGAAACTGTGAAGAGGGCTTCCGGGTTATATCTCATGGTTCTATTTCATAGACAAAACCTAAGTCTTTTTTTTTTTTCTCAAAATAGGTTCAGAAGCACTAAGTAGTTAAATAATTCACTGTGAAAACACAGCAAGGCAGGAGTCATCCACAAATGCTGAATGATCTTGCCTACTGAAAAAGTGGCAGAATGGCTTGGTGCAAGACACCTATTTGTAAAATTATGACTATTTTTGAGCGTAAAACAACATATATCAGATGTCTGACCCAAAGAAAGCTATAAAGGATTTAAGGACATGCAAAAGGGCAGCAATTCTGCTTATTGTAGCATCCAGTGAAAATGTCCAAGTAGCTCACTATAAGTTGCTTTTCCTTTGAAAAGTATATAAACTAGAAAGTTATCAATAACATTGTATTGTATGAAGCTATCTAGTCAGCTGCATGTAATCCAGACAGATAACTGTGTCAGAAACTCGATCGAGGTTTCTTTTCCCTATATGTCAAAGTCTGAACTGGAAACATGTATCTGCTCCGTGAAATGCTGAGTCGTTATGCATGCTGATGTTCCACAGTATCAGGCCCTTAGCTCCTTCCATCTTGCTCTGTTTACTCTGGGGTGTTGTCCTTCTCTGCCTGGCTGAGCTTTAAAATAACTCTTCATTGGTGTTCTAGTCTAACAAAAAAGAAAATGAGGCAAAGGTACACTCATTCCCTTCGATGACACAACCCAAAAGTTACAACTTCAACTTCTATCCCACTGGTCAGAACTTGGGTAGTATGGTTGGGTGCTGCTATGAAGGAGGCTGGAAAATATAGTCTTTTTCTGGTGGCCATGGACCCAACTATAAATTCCATTACATCAGGAAAAGGGGGGAATGAATATTGAAGAGACAGCTGTCATTAACTTCCATTGTCTCCTTTTCTGCATTTATCTTATGTAATATGAAATAAGCATTAACAATGCTCATTCATGTTCCCCAGGAGCATAAAGTCTAGAAGGGGAAAACATGCGGACTTTTGAGCATGCTCTGTGGTAGAATGTGATAAATACTTTCTCTTAGGAAGAAAGAAAAAGATAATACTGTAAGCATAGGAAACATATGAAGTGGAAATAAATTCTGGTTGGGAAACTGAGTGGACTTTATTCAACTGCATTCGAGTAGGTGTTGAGAAAATAAAAATTAATTATTAACAGGTGGAGATTTGGAATGAGGGAATTTCAAGGAGACAATGTAGCAAGAGAAAAGTTGCTTTGGTAGAAAAATACAGGGAGTATTTAATTTGGCAAAAGAGTAGGTTCCATTCATCCTTTTAGAATATCTATTTGTGCTGAATTCTTATTTATTCATGGATGCATCAGATGTTAACCACCACCTACTACATGCTATCCTGTGCTCATTAACCCTGGAAAAAATGACACAATCTCTGCCCACAGGGAGGTTATGATACAGTACAGAAAACAAAGAGTAATCAGATATTCACACTAAAAATTATCACAATTATTATGCTGGGTGTTATTATACAGAATATTGGGGAATGAATTTAGAAAAGTAAGTTAGTGTTAGGGTGTGTAAATTAGTGAAGGGTGTCCCACACAGCACATAAAAATATGGGAAGAGTGTGGCATGTCAAAGATGTGAGAGATTTGGCAGATGTCCGATCATGTGTAATCTTTTTTAAATTTTATTATGTTATGTTAGTCTTCATACAGTACATCATTAGTTTTTGATGTAGTGTTTCATGATTCACTGTTTGCATATAACACCCAGTGCTCCATGCAATGCATGATCTTCTAAGCAAGTTTTTGCATTTGGTACTTTATCCTGAGGTCAGTGGGAAATCACCGAAAGGTCCTGAGTAAGGAAATGATATGAGTTAATTAATTTTTGTAAGAAAATCACTATGAAAATAGTGTGGAGAATATGATCTACAATGCTCCAGGCACTGTGGGGCTAAAAAGAGGAAAAGATGGTTGAGATCAGATCAGGGAGGGACTTGAAAGCCATGTGTAGAATTACGGACTTTATTCTGGGGTCAATGGGGAAACACTGACTACGTGATTTTGATTCATTCCTCTAACTTGTTCTCTTCAAAGCCCAAGCTTTAGTATCTCATTTTCTTCTTACAAACTCCAGAAAATTAAGTTTAGAGTAGAACTGCTGGCAGATACTTGATCCAATGGGCACTCGCAAACATTATTCTGATGACAGTTCATATGTGAAGAAGAACCGGTCAGAACTGTTCCCCTTCATAACTTTGTAAGGTGGAGGGGACCTTCGGGGTAGACTGAAAGCAAGGCAGCAAAACACTTTCAGGCAGCAGATCAAGACAAATGGCTGGCTGCTGGCAGACATTAAATGGCAAATCAGCTTAATTCACAACTAAGAAAGCAGAAGGCTATAAAGGAGAGAGTATCAGCTAGTTGGCCGTATTTCTGCATGCTGCAAAATGAAAGAGGTGGCTGCACTTAGGCATCAGAGGCTCTTATTCATATAAGGAGTTCTTGTAATTTTGCAAGATGAGTAACACTGGATTCTCGCATAACCTTTATACCTACTTTTATGTAATTTTTGATTTTGAAACATCTAGCCATTGGCCCAGAGGGAACTTACTCTTGAAATTAACACTTCATCTGCTACATTCTTATTGATGATCTGTATATAGAAGAATATTAGGGTCTAGGGACTTTGTTTCCTGTGTAGTAGGATGAATCATCTACCCCCTTCCCTGCCCCACTCCCCCAATTGAACAGGAGGCAAGGCAAGATACAGGAAAGGAACTATATAAAGTCCCAATGTCTGGTCCCAATATTTGGACCTGCTTTGGGGTGCTTACCTGATCCTTCAGTTAATGAAGTGTTTAAACATGCATCTGAGTTAGCATCTGTAGGTCTACAAAAGGCCCGTGTGGCAGTACAGAGGAAAGGGGCACTGTATGATCCTTCATCACCCAGTGGGGCTATAAAAAGATACAGGGGCTGTGGGCAAGAAGTTGGAGTGGTCTTCAGAAGAGCAGATTATGATCAAGATCATATGAACCAAAAGGATCATTTCTTCCTATGCCCAACAGAAAGGAGCTTAAGATTTGAGAGTTCTAATGGTGTAACCAAATATAGTATAAATGTAGAGAGGTCTCAGCTTGGCATGTTTGTCTCTAACAACTCAAAATTGTCTAGGTGAACATCGATAAACCATAAAATTCCAGAGGTGTAACAAGAACAAAATTACTCAAAGAGCAAATTAATTACAAGCAGAAAAGCTGGACTAAGGTACGAGCACTAAAGCCTGCACTTTCATGAGAAGTCTCCTTTCACAAGCTGCACCTAGAAAAAGGGATTCGAAGTCACACAAGAACGCTCACATTCTTTTTATGGTGTGTCTTGCATTAGACGCAGCCTCAGCAGATATGTCAGGGGCAACTACTCTTTAATATCCCACATATCACAATCAGATGTGTGAGTGTGTACATGCTGTGCCCGCAGTGTTTATGTGTTGGGGAGAGAGGAGGAGTCATAGGGAGAAACAGAACTTGCTTAGATATTGTTTGTAATGGATGATTGCACTTTCTTTTTTTCTTCCACTGAGGAGTTAAGGTGATACAGGCTGAGTTCAATTAATATGTGATGGAATTTTTAAAAAGGAAAATAAAAGAACAAAGTTTATTTTTAGTTAATGGTTAAACTGATCATTTACTTAAAAAACCATATTTTTGAGTTAGTGACTTCAGAGCATTATTAAAAGTCACCATTTTATTCTTTTCTACTTGAAACTCTTTTTCTTTTCATATGAGGATCTCACAACTGAATATACCCATTTTAGTACTGTAAAATATTCAAGCTTTTTTATGTGGTGGTTAAATAGAAGGTTTTTAAAAATGCCTTAATGAATAATTTCGGTCTCCTTACTGAATAGCTTCTGCTAACTAAACATGCCATCTATTTGTTCCTTTTGATTTTTAAGAAAATTGCCCAGGTTTGGTTTCCTAGGAAATAGTTCTCTGTCATGGAGGAATGAATTTGGACTGATTAGCTGCTTCACTTATTCATCCTATCATTCTGGCACAGGACTGCACAGTCCACTGTGTTGAGAGATGCAGTGTTATGAAGTAACTGTATTCATTTAGCTGACAGACACCAGGATGACTGAAATACAAACCAGACAGAAACGGGTTGCGGGTTGTAGAACGGACTTGTCTACTTACCAGTTGTGTAACCTTAAGCAAGTCACTTCAACTATCTTAAACATTAGTCTCGTATCTGTCAAATGAAAGGGAGGGCTTCCCAACCCATCTGCCTAAGAGAGTTGTTGCTGAGATAATGGATGCGACAGTGCTATAGTAACAGGAAAATTATGAACTAACATTAACTCACCTGATGGTATGTTAGACCCCGAGCATGCAACGTGAATACTCCCCATTTCTAATCTCAGGCAAACTCCTAGTCTAGTGAGGCAGAGTTACATCACTCCAGGTGATGAAGGCAGTGTAGGCGTTAGCAGAGAAGGAGTAGAAGGCTCAGCAGGGGGAACAAAGTGGTAGGGGGTAAGGAAAGTCAGGAAGGCACTGTGGAGGCAGAAAGCGTGAAGCTGAGTGTTGACACTCAAGTTACTGTAGGTGTTTACTGGACAGATAGGATGGGGTAAAAAATCCCAAGCAGATGGGATAAAATGAGGAAAAACAGAAAACAGCAAAGCACAGGAAGGACAATAACAAAGGGTCTGGCATCGCTGGAGTACAAAATGTGAGGTAGTGCAGCCCCAGAGGGAGAAAGGGACCAGACCAGGATGACTTTTCTAGTCACAGTAAGGAACTTGACGCTATTCTACAGGAAATGAGGAGCCTTGCTTTAGGAGCCCCTTCCAAATACTCACATAGTTTCCTTTACTGCCTTATTTACAGCGTGAAGTTAGTGCAGCTGTTTATTTAGAGTACATTATAATCAATGTTTCCTAGTTTGTCTCCCTGACTAGACTGTGAGCTCCTCTAAGCCCCCAGCGCCTTAGAGTGTCCAGCATGTAGCAGAAGCTTAGCAAATGCTGATTAATAAATAAGTAAAGATTTCACCAAGGGAGTGACACGGTATAGATTTTCATGTTATATTAGTCACCCTGGCAATACCAGGCAAGAAGGGTAGTAGATGAGAAAGAAGGAAAGATGGTTCCATGATTTTATACCTTCCTACAAAATTTGGCTGCTGATAGTGAAATTTAATTGGATGACCCCTACCACAAAAGTTACAAACCATAAAGAAAATGACAATGTGTTCAGTGGATATGCAAATAATATCACGGAGAAAGGAAGCAATAGGAAATTAAAAGTAATAGCATGTTTATTTAGTAAAGACCCATTAATTTGATCTGACACCCCTTAAGTTATTAAAGAGCTTAGATTTCATGTAGCTTTTGTTATAAATTCATGTTATAGCAAAGGATACATATTTTTTAGATGAGCTTGTGAGAGCTATGGAAATATGGCTGCTTAGAGGTGTTACAGAACTTCACTTAGCTTCTTATTTTGAAATTGGGTCTTCTTGTAACTGAATGTTAGTCACATTTTTTTTTCATTTATGACTGTTTTAAGGTCAGATTTTCACATACCAATATCTATTCAAACATAATCAATGAACACAGCATCTCATCTATAACTTCCTAGGCTAAGGAGTACACTAAATGGATATAATTTCTGGGTTTAGGAAACCATCAGTTTTATGGGAGTCAGCCCAATTTCTTTTTCCATTAGCACTATCTCAGCAATGAAGCCACCTTAATTACAAAAACCTTTACATACCCATTATAAGTATCACGATATTATGATATTTTAAATTTAAGGAACAGGAAAAATGAATATTGTGTTTTTACTTCACAGCCTTCCATTCTTTTTTTTTTCTGGAAAATGATTATTTCCTTAAGATTATCAGATTATAAATTCTATGCTCAGAGAAAGATTTGAAAAATGACAATCAAATTTAATACTTGGGCATTGAACAAATGGAGAATACATTTGGGGAGAAAAGAGAAATATTTTGACATGAATTTCATTAAATCTTCTGTCCCTTAAGTGAATGCTGTTTGTAAGTCATATGAGTTTCCAAAGTCTCTCTTTGTCCTAAATTTATAAATGGTTTAAACTGAGAAAATCTAAATGTAGTCCAGAGGCTGAGGGAGAGGGAAGGAGAAAGAGAGAGAGGGAGAGGGAGAGAGAGGAAGGAGAAGAGAGAGAGAGGGATGAGCAGAGAGGGATAGAGAACTGTGCTTTTAAGATAAGGAGCTGATCAACACTCTGACAGTTCAGCGTGGGAGTGAGGCCAAAGGAAGTTGCTGAAAACTATAAAACGCACACACAATCTCAATTACCTCACAATCACTGGCATATCTATATCTATATCTATATCTATATATATTACAGAATGGCCCACAGTCCTTTGTCCTCCAAGTCACTGAAACTCCATGTCATCGTTCTGCTGACAGCCTAAAAGGCCCAAAACATATTCAACTTTGTCTCTGTAGTCTCGTCCCAATTTTTGATGATGAAGACAGCTGACAAATCTGTACGTTGGGGCTGCCTGATTCTGATACCATAATGTGGAAACTTGGCATCCTGGGCTCTGGTTTATGCCATGCTTATAACACATTCTCCTGCTAATATTAAAAGTGATGATGATCTGAGAGACGCATTATCTACTATAAACTTTCCATAGTCAAGTCTCCCTGTATTCATCCTGACACTATTCTTAAATTGCAACAGCTATTATTTTCTCATGATTTCACATATTTAGGTATTTTTCTTGGTCTTAAAAATCTAGATGTACAGATTTGATTTCATTTCTGCTTTTCATGAGATGGAGGAACTTGAATGATGACTCCAAATTCTTGAAGTATTCATGGGACAACTGACTGAATCAAAGCATTCTCTGGAAGCTTATCTTGAGATATTTGTAAACCATGGGATTTCCTAATTCTAAACCATTCATAAAATGGTCCCATTCATTCAGCAATGACACTGGTTTTACTTGAGTTGTGTTGCTCCATTTGAAGAGGATTGTAATGGAATAGCATATTTTAAATGGAAGCAGCAGGATGGTGTAATGGTTACAAGTAAGGTTTTTAGAGGCAGAATGAGAATGTTTAAATACTAGATCTACCAGTAATTATCTCTGCGACCTTTGGCAAGAAAATTGACCTCTCTGAGGCTTAATGTACTTATTTGTGAGTAGGAAAAACAATTATCTCCCACACAGAGGTTGTAAGGATTAAGGCTAATATATATAATAGACCTGACATCCTGGCTAACATGAAGTAGGTGCTTGATATGCAGTAGCAATTATTGAGAATATGATTGTTTTCATACCAACACTATATTTGTTTATATATTGACAACCACAGTTCACTTACCATTTCTAAGGAGGAAAAATGATTTTTTCTTCTACATACAATATATCTTTTATTAAGCTGCCATTGTTGATAGCAATTTATGTAATATATTCTGGCAATATTTACTCAGTGTTATTATACAGCTTATTTATTGTCCATAATTGGCTTTGGGAGGCAGAAGGTGGAAATTTAGAGCTTTTCATTACAAGACTTATTACAAATAGTAGAAATCTGTATTCAGAAAGCAATTTGATGTTGACTCTCCTGATACTTTAAATTCATTACCATATAGTTTTCTGTTTCACTCTTTTTAGAGGCTACATTAAAGCAAGATGCTTCTGCCTGAAATTAATTCAATTTTGTCTTATTCTGTTGGAACATCTAGAAATAGTTTCTGTCTCTGATATTTTGGGGTTAGTCATTAAGAGGTTGGACAGCCCAGATGCCTGGCCCACTGCAGTGTCAGATTTGATGCCATTACACTTGAATGGCTACCAGGGCCCTCTGACATTCTAATTAGCCAGAGGACTGCTTGTGTTGATAATCAAGCAGCCTACCAAGAAGTAAGTGATGCTCCCAACTCTAGCAACTGTCAGGGTTCAAACCATCAGATAAATTCAGTATCATCGTATAATTCTTCACTCCCTTCATTTAAAAAAAAATATATATATATTATATATATTATATATATAAAATATAATATGTATATTATATTTTAATATTAACATTAATAGTGTATTATATATTGTTAATATATAAAATAATATATAACAAGCTCACTTAATAAAACTAAAATAAACTGAATATTTGTTTTTTTATTATGTTCAATTAGCCAACATATAATACATCATTAGTTTTTGGGTTTTTTAAAAAGATTTAATTTACTTATTTGAGAGAGAGAGCGTGCACAAGTAGGGGGTAGGGGAAGAGGCAGAGGGACCCCGATGTGGGACTCCATCCCAGGACCCTGGGATCACAATCTGAGCCGAAGGTAGCTGCTTAATGGACTGAGCCACCTAGGCGCCCTTCATTAGTTTTTGATGTAGTGTTCAATGATTCATTAGTTGCATATAACAACCAGTGTTCATCACAACACGTTCCCTCCTTAATACCCATCACCATGAATATTTGTTTTTCTTAAAGATTTTATTTATTTTTAGAAAGAGAGACTGAACAGGGGAGAGGCAGAGGGAGAAGGAGAAAAAATCTTGAGCAAACTCCACGCTGAACATGGAGCCCAACACGGGGCTCAATCTCATGACCCTGAGTTCATGACTTTAGCCAAAATCAAGAGTTGGACACTCAACCAACTGAACCACCCAGGTGCCCCAATAAACTGAATATTTGAGTAGAGGATCAGTTGGTTTCTTTAGAAATAAAAAATATTCCTGTAAAGTTTGTTACTAATAATGGATGGTGAATGGATATTAATAGTAGAGTCCTCATTATTCACTTTAAGTATGAAAAACTTTTCATTGTTCTTTGTATTTAGTATGCGTCCCTTGTTTTATTATGATGAATCCGACTTCTAATTATTTATTTCATCTTTATGATATTCAACAAAGTTTCAAAGTCCCAGGAAAGATTTATAAGTAGGTATAGGGTCTTTCAGAAAGAAGTCAGGCATGAGGAAATTTCCTCCCACTGAATCTATTCACAATGTGAGATTCACATGGGCAGTAAATATTCTCATACTCTGGCATTTACTCAAATAATCTTATCCACATCTTTTCCCCAAATCTCTTTGTCAGACATCTTCAAATCTTATTCATCCCAATGCTCTGATCATTTGACCAGAGAAGACACTAGCCATCGTCTGTGATTTAGTGTCAATTAATACAATGAACCACGTTTCCTTTTTTCCTCACTCTACCCTAGGTTTTCAGGACCCAAGTATTCTGGTATGGGAGAAATAACACTGTAAATTTGTTTTGGATTTGGAATTTATACAATATTCTATTGGACAATACTCCAAACTCCAATAGTCATCTCCCTCACGTTTCCTTAATTTGGTCTTCAATTGCCCAGTTCATCATTTTATAAGAGCAGCTGCTTCTGTTTTATATGCCAGTGAATTTGATAGGTAAATGTCCACATTTCACTTTTTCAGGAAGAGATTTTAGCCATTATTTTGGAGCGCAACATTGGACATTAAAGTAATTTGTAAATTTACAGACAGGCAGGGTTACCACATGCAAATCCAGAATAAAGTTTATTCTAATGTAGGTAACACAGCAGCACAATGATGGAAAGAATCCACACATATTAATCTTGCTCCATGTAGCTGGCTGGTTTGCAATACCAGGAAAGATGCATAATATTGGGCTCTGTGATTGGCAGTTTGGGCCCTCAGGATTGTAGTAACCAGATCATGTTGGTTGGGGGAAGTCCATGAAATACCTTCAGGTTAGGCATTATGTTCCCCTTGTTCATGAACCCACTGTATTAGGGATGTTCTCAACACCTGCAGAAGGGGCTGTTTTGTCCACCTGATTACTGGAGCTCTTCTGCACTGAATAACCTTTGGTGAGTCTTTGCAGAGGACAGAGATTTCATCTTCAATCCCTGTGCCCATACTGAGAGGTTTATTCACATACATCGTCTGCAGAAATCCTTGTCATTAATCATCAAATCCTATTCCTTACAAATTCCTGAGCATCCAGCAATGCCATGAATCCATATTCTCAGCTTTCTCTCCTAAAGAAACTGGACAATTGGATGCACTGTTTGAGTTTCCGCCCATTGGGAGGATATCCTTGATCTAAGCCTATCAGGGCCCCTTCTGAGTTCGGTTGTAACACCATCAGTCTACTCTTTGCTAATGCCAGGATTTGGTGTGGTTCCATCTGTAACAGCCGCAATATTTCCTCCATAGTCAGCTGGCCATCAGAAACTACCTAGGAGGTCATAGATGTGCACTGAGGGAGTTTTAACCATATGGCAGGAGTAGTCACACTGGGATTATAAGTTACCTGTTCCTGCGACTTATTTTTGCCTTCTGGATCTGCTCATGACTGGTTCTATAAATCACACTTCCACTTGATGGTAGGTTGTTTATTGCTGGGCCTGGTTTTATCACTAGGAGTTTGGAGTGTACAGAGTTTGTGGAGGGCAGATTGAATTACAAAGTCACATAATGTTCGTGGTCAGACTTTCAATCTCCAGAAAACCCCTGTAACATAGTAGAACCTTTTAATGAAAAAAGTTACGTGATGAAAGAGTCATGACCATGCTGAACACTCAACTCTAATTGTCTTGGGACTTGCCTCAATTTCCACTCAGCATCCACATCTGCTGCAGATACTTCTAGACCTATTGTATTTCAGAGGTCAGCCCTCTACTATTTAGTCAAGCAAGTGGTGTTTTCTCAATTTGGTTAACTGAGAAACATTTTTTAAAAGTCCTTTTGGTGTTTAGGATATGGAGCGTAAGCTGTTTCTGGAAACGTGTGTGAGTGTGTACGTGTGGCGGTGGTGAGAATTGGAGCACAGTCATGCAGTATACGTTGGCAGTATCCTATGATGCCAAAACGCTGCTAAAGCTATTTCAGTGCAAACAAAAGTTAAACATGGCCTCCTTGTGGAGAACATGTGAATAGCTGATGCCAACTTTTACCGAACAGAAGGCAGGGAAAGAGCTGGGGTGGAAGAACAGGTGAAGGAAGCAGACAGTGAACTTTTGGTTTGTTATATTTACGAATTTCCCCCAGCATCTGCCCTTGTCCTCTTTATTTTTACTGACTGTAAGAGAAAAGGCTGAGTTGCATTCTCCTTGTCAGACTTCTAATGGAGAATGTACACGATCAGCCCTTCATTAAGAAAGAAAATAAAGAGACAGAAAGTTGCTTCATGAACTGAAGCAGAGAAAAGTTAAATTACAACAGCAATGAAGCCAGGTGATTAACAGAAATTAACACATCTTTGTGACAAAGGAAAGAAACTGAGAATTGGAAAACTGGTGGGGATGTGTTCCTAGTGTGGTATATTTAATTGATACCAGGCTGTTCCTTACTTTGGATGCCACGTTTTCAGTATAGCAGCTTATAAACGAATTTCTCTAATACCAAGCTGAATAGCTCATTAACTTTTATTCCTTTTTTACTTGACTGTACGACCTTGTGTCATATTCCTGGGAAAGTATGCAGCAAAACAATGCCAAATCCTAACAACCGACTGGCGGCCGTGGTAGCAGTGGGCCAGACGGCACGCTGGTTCCATTCCTGAGCCACCAAACATGTAGGTATGTAAAAAAGCAGCTGGCTACCACCCCAAAATGGACTCCTTTCTAAATGTAGGGTCACCAGCTTGCTTTGTTTCCCTCAGTGGAAAGATGATATTGTGTAGTTTGGTTTGGCATTGCATTGTCTGTCTTTTTACCCTGACAAAAGGTACAAAAGAAGAGAAGGGAAAGACCAAGGTTAATAATGATTGGTTCCTTTAATACTCAGGGGGGACTTCTTCTGCCTTTCAAGGTGGTCAGTGAGGTAATTCCTCTATGAAAGAAGTTTGTCTCAGTGAACAAGTCAAAGGAAAATTACTATGGAGCTTTTTTACATGTATGGCTTATATGCGTATGGAAAAATATTGTTAATGAAAAGGTCAAGGTTCCCATGAGACTTCACATTATGGGAACACAAGGTCTGCCATGATTGGGGTAAATAGTGTGTCACCAAAGAGAGTATGAGTTTGAGAAGGCTGCCTTTGGACACATGTAAGCTATCACAATGGCGGCATTCAAGAGGTTTTAACACAAACTATTCACAGGATTGTTTGGATTCTTGCTGCTGTCTCTTCTTTCTTTACCTCCTGTCACCTGCCCTTTCTCTTGTTTTTTCCTTTCATTAAATTTCATTTATCTGTCTGAGGTCTTTCTTCTTGGCATTTACAGTCAATTTAATTCCTCCCCTTAGAGTGCTTAGACTCCCACTTCCTCAGGATTAAATGTTAAATTTTGGTGAAGAAGCAGCTTAAGGTGATGGAAAGACTATGGACATTGCAGACACACCAGCCAGGGGTTGACGACTGGCTCACCACTTACTCGTGGGGTGATCCCGGAGGTGGGAGTCAGGAGGTGTTCTTTAAATTCACCAAGGTTCAGTTTCTTCACCTTCAACTGGAGCTAGTAACACCTGCCTTGGTTCTCACCATCACAACCCCAGGCATACGCTCAGGCTGACCTCTCTTCCTGAAAGGCCCTTCCTCCAAATCTGTACTTCAAGTTACTCCTACTTCCCCACCCTTCAAGTCTACCGCAAGAAGTCTTCCTGGAGTCCACACATTAGGATGTGAGGGCTGCTTTTGTGTTCCCTCAACACCATGAGCAATATTTGTATTTTAGCATGTAAATCTGAATTTGATTTATCTCTCACTGAACAGAGGCTCCATGAATACAGAAGTCATGCCTTCTTACTCTTGAAACTCTAGCAGCCAGTACAATTCCTGGTCTGGGGGATGTGCTAAGTAAGAAATTTTTACAGAACTGAATCATTCTTTGAACTATGGTTTGTCTTGAAGATTAAATCACACATTTTATACACACACCCAGTGTGCCTGACACATAGTTGGTTGTCATTTCTGCTTAATTTAATTAAAAAATCATGACAACTCGAAAAAAAAAAAAAATCATGACAACTCGATGAGAAGAGATGATTTCATAGATTGCTTTTGTTTCTTGGATTGATGTTAGTCACAGAATAGATGGCCTTGAGGCTTCAGTCAAGTTCTGCTGTCCCAGGGTAAATAAGAACATGCCATCACTTAGAGCTCCTGCCTAATGCTTAGTGAGCACAAATTAGTTATTTGTTGACAGAATGAAATAATGAAATATCAGCACCCCATGAAGCCTTTTTTTCAATTCCTTGACATATATAGGCACTTCCTTTTCTGAGATCTCACATAACTTTTCTCATATTTTTATTACACAGTGCATTTCAGACTATTCATGTCTGTTTTCCCTACCAAACTATGAAGTGTTCCCAGGCAAGTGCCATTCCACCTATCTCATTCATTCTCAGCACCACTCACAGTATCTGACAGAGTAGATATTTATATAAACATTTATAGAATTGGGCTTTATCAACATTAACTGGACAAATTTCAGAATTTTCCTTCTGATTCTTCTTCTCATCCAGTGTGCTAAAATTTGAAAATTCGACTTTCTTAGGAGGTTTAAAAGGCACCACTGCAGTGCCATAACCTAATTTATTCCCTAAATTAGGAATTCCAAATGAATTTCTCATTATCCCAAAAATGGAAAACTTAGTATATGTAAATTAAATAATCAAAATTTCAAACTAGTGGAGTGTGGCGATAAATTTTGCCTTATAGGTATGTAAGTCATTGATAGCATATTTCTACCTGACAATGCTTAATTTGAGCTAGTATCTACATAGAACGCTCCCATTCTAATCATCCTGTAGGGGGAATTACAACCCACTGCAGCTTAGGCATGTGTTCCTCGGCAGAAGGGACTCAATCTGGTAAGTGACCTTCCTCTGATTTTTTTCATCATGCAGTACATATCCTGAATAATGGCCGATTTTTTTTTAAGGGCTCTGTCAGCCCATTTCAGGGACTGAAATGGTAAAGGCTGACTGCTCTACCTCATAGCCTCAACACAAGTGATCTTTAATTGCTTTGACAGAGCCAGAGGGTGACAATGAGTAACACTAGCCCACAGGCTTACCCTTTCCCCCCCTTTGCAGCTGAGGAAATGGGAAGTCCCAGGGTCAGAACCCTATTCTTAGAAATGAATTGCTGTGACTGCTGCTGAGCTAATCATAGATTTCACCAGCCCGACTAATGCTAGAGGCTGGAACAGAGCTGCTGCCTCCGGCATTGAGTAGAGCCTGGCTCAGGTATGGTGAGAATAAAAGGGGAGTGTCACGTCCTAGTCCTCACCTGGGTCTGTCCCAGGCTTACTCAGGAGTTACTACCTTCAAGCTCACTAATCTATCCCAGCTCTTCCAGGGCATACCCAAAGAGTCCAGAGCAAAGGAGGGGTTTGGGTTGGGCCTGAGGAGGAGAGGCTGGCTAGAATTTAGGGTGACTGTCAGAGGAGAGCCAGGAGGGCTGTGGCCTCTACAGCAGGTGGCAAGTATACAACATCAGCAAGTCATCAGGCACAGTGAGCTTCAGCAAGATACTCTCATTGGCTCCAGTGAAGAGCACCCTGCCATGCTGCAGGGGGAGTAGTGCCTGGGTTGTGAAAAGGCTGGCTGCCACTCCCCTGCACCACAAGTAGGACTGGTAGAATCCACTGCCAAGACCTTGTATTCAGTGGTGGAGCCAGGGACAAATAGCTGGAACAAAACTGGAGGTATCACAATTCTAGACTTCAAGTAATACTACAAAGCTGTAGTAATGAAACAGTATGGTATTGGCAGAAAAACAGACACACAGATCAATGCAACAGAATAGAGAACTCAGAAATAAACCCACAATTACGAGGTCAATTAAACTTGGACAAAGCAGGAAAGAATATCCAATGGGAAAAAGACAGTCTCTACAACAAATGGTGCTGGGAAAACTGGCCAGCTACATGCAAAAGAAACTGGACCACTTTCTTACTCCACACACAAAAATAAATTCAAAATGGATGAAAGACCATCCATTGTTGAGACAGGAAACCATAAAAATCCTAGAAGAGAGCACAATTTCTCTGACATCAGCCATAGCAATATCTTTCTAGATATGTCTCCTGAGGAGAGGGAAATAAAAGCAAAAATAAACTACTGGAACTACATCAAAATAAAAAGCTTCTGCCCAGCGAAGGAAACAATGAACAAAACTAAAAGACAACCTCTGGAATGGGAGAAGATATTTGCAAATGACATATCCAATAAAGGGTTAGTATCCAAAATCTATAAAGAACTTATACAACTCAACACCCAAAAAATAAATAATCCAATTTAAAAATGGGCAGAAAAAAAAAAAAAGAAAAAAAAAAAAAAGAAAAAAAATAAAAATGGGCAGAAGACATGAACAGACATTTCTCCGAAGAAGATATCCAGATGGCCAACAGACACATGAAAAGATGCTCAACATTACTCATCATCAGGGAAATACAAATGAAAACCACAATGAGATATCACCTCACAACTGTCAGAACAGCTAAAATAAAAAATACAAGAAACGAGTGTTGGTGAGGATGTGGAGAAACATCCCACACTGTTGGTGGGAATGTAAACTCATACAGCCACTATGGATAATGGAATGGAGGTTCCTTAGAAAGTTAAAAATAGAACTACTCTACAATCTACAATTGCACTACTGAGTATTTACTAAAACACTAATTCAAAGGGATACATGCACACCTATGTTTATAGCAGCACTATTTACAATAGCCAGATATGGAAGCAGCCAAGTGCCCACTGAAAGACGAATGGATAAAAAAGATGGGTGTGTGTGTGTGTGTGTGTAATGGAATACTACTCAGCCATAAAAAGAATGAAATATTGCCATTTGTAACGACATGGGTAAAGCTAAGCAAAATAAGTCAATCAGAGAAGACAAATACCATATGATTTCATTTATATGTGGAATTTAAGAAACAAAACAAATGCGCAAAGGGAAAAAACAGAGGGAGACAAACCAAGAAGCAAACTGTTAACTACAGAGAACTGCTGGTTACCAGAGGGGGAGTGGGTGGAGGGATGGGTGAAATAGGTAATGGGGATTAAGGAGCACACTTATTATGATGAGTACTATGTATAGAACTGTTGAATCACTATGTTGTACACCTCAAACTAATATAACACTGTATGTTAACTATACTGAAAATAAAATTAAAATCTTAATAAAAATATTCTAGCATAAATTTTGATAAAACTGCCTGAAGTTTTTAAAGTACTGAATATGAAAAAAAGTTCTAAATGTGACAAGGAAGTGAAGAAGCCATTGATGACTTTTAATTTCCAGTGTCCTTTCTATCACACAGGAGGTCCCCTAGACAGAAATATATAGGTGATTTTGGAGAGCTACTCTGTATTCACAATTCATTCTGTTTACTCTAAACATCTGTATCTATTATCGGTAGAAATTAAGATAAATGACACCTCCTGGAGATCTTCTAGGGTTGAGTAAGAGTACTCAAGTATAGCCAACTGTGGAAGAGATTCACTTGAAGCTAATAGAAAGTCAGGAAATGCATAATCATTCTCATTGCTGCTTTCGGCCTTACTAGCATAGTGGGGCCCATTTGCATGCCTTCTGTTCAAGGTGGCAACATGGAAAATTACAAAGATCTTCACTGTGATGAAGCACAGCTCATGGACTTAAAATGCTTGATGTAACAATAAATGAATACAACAGTCAATTATGAAAACTAGTTAAAATACAGATGTGCACAGGAAGTTTACAGAATAGTGAAAGAGTTGACTATTGTTTGGAGAATAAAGTGATACATTATGGAATTAAGAAAGGGAGCGAACATAGGGAGAAACTAGATGGATGAATGGTCAGTGGTCATTCTGAGAGTAAATAATGAGATGTCATGTGAGTAAATGGAAGTGACATGGTTTCAGTCAAAGATTGAAATACTTCAATTTAATATATTAGGAGAAGAGAAGTACCAGGTTATTACCAGGATGAGAAAGTGACCATGGGAATGGCTGGCTCATGTGCAGTGGAAGTGAATATCAAGAAATGAGAAGATTTAAATATTTTGAGACCAAGGAGTTGAGTGGCCCATCTATATATTAATAGAACTTGGTGCAAAACTGAAATTATGAATAAGCCCAAAATTCTGCAATGAATACGGGGCATATGCAGAATGCTTAGAGGTGACAGCAAGAAGAGAAGTAGGGGTTATACAATTATTGAGATTTCTAAAAGTAGGAGGTTTTGCCAACTTAGAGGAGTAGAACAGTTTGGGCTGCTCTAATAAAATTACTATAGACTTGGTAACTTAAACAACACACATTTATTTCTCACAGTTCTGAAAGCTTGAGAAGTCTAAGCTGTCGGCAGATATCTGATCATAGCCCACTTCCTGGTTCATAGATGGCCATCTTCTCACTGTGTTCTCACCTGGCAGAAGGGGCAAGAGAACTCTCTGGGGTCTCTTTTTATAAGAGCACTAATCTCAATCATGCAGGCTCCACTCATGACCTAATTACCTTCCAAAGGCTCCACCTCAATACCATCACATTGGGAATTAGGCTTCAACACAGGAATTTTGGAGACCACAAACATTTAGTTTAGTCCACAGAAAGAAGTACTGGGATACAAAACAAGTTAGGTACCAACTCTACCCCTTAATCTGAGGTAACTGAGAAGTGGGAGAATAAACAGACTCTACTTGACATAGCTTCTGGGAAGGCACTGCTTGTGGCCTACAGCCAGGTTTTGGTTAAAACAGGAAAGTCAAAGAGAACATCATGACAAGTTTCCAAAGTACAAAAAAATAGGAAGCGGTGAGACAGGAGGAAGTGCAGAGCTATACGAGCAAGATAAACTGAGGAATATGGCTTATATTTTTAGAGATAACTATGGATGATAAGGATATGAGGCATTACAAAGCAGTGAGCTGCAACTCTCGACCTACATAGGCAGTTCTAGGCAGGTAGTGGGATTAACTAGCTTCCAGGATCCTCATTATATTTTGGAAATAGGTGATGCACCCTGAGAGTGTAGGTTAAGAAAATCAATAAGCCCTTAAAATAGGCAACCTGATCACTCTGGTTTCTCTAAGAACAGTATTACTAGTTTTAAATGCACATAGAAAATCTCAGAAGGCTTTTGGCATAAAATGTATTTTCCCTGATTTGAAAACCAAAATGTTAAATGTAGAAGGAAGATGAAAGGAAACAGCATAATCATTCCTGGCGAGATAAAACTACTTGATATTAATAATGTCAGATTTCTGAGATGGTTGTGGAGAGATCAGAAACACCAAGAAACTCCTCTCCCTTCATCTCTTTGAAATACCTATATTAGTTTTTTACTGATTTGTAACAAATTACCACTAATTTAGTGGCTTAAAACAATAAACATCTATTATCTCTAAATTTCTATGGGTCAAGGGTCTAGGCAGGATTTAATTGGTTCCTCTGGTCAAGGTCTCACAGGCTGAAATCAAGGTTTCAGCAAGGGCTGCTTTCCCATCTGAAGCTTGCAGTTCATTTCCAAAATCATTCAGGTTGTAGGAAAAAGTCATATCCTTGCAGCTGCAGAAACTCATGGCACTTCTCTGCTGCTTCCAGACTCTGAGCTCAGGGAAAGCCTTAGCCTTCTTTGAAAGGACTCATCTGATGAGGTCGGGCCCATTCAGGACAATTTTCCCTTTTGATTAACTCAAAGTCAACTGATTAGGGACCTGAATTACATTTGCAAAAATCTTTCTCCTTTGCCATATAACATAACATATTCATGGGAGTGATATTCCACCATATTGATGGGTTCGGTCCACACTCTGGGGGAGAGGATTATATAAGAACAGGGGGGTATCTCGCAAGCCCTCTTAGAATTTTGCCTACCTCAGTATCTAAACAACAAAACTCCAGGTTAGCCAAGATTCTGATAGAGTTATTTATAAATAACTACTCACTTATAAGGAGACGAAAAATCTCCCCCTTACCTTCATCTCCTTTGGTTACATGTTCTCTCATTAATATGCTGCATTTTTTTTTTCTGGCCCAGAACTAGAAAATGTTCTATAACTGTGTTTCTCAACCTTTTGGTCTATTTATTATTACTCCCCTAAGGAGCCTTTTTAGACTGTTTTTCTCTTCTCTAACGTCCTGCCCAATAAATTTTAAAACCACAGATAAGTGAATATCTAATTTTATGCTCTATATTTGTGGATTACATGTAAAATAGTAAGATTATGCTCCTCCTTCTCCATAGAAATAATTTTGTCCCCTTCGGAGTGATAAAGTCCCTGTTGAGAAATCATGTTCTATAAGATCAAGGGTCCATTAATACATAAATATTCACTGTATCCTGTTTTTCCTTTTCTTTTTGATCTCCAGCTCTTTTGATACCGGCTCCCATGCCCTGTTCTATACAAATCCGTAACAAAATTCTGTCACATAAAGATGTGTGTGGTTTGCTGTTAAGTACAATTTTGATAACCTGTGTCCCAGTGTTGACTTTGCAACTAATTTTCAATGTGACCTTTGGCAAGCCAAGCAAGATTTTGGTATTGCCATTTCTTCAGTATGTCAAAGGGCACAATCTTGTAAGGTAAAACTTAGTTATGGTAGACAAAATTAATTTGATAAGTCTAAAGTCCTGTCTAGAAGGAGAAAGTATAAATCTTTATCACTTTAATAGGATAGATGAGAAAAATGAAGTTTCTATTCCAGGAGCAGGGATTTTAGAGATAAAAAGATGTATAAATTGTCAAATGTTCTTTAATGATGTTGGCAGTTCTCATTTGAATTCTGTGGAGGTTCATTATGTTGGAAGCAGGGGCCAAGGATAGCACCTGTGATCATAAAACAATGACTGAATTTGTAACCAACCAAAGTTCATGGGGATCTTAGGCCGCTTTTTAACATATTATCACTTCCTATCCCTTGGAACAGATTTGACATCTGAAACATTAGTTCTGGAGCTACCACATTTGTTTTTATTTTATAAAACAAGGAGGAAGCCAAGGTGCTATTATCAACTATTCCTCTAGACAAGTCCATGCTAATTCTTTAGTATGCACACCAACCACAAGGCATTTAGGAAGTTCTGTGCAACAGTTCAACTAAAACAAGGTTTTTAGCCTCTTCCTCATATCCCGGGTTCTAATACCATGACTTGAGCAATTTCCAAGTATGGGCCAATTCCATGCAAGATGGAACTTTTATTTACCAACACTCCAACTTAACATTCTGAAATTTCTACCAGTCAAAAAGCACATGAATAGTGACATTTGCAACTATATGCTACCAAGATATATTGGGAGAGTGAAAAAGTGCAGAGTCCAAAGCATATCTAAAGAATTATGTTAGAATTAATTAATATCATGCTTTTGAATTAAATTTTATGTTTTATATACCTTTGTTGAAAAATGTGTCTCCTTTCATTCTGCCATAGGCAAAATATTCACCATGTGAAAGCCCCCCTTCTGTTTTCACAGCAGTCTCTACAGCTGTGAGATTCTATTTGTCCTAATGAAATCAACATTATGGTTTCAGACACAGCCAGGATCCATGGTGTATATATTATTCCAATATCATTTTGCACTCACAACACTAACAATACTATTCTTTTCTCGAGTAGCATATAGGGAAATTCTGTCACTCTCTGGCTGAAAGTGACACACACATTATACTTGAGTTGATAGACACTTTATGGAATTATCCTTGCCGTGGTTTAGCACCTTTAAAACTGGGGCACTAGATTTCAAGAATGTTAGATAAGGATTTCTAAGCATTTAGAGAGCAGAACCCATCCCCTGCAGGTTAAAAGGGAAGTTTTGTTTACAAAACACTATTTGCAAATGAAACATCCATTTCAGACCCAAACACTTGATTTATCTCCATCTCTGGGGAAACCAACAGTTGACCTAATGAAAACTGGGCTCAGTGGCAAGGTCTGATGAGACAGGAAAGCAAACCATGAAGTTATAGATTCAGGCTTCAAATAAAGCCTTTCTACCAACCTCTGCCCCATAAATACTTCCTCCATTCCATCCGTGATCATCTTTATCTCCCTTTAAAGCACTAATGAAACTGAAATAAGTAACCTGGAAAGCCTTATGAGTTATCTGACATACCTCCATGGATGACTTATTCGGTCTTCTTCATCAGAGTGTGGCAACAGGGATGGGATGGGATGAAATGATAAACTGCAGAGGACAGGTGATAGGCCATGATATTTCACCAATTGAAGACTCTGTCGAAAAAACCATAATTCAACTTTTCATATGTGATATCCCTAAAATTGGTCTTTCAATGAACCACAGTGAACATGCCTGGAATGGCTTGACTAGTCTTTAATCACTTGCTCAAGTCTTGCTCATCCTTCAGCACACAACTCACTGTTTCCAAGTAATCCTGGTTCCTCTCTCCTTTGTACCACCACCATCTCTACTTTTAAAGTAGCACTTACAGCACATATTGCAATTATGTTTATACTTCTGGCTCAGTGTTCAAGCTGACAGCTCTTCTAGAGTAGAACCAGTGCCTTATTTATCTTTATTTGTAACATCTTCTTAGTGCCTGGCACTTAATATGTGATCAGTTGAATGAACTCATATATAAATTAGTGAACACTCAAAGTCTTTAATTCTGGAGACTAAGTCTTATCCAAGCCATTTTTTCTATTGGAATAGATCAACTATTTTGCACAGACTCATGCATAGTGATTGGGCTATAAAATATGAACAGACAGATTTGTGGAAAGACCACAATTTTAAGAGATAGTCATCTTTCATAACCACTTATCCATGAAGGTAAACAACAGAGGGTATTTCTACCACCACTTAATTCCATGCATTCTAAAACTATTTTTTTTTTCCAAACTACTTATTGATCACCTGTGACATGACCAAAACTGTTTTATTTTGGGGTACAACAGGGAAAAAATAAGACAAAGGCTTTAAAAACATGCAGTTTATAATATAGCAGATGGCAATTCATTTGTGTTTATTTTTGCAGTAAGTACTATAGTAAGTATTTGATATGCATTATCTCATTTAATCTTCAATATCACCCAAAGTAGCCAAACTTATTATCATTTTCACACTGGGGACATTAAGGTACAGAGGGGTATATATAATTTTCCATGAAGTTTCAAACTTCTTTTCATGGCTTAAATTTCAGAGCTTTTGAAACATTATAATTGCTGTCATTCTTGCTATGCTATGGTTGCAAAGTTCCTAGCATTTACAGCAAGAAGGGATCTCTGAACATTCTCCTCTAAGATCGGGAACAAGACAAGGATGTCCACCCTTACCACTTTTGTTAAGGATGTCTACTCTCGCCACTTTTATCAAATGGTAGTCCTAGGCACAGCAATCAGGCAAGAAATAGAAATAAAAGGCATCCAAATTGGTAAGGAAGAAGTAAAACTTTCACTATTTTCAGATGACATGATACTATATACAGAAAACTCTAAAGACTCCACCAAAAAACTACTAGAACTAATAAATGAATTCAGTAAAGTCACAGAATACAAAGTTAATGTACAGAAATCTGTTGCATATCTATACACTAATAACGAAAAAGCAGAAAGAGAAATTAAGAAAACTCCATGTACAATTGCACCAAAAAGAAGAAAATATTTAGGAATAAACTTAATGGAGGTGGTGAAAGATCTGTACTCTGAAAACTATAATATATGGAAGAAAGAAATTGAAGATGATACAAACAATGGAAAGATATTCCATGCTCATAGATTGGCAGAATCAATGTTGTTAAAATGTCCATACTGCATGGACCACTGGGTGTGGTGCATAAACAATGAATCTTGGAACACTGAAAAAATAAAATAAAATAAGAAAGAAGAACAAAAAAAATTTTTTTAAAGTCCATAAATATATAAAGCAATCTACAGATTTAATGCAATCCCTATCAAAATACTAGCAACATTTTCAGAGATTGACAACAAATAATCCTAGTTTGTACGGAACCACAAAAGACCCTGAACAGCCAAAGCAATTTGAAAAAAAAAAAAAAAAAAAAAGAACAAAGGTAGAGTACAACAATCTCAGATTTCAAGATATATTACAAAGCTGTAGTAATGAAACAGTATGGAGCCGGACAAAAATAGACACAAGATCAATGGAACAGAATAAATAGCCCAGAAATAAACCCATGATTGTGTAGTCAATCTACTACAAAGGAGGAAAGAATATCCAATGGGAAAAAGACAGTTTCTTCAACAAATGGTGTTGGGAAAATTGGACAGCCACATGCAGAAGAATGAAACTGGACCATTTCCTTATGCCATACACAAAAATAGACTCAAAATGAATGAAAGACCTCAATGTGAGACGGGAATCCATCAAAATCCTTGAGAAGAACACAGGCAGCAACCTCTTCGACCTCAGCTGCAGCAACTTCTTCCTAGACACATGGCCAAAGGCAAGGGAAGCAAGGGCAAAAATGAACTATTGAAACTACACCAAAATAAAAAGCTTGTATGTAGCAGAAGCTGGACTGGATCCTGGCGGAAAAGCCAAGAGGCACTCAGAGACTAGGAGAATTGGATATTTATTAAAAAACACCGGCGGACTCAGAGGAGACCCTTCTCCAAAGATCTGAGCCCTGAGCACAATCAGGGAGGGTAATTTATACCCTCCTACTTACGCATACTTGGTATTTTGGCGTGCGAGGAGAACAGGGTAGGAAAGAAGAACTGGAAGGGCTTTGAGACAGGGACTGCAGTTCCCTTGCCGGTTTGGTCGGTCAGCTTAAAGCACAGTTTTTCCTTATCATGTACATAGCAAAAGTAACAATCAACAAAATTAAAAGGCAATCTACCGAGTGGGAAAAGATATTTACAAATGACATATCCCATAAGGGGTTAATATCCAAAATATATAAGGAGCATATACAACTCAACACACACAAAAAAAATAATAATAATCCAATTTAAAAAATAGGCAGAAGACATGAGCAGACATTTTTCCAAAGAAGACACAAGATGGCTAACAGATACATGAAAAGATGTTTAGCATCACTTGACATCAAGGAAATGCAAATCGAAACCACAATGAGATATCACCTCACAATAGTTGTAATGGATAAAATAAAAAACACAAGAAACAACTGTTGGCAAGAAAAAGGAACACTTTTGTACTGTTGTTGGGAATGCAAATTGATGCAGCCATTGTGGAAAACAGTATGAAGTTTCCTCAAAAAACTAAAAATAGGATTAACATATGATCTAGTAATTCCACTACTGAGTATTTACCCAAAGAATATGAAGACGTAAATTTGAAAAAAATATATACACTCCTATGTTTATTGCAGCATTATTTATAATAGCCAAGATATGGAAGCTGCCCAAGTGTCCATACATGGATGAATGGAAAAAGAAAATGTGGTGTGTGTGAATGTATGTTTGTGTATGTACATGTATGTACACACAGACACACAGACACAAACACACACACACTGGAAGATTACTCAGCTATAAAAAAGAATGAAATATTGCCATTTGCATTGACGTGGATGTCTCTAGAGACTATAATGCTGAATATAATAAGTCACTCAGAGAAAGAAAAATACTATATAATTTAACTCATATGTAGAATTTAAGAAACAAAACAAATGACCAAAGATAAAAGATAAAAAAACAGATTCTTAAATACAAAGAACAAACTGGTCGTTGTCAGAGGGGAAGTGGGGAGGATAGGTGAAATAAAGGAGATTACAAGTAATTTACTTTGATGAGTACTGAGAAACACAGCATTGTTGAATCGTGATGCTGTACACCTGAAACTAATAACACTGATATATTAATTATACTTGAATTAAAAAAAAAGAGAAGGGTTCTCCGAACTGAGGATGATAGATCAGTATATTCTTATAATACCTAGTAAAGAAAGACTCTCAAATGGAAAGGAAGAATCTCAGAAGAAAGCAGTTCCTAAATATATCTATCTTCTCAAAAAGAAAACTATTACCATTAAATGGTCAATTCCAATAACATGTTATAAATAAGTAACACAAACCGTGCTATGATAGAGAAAAATATACCAGACCCATTCATTTCTTTTACTAACATACACCATGTTTCAAATCTAGCATAATTTTCTTTAAGGCTAACATAAATAGAATCTCAACTTTTTTTTTTCAACATGCAATTCAAAGCATCCACTAATGTATTTGTCGATTGTTTTCTTAGCATGTATTATTCAGTCAGATCTCTGGGACTTAATACCTGTGTGTTGCACGCTGACCACATGACTTTAAAATGATTAATAAAAGCCAATACACTAGTTTGACAACACAAGACTTGAATATAAATTTTCATATAAAGTCCTATGAGATGACATCAGAAAAAATAATAAAGATTCACAATATGATAGCAGCACTATATATTAATTCTAAACCAATATTACTGTATGATTATCAAATTCCTATGTCTAAATTACTAATTTCTCCATAGCAAAATAACCACAAAGATGCCCATTTGTCTTTTTCACTCTCTGTCATTCTATCTCCCTCATGTCCCTGTCCTCCCTCTATTTCTCACTCAGAGACAATCTACTGTGGTCTGTGTTCCCACTGCACACAGCTTGCACTTCTGGTAAAGGCCTTACTCAACATTGCCTGGTATTTGAAGCTAGTTGTTTACTTGTCTGCCTCTCTAGTTAAGTTGTGAATTCCTTGAGGGGAAAGGCTGTGACTTTTTTGTCTTCCTTCCCTCCCATGGACCTTAGCACAGTGATTTACACAAAATAGGTGCTAAGAAGATGTTTGACAAATAAGTGATGATCATTCTACTTTAAAAAAAAAAATCAAGAGCATTAAATGGCATCAATAATTTATCTATATGGCATTTTGCCTCAAAACATTGTAGAAACCTTAGTGGAATACATCAACTCTTTTCATTTATTTTTATGAGACCCAAGTCCAGAGATTAATTCAAGAGTTATAAATCGTCAAAACCCCTAAGCATCTCCCAACTTTAAGGTCATTATCATTTCTTTAACAGATCCAGAGGACTAGAACTTGAAACCAACCGTTAAGCGACCCTGTAACACCAGCCTCATAATAACCTTGAGCCAAAGTGAAGGGTGCTGCCTCAGGATGAGGGGCATGGACTCTGGAGAGAGACTACCTGGGTTCCGAACCTGCTCCTTCATTAGGTAGCTTGGAAACCCTTTTACTGACTAAATCTCTTTCTTCAGAACATTACATTGGTGCAAGAATTTTTGTGAGGACTAAATGAGACCATGTGTATGAACACACCATGCCACCATCCCCGTCCTGCTTTGTAGAGACTCCTGCTCTCTAGACCTCAGCTTTTTTTTTTTTTTTGTATTTATTTGAGACAGAAAGAGAGAGCACGTACAAACAGCGTAAGGGGCAGAGGGAGAGAGAGAGAAGCAGACTCCCCACTGAGCAGGGAACCTGATGTGGGGCTCGATCCCAGGACCCTGAGATCATGACTTGAGCTGAAGGCAGACACTTAACAGACTGAGCCACCCAGGTGTCCCTAGATCTTAGTTTTTTTGACTCCCATCTCCAGAACTTCAGTCTGCTGTCCACCTTTGCTCAGCCTCGCATATCATATGCCAGTGGTTGTGAGCAGGGTTTCCAAATAAAATACAGGATGCCAACTAAATTTGAATTTCAGATAAACAAAAAATACTTTTTTTTGGGTCAGAAGTATGCCCTATATAATATTTGGGATAAACATATACTAAGAAATCATTCATTGTTTAGCTGATATTCAGATTCAACAGAGCACTCTGTATTTTTCTTTGCTAAATCTGGCTCCCCAACAACAACAATCCCTTGCCTCAAGCCCTCAAAGATAAACACAGGGTTGCAGAGTTTGCATTTAATTGCTTTTCCATTCAGTCCATTTTAGGTGTTAGCGATTAATCAAAAATCCAGCACAGGGACACAGGCTAGTGAGGAAAAGCTTTATTCCAACTTAATGTGATTGAGTTTTCCACTTTGGGAAGACATGACATATTTGATAAGAACTAGTTCTGTGTCAATTGCTAAATCTCCAATTCTGTTATTTTTCTACCCTTGCAGTATTTTCAGGTGGCTAAATAGGGGTAGCCTAGAATTCAGTGCCTGTACATTCTAGAAGCTTTCTATAAGAAAATAAGGCTGCATCAGCACACAAACCAATAAAAAATAACAGAAAGCAGTTCAAAGCATTGTCTAGGGAAAGGGTTTTTGGTTACATTTCCAACAACAGACACGCACACTATTTCCTTTTTTCACTTAGTGGTTCTTATCGTGACACAGAGTTATAGTGTTCCCTTGGTGAGGCACGTCTTAGGCTGGGCTCAAAGAAGCTATATGAACTCTATTGAGCAGACTCTACCCCCAACGTCATACTTGTTTCTGACACTCAGGAATTTCACATAATGGATCTTTCTCGGAATATGTTGTGAAGTGGTACAGATACTTAAGTAGATGTCTGCAGTGTGGAGACTGACCATGTGATTATCTTTTATTTTTTTATCAATTTGTTTTTATTATGTTCAGTTAGCCAGCATACAGTACATCATTAGTTTTTGATGTAGTGTTCAACGATTCATTAGTTGTGTATAACACCCAATGCTCATCACAACACGTGTCCTCCTTAACACCCATCACTCGGTTATCCTCTCTGCCCACCCACCTCCCTTCTGTAACCCTCAGTTTGTCTGGGCTCCAGGAAACAAACTGAGGGTGATTATCCTTCAAAAAAATGCATGCCTATATGCATGTATATGTATGTGTACGTATGCACATATATTCAAGACTGGACAGGCTATTTATTTTTCCTTTTTTTAAAAAAAGATTTTATTTATTTATTTGACACAGAGAGAGAGAGAGCGCACAAGCAGAGGGAGTGGCAGGTAGAGGGAGAGGGAGAAGCAGACTCCCTGCTGAGCAGAGAGCCAGATTGGGGGGGGGGCCTCAATCCCATGACTGTGGGATCAACACCTGAGCCGAAGGCAGATGCTTAACCAACTGAGCCACCCAAACACCCTGCACAGGCTACTTTAAAGGAACTTTATTTTGGGTAAAATGAATTATTTCAATAGTTGATACTATAAGTTGTTTAGATTCAGAGAGTTTTCTGGATATTCCTCTTGCAGATACTTTACATGGTCCACAGGACTCTTGAGATTTTTCCTGACTACCCCACTTTAAATAGCCAACTGTATCTCTATGTATCCCCTTATTCTGATTGATTGTGTTTTTTAGTACTTGTTATTTATTAACTTGATATCATAGCATGTATCCTTTTTGCAAAGTGTTTCCTTCCATTAGAATGTAATATCAAGAAGGACAGGGGTTTTGTTTATCTTGCTTATAGGCATGGTCTAAGTGTCTAAAAGAGTGTAAGTGCATGGCAATCACACGATAAGTATTTTTGAATGAACACATGAATAAAATAGTATGATAATAGCAGCTACTCTTTGTTGAGTGGCTATTATGTGATACGCAGCTGCAAAATGTTCTATGACAGGAGAAATACATGTTTTATTGTTCATAAATGTCCCCAAGAATGCATCCTGGTGACTGAAAGATCTTTATTTTCTTGAATGAAATAATTGATAGTTGTGGAAGGTGAGAACTAAAAGAGCTTTATGGCTCTAAACGGTTTTGCCTATAACAGGGAAACATATAAAATACAGATTTTGGAAGATCAAGGAGCTGCTATTGGGACTTTGGGAGAAAGAGGCAAGATTAAGATTAAGGGGGACTTGAAGGAGAGTTCTGGAAAAAGAAAACCCTGTGGCTGGAGCCAAACAAAGGGTAGCACTAAGATACATGATGGGGATTTTAAAGGGAAATTTTCTGATCATCTTATATAAATCATTCTCCTCTGTTTCTTTAATTGGATGTTCTATAAATTGGGTATTTCTTATATGTGTCTTAGACTTAAGATACACTCTTAAAAGATGGCTTCTGTATTAGCATGTCAACTGATATCAGATACACTTTATTAGGAAGTCCAATGGGATTTTTTGGGGGGACAGATCCCTTTTTCTGCTATTCAGATCTTTTTGTAATTGATCTGAAACCTACTTGTCCAAAATTTGCTTAATGTTATTTAAGCAATATTTAAAAAAAAAAAAGATTTTATTTGTTTGACAGACAGAGAGAGCATGAGTGGAGGGACAGAGGGTTGGGCAGAGGGAGAGAGACAAGCAGACTCCCTGCTGAGCAGGGAGCCCGATATGGGGCTTGATCCCAGGACCCTGAGATCATGACCTGAGCCAAAGGCAGATGTTTAACTGAGTGAGCCACTCAGATGCACCTAAGTAATATGCTTTTTAAAAGCAAGTAATGTATTTGACAATTGGATCCTCTCTTGGACCTTCAGTGAAAGAGACCCTGAATGTTCCTTCCTTACATGTGACATTTTGTCAACGCAATGAAAATACAATAACATGGACTCAACAAACATTTGTTATATTAATGGGCTTTTGTGCTATCGTGTCCTTAGTCTTAGTTCTAAGAGTCTAATAATTCTTCTCCTTAGGGATCCTTTAAGTGTTGTGAAAATAACAACAACAAACACAGTGTCATAACATCAGAGAAATCTCTATACTCTAGCACTACCTTTAAAGGAATGTAAACCAAGTCAGAGAGCAATAGGCTTTGCTTAAAGTCATAATGACAAATAAGTGGCTGTGTGCAAAACAGATATTATGAGCTATGACACTCTGTCCATTTAAATATCTACTTCAAATGTCTGATGGGACATAGCACATCGACCAAAATATTAACCAAGGGAAAATTAGTCCCTTGACATATTTTGGCAGATGGAAAGTAATAAAGATATTCAGTAATGATACCAACCTTTCTAAGTCTCCTGAATGAACCCCAAAAACCATTCTATATTTCTCTCACCAGCATTGGTTTTAAGCACCACTCTCTTTCTTGAAATATATTAGCATTTAGATTTAACAACTACTGATTTTCAATGGACCAAATCCATGTCTGATCATGTATTATAGGACTATGTCCCTCCTTATTCGTACACAGAGCTGTAATTGAAAAAATTTAATCATACTGATATGTGAAGAACAGGAAAGGGGTGGGGGCAAAATCTTCAAGGATGCAATATGAATACTAATGCCTTTTTTGGGTACTAACTCACAGCGGACACAGAAAAGATAAGTCCATAACACTGTCAAAATATTGTGTTGTTAAATCAAGCAATCAATATGCTCAGAAAGGATTAAATAATGATGTTTGGATGTTTTGGATGTTTGTTTAAATCTATGAACAGTTAAATGCCATTTATTATTTGGTCAGACAGAACCCAGTGAAGTCCTTTTATAGGAAGAAAAGGCTTATCATACTGCAGAATGAACCTCGGTGTAATAAGGAGGTATTTCACCAAGTGTTTCCAGGTATCCTAGAGAAGGAACGTGTGAGGCTCATCTGCTCACTTTTGTAGTACAGGGAATTACGTCAGAAACCTGGCACAGCCTCACCATTTGGCATTCAGGAGAAACTCTTCATCTTTCCACCTGCAAAGAGGTGAGAGTCATTTAGCTGTATCTAAATTATTAGTGTGAGTAGCCAAATCTGGGCTCTTGTTCCAAATAGAAGCTGGTTTCTATAGTCAGATATGGGCATGGCAACCATCCACTGACAATAGATTTGTCCAATTCTAATTCCAGAAATCAGATGTGAATGTGTATGTGAATGCCAAGGGTGAGCAAGACACTTGGACAGAAGATACTGTGAAGGAAAGGATGGAAAAGGGTTATGAAAGGAAATGTCTCACAGTTCATCTTGTTTTCTCTATCCTCACTCTCAACCTGAAGCATAATAGAACACTTCAAGTTTATTTTTCCCTGCCTCCAGCCTCACTGTACTTCTGGACTACCCTCCACACTCTAGCCAAAGAATTCTTTCCAGACCATAAATACAATCTTGATTAAAAGTCTCCAATGGCTAAAAAAAAAAAAAAAAAAAAAAGTCTCCAATGGCTCATCACTGCCCGCAGAATAAAGTTCAAGTGTGGTAGTGTTATGCACAAAGTCCCTTACCCACTGAGTCTAACTGCTCTCCATTAGCCTTTCTGGCTAATCTCCAAATGGCCCTTCTGACCACCAACACACATACCCTGCATTTCAACTACAGAGAACTTTATTCTCTTTGCCAAATTGTGTTCTTTCATGATTCCATTTCTTTAAAAATCAGCTGGACTAGATCTGAAATAACTTTTCCTTTCTTATGTGTCTAGAGAGGTCTATTCCTCCCAGAATAATCTTATCTGTATGAGATTTTCTCAGACTTTCATGGCTGAGTTACTTGTTTCCACCTATCAAATAGAGCTTTTATTACATTGCATTATAAATATCTATGTGTGTAACTAACTTTTCTATGAGACTTTGAGTACCTTGAGGGAAAATATGGTGTCATCTCCAATTTTTTCATTAACATTGTCATGGGTGAGGGGCTCAGTAATGTTGTGTGTACTTATTTCAGGAAGGCAGTTCTCTTCATATTTGCAATATCTCTTTCTGTATGGAGATGGTATTAACTGAGCTTGGGAAAATAATAGTGCAAACCTAGAACACTGTAAAATAAGTTCAATTGTATTTTAGTTGAGCCTGGTAGCTCTGGAGTCCACTGCGGATTGTCCTTGGATAAAGAGGCTCTACCTTTTACTCACATACTCACATACTCACATACATAATGTACTCACATACATAAATGGGGATGATGTCTTTGATATCTCTTCACCTGTACTTCTTAAGGATAACATACATAGGTCTAGGCAAGTACAAGACGAGATAGGTTATCTGGGGATGGGAGCACTATAGTATGCTAAATTCAATTTCTGGTACACTGAGTTTGAAGAGACAGGTAAAGATTTCCAAACATGGGGTTAGTGCCATTGGACTTGAACACATGCAACTTTTGAAGACTGAGACAAAGTAGGAGAACATATGGTTCTAGAATGCAATTTAATTTCTGCATGACTATTGTAGACTAAGTTGCTCTTATTGAATTTAATTACTAGCTCACAAGTCCAAAACAAGGTGACATACATATACACACACAGTACAACATACCAGAACAATGAAGCTAGAAAATAAACAATTCATATCACTTAATAGGCAAAGTTTTTTGCAAGCTTATACTACCATAGTCAAAACCCAAATCAACACCTCTCCCTGAAAACCACTTTTCTCAATTAGATTTTCTTCTAAAGACACTTAAAACCTATATCAGCCTGTCCCTAAACCCAACTCCATCCTCCTGATTTTTAAAAATATGGGTATTTAGAATACAGGAGATTTTTTTTAAATGTCATAGAGTAATAAATATGAACAGCTAAAAGGTTCATGAAGGTAGATTTTGTTTTCTTGTGCACCAAAAAAAAAAAAAAAAGGAAAAACAAAAATATAAAACATGAATTTTTTTGCATCCTTTCAAAATTTATTTTTAATTTATTTTTTTATTGTGTTATGTTAGTCACCATACAGTATATCATTAGTTTTTGATTCATTGTTCCATGATTCATTGTTTGCATATAACACCTAGTGCTCCATGCAATCTGTGTCCTCCTTAATACCCATCACCAGGCTCACCCATCCCCCCACTCCCTTCCCTTCTAAAACTCTGTTTTCCAGAGTCCATAAAACATGAATCTTTTAAAAGCGTAAGCTACTGAACATTTTCTTTTTTTAAAAAAGATTTTATTTTTATTTATTTGACAGAGAGAGAGAGATTACAAGTAGGCAGAGGCAGGCAGAGAGAGAGGGGGAAGCAGGCTCCCTGCTGAGCAGAAAGCCCGATGTGGGGCTCGATCCCAGGACCCTGAGATCATGACCTGAGCCGAAGGCAGCGGCTTTAACCCACTGAGCCATCCAGGCGCCCCGTTACTGAACATTTTCAAGAAGAAAGATCTTGACATTGATCACTAGTGTTTTGCAGCAGAACTATGATGGTTGTTAAGTTTTTCAAGCCTATGCTGCCATTTCTGAATATGGTAAGAAAAAGAGATGATGCTGATGGGTATATAATCAATCAACCCTGCTTGATCTGGTTTAAAGGGTGTGGGTAGGTTTAAAAATACTTTTGCACAGGAATCACAGAAGTCATCAAAGAATACAGTAGTATTCTACCATGTGAAACGAGAAAAGGAGCCTGTTTAGAGGTTGAATTAGACATCATACTTGATATGTAGATATAAGTGATTGTCCTGAGACTCTTCTAAAAAATATGGTTAGCACAAAGAGGCAAGCACAAAACTTAAGAAGAATAATGTCTGAAGTGGTCATACTAAAAACATTTAAGTATCTACATCTTAAATATAGTGGAGCTGCTAAGAGAAAGTCAATTATCATATGTTTCACTTACTTGTGGAGCATAAGGAATAACATGGAGGACATTAGGAGAAGGAAAAGAAAAGTGAATTGGGGGAAATCGGAGGGGGAGACGAACCATGAGAGACTGTGGACTCTGAGAAACAAACTGAGGGTTTTAGAGGGGAGAGGGGTAGGAGGATGGATGAGCCTGGTGGTGGGTATTAAGGAGGGCACGTATTGCACGGAGCACTGAGTGTGGTACATAAACAATGAATTTTGGAACACTGAAAAAATAAAATAAAAAAAATATAGTGGAGCTGATATGCACATGTAAAGAAATGATTCATTCATAATGATCTGGGTTAATTTCACAGTATAGACAGTACATCCATAATCCTCTTTGCTAGGTTACTGATGCCACATTAGTTTTCTGAAATTTTCTCTTGAATGAAACAATGATATGAAAAGTTCTAGGAAACAAGCTATACTTATAGTCTCCTATGATCAGATTTCCAACCACTTTGGGCCAAATGGTCCTGCCAGTTCCTTAAGAAGTTATTCTTCTACTTGACAACAGGGTAGTTGTCACTGAGTTGTTTCCTTCCATCCAGGATGAGTTCTTCTTTGGTTTTCTATTCCTTCCACTTGCTTTATAGTGATCTTGGTACTAAATTCATTAACACATTCACTCCTTCTACTATTTATTGAAGGACTAAGACAAGTCAGTCACTATGCTTTTTATGGGGTATTCAATGATGAACACAATGAAACTCATGCTCTCATGTCTTTCATTTTGGATTAGAATAGCATAATAAATGTTGATGACATTGTTTTCCACAAACACCATTTTGTGGCCTGATCCTAGGCTGGTGGCATGAGAAACACTAGGGGACACACTTAAAAATAAGGACTCCTGGGTCCCACACATAGAGATTCCATTTCAGTAGATTTGGGTTGGAATCTGGTGATTTATAATTAAAAACAAACAAAAACCTTGCCAAGTGAGCTTTTTGGCACATATCCAGGCTTGGGATCTAGTCTAGTGTAAAATTAACTGATTTTTTTTTTTTTTTAGGAGAAAACAACAAACCATGTATTCATTCTTCTCCATCAGAGAGCCTGAGAACCAGCATAGTTCCTGTGAGCTCCATGGGTGGGGTAAGGTTGGGGGAGGAGCAGAGGAATAAGTGACCAGAGCATATCTGACTGGCAGTGGGAGCTTCATGAAATCATGGTGTAAGAGAGATTGAAAGTCACACAGAGCAGATCAAAATCAGTAAATCCAAACACCATATGAAAATTGTATTTTTTTAAAAGCCAAAAGAATCTGCGACAAACTATTAGAAGCTGAAAGTCAATATCTGAGAGTCAGAGAAGACAAAGGTAAGAGGCAGAAGACCGGGACAGACAAGATGGCAGAAGAAGAGTGGAAGAAATTTCCAACTTTGTGTACCTGGCAATGTACTGCCTGGTTAACTATTTTGTTTCAAAGTTCAGTAAAAGTATAAATATCTGTATGGTCAGATAAAAAATCAGATACTTTTTGGCTACCATATTTTATATACTATAAAACGGCTCTAGGCATAATTATTTACAACCCATAATTCAGGAAACAATACACAGCTATTTGACAGAAGCGCTCAGAATGGAATCCACTTGCGGAACATAATGGTCTTAGTGATATGGTATAGTACCCTTTCTCATTTTTGGCTTCGGCCACTAGTATACAAATGAGTCACATTCACTGATCAGTCAGTCACTAGGTCCTGAAACTTTGTACTAAGTGCTTTTTCCTATGCAATAACTCATATAATCCCCACAAGAGCTTTATGTGGTAAGGAGTTATTATCCCCATTTGACAGATGAGGAAAGGGGTCCGATGTAAGTGCTAAGCTGTAGAGCCAAAACTGAGGCCCAGGACTGTCTGGCTCCAGAGCTTATCCTCTGGAGATAACTCAAATCTATTCCACTTTCCAGTACACAGAAAACAAAAGTGACTGCTTTACTCCTTTTTCTTTTTAATTCAAAACACCACACCCTCACTTTCCTGCTGGGAGATTAATATATTTAATGTTAAAGATAGTACCAAAGCTGTAAAATTATACCCGATTGGGTATTGTCTTGAAATAAGACAAGATTAATGGTTTGACCTTAAAGTTATATAATGAACCATATATATATATATATATATATATATATATATATATATATATATGGATAATACATATAATGAACCGTGTATATATATATACATAAATACAAAATATAAATATAGAAATATACATAAATGTATATATATACATAAATAAAATTTAATTACACACATATATATATGTAATTAAATTTTGTTTTCTTCAACCTCATTGAAGCTAGATATATGACACTGGAAGGACATCCTTTCCTATAAGGAAGTCAGTCTCTCCCTGCTTATTTATAAGCAAAATCTCTATTCTACAAAATTTTCCCAGATTGAGATGATATTTTTCAAATCCTTTTCCAATAAGGCATCTCATGTAGCTATCCAATATCTTTCTGAGCTGGGGAGTCCAACTGTTACATTTTCAGTTGATATATAATAAAACCTAAAGATCAGACAGGTAAGGTTAAGTAAATGAAGCAGAAAACAAGCCAAATAAAACTTATACCTGATAGTTCCAGATCTGGGGTTAAAGGCCAGTGTTCTGGCTCTTCATCTTAAGCTTCCTCTCAGGTAAGAGAGGCAATGAGGGAGAAGTTGACATCAATTTTTATGAAGATTAAAGACAATTGAAATTACAACATACCAGAAGTTAGTTAAGCATTTCTGAAATTTAATATCATCATGCTTTATAGGCCTTATAACATATATCAAATGAATAACCAAAGTTAAGAGACTTTGATTATATAATCTGTGTCAATATGGCAATACTTATTTATACTTATGGGTCTTTATTCATCCAAATTGCAAACTGTGTATTTTAAAATTGACGAAGAAGCCAGCATTAGCCTGTTTATTCTTTGGTATTATTTTGATGATAATGTGGATACATAGCAAGTGTACTTTGATCATACGGCAGATGTGAGCTGTTTGTTGTCACCATTTAAAGCACAGAAGATTTATGGTTGGATGTACTTTTTTAGCATAGCATAAACTATATTTTCAGACCCTTTATATGAGTGAATTTTGAGCTATAGACATGGGAAATATTATATTTATAACTCTGTGTGGATGTGATCAATACTAACATAATGTGGCACTGTTTTTGTTCTTGTAAAATAGAAGTAGGTTGATATTGAAGCCCAGAAGTAAATATATGCACTCTGTTTGAATTTATTTTTCACTGAAGTGCCATAAGATGTAGTCACATTCATGTAAAAATACAAAAAGTATTTTATTTAGAATGCCATCATATGCAAAATGCTAGTGTCATAGTAACATTTTATTTTAGAATTTCTTAATTTAGAATATGTGTAATTCTATTTTTTTCCCTTTTTTATTATGTTATGTTAGTCACCATACAGTACATCATTAGTTTTTGGTGTAGTGTTCCATGATTCATTGTGTATAACACCCAGTGTTCCATGCAATACGTGCCCTTCTTAATACCCACCACCAGGCTCACTCATCCCCCATCCAGCTCCTTTCAAAAACCCTCAGTTTGTTTCTTGGTCAAAAAATTAAAAATAGAGCTACCCCTATAACTCAGCAATTGCACTACTGGGTATTTACCCAAAGACACAGATATAATGAAAAGAAGGGCCAAATACATGTAATTTTAAAAGAGCAATCAACTTTTAAAATTTCAACATTTAAACATGTAGCCTCTTAATAAAAGATAGAAATGCTTGACCTTTAAATTCTGTAGCATAAGTGGTGGAAAACTCAATGCAGTAACAGGGAGGCTTCTCTCAAGTATATGAAGAGTTTAATCCACTTAAGCATTGAATTTTACAAAAATTTCTTCTCCAATAACACATGCACCAAAAGTAAAAACAATAAGTTACCCAATACAACACTGCCTGAAACTAAGTATGTATTTGTATGTAAAACAGTAGTCACTGACTTAGGCACATGAAATTGATAAATCTCCATTCTGTGATGATACAGTATATAATTAACCAAGATAGGACTTCAAGTTCAAAATTACAATCATACACATTTATATATTTTCCCTCCTAGGAGACCAATAAATAAATAAAAATCTTTAAAATGACAAAAACAACAAACAGAATGGGAAAAGAACCACCAAAAAGAATTAATTTCGACAAATATCCAGAAGAGGTAAGCAAATAAAGGAATGATAACACAAAGCAGAAGAAGCCACAGCCTAGAATACATGCTGCAGACCTACATTCAATGAAAAAATCTGCCTGCCATGCTCAATTCTTGACAAGACTGGTATGTACAAATCCAGGTATGAAGGACACCAGTTGTGGTATACATATCTGAAAATAAAGGTATTAAAAATATAGAGATGCACCAAACAGGCGCAAACCATTCATTTATTTTTCTCTATTGTTTTTCTATTTTGTATATCATTAATGTCTGGAATCAAAACCTTTATCATTTACTTCCTTCTGCTTTCTTTAGGTTTGATACATTCTTTTTTTGCAGTGTCTTAAGATGGAAAGCCAGGATACTAATCAGAGACCTTAATTTTTTAATATAAACATTTACAGCTGAACATTCTGCTCTAAGCACGCCTTAGCTGCATCCCATAAATTTTAGTAGGTTGTGTCATCATTTTCTTTCATCTCAAAGAACTTCTAATTTCTTCGTGATTTCTTCTTTGACCTGCTGGTTACTTAGGAGTGTGCCATGTTATTTCCACATATTTATGACTGTCCCCGATTTCTTTTTGTTATTAAACTCTAATTTCAGTAAATTAGTGGTCAGAGAACATACATTGTATTATTTCTACCCATTTAAATTTATTAAAATTTGTTTTATGGCATAGCATATGATCTATCCTGTTCCAGGTACACTTGAGAATAATGTACTTTCTGTTATTTAGTGGAGTATTCTATAGATATCTTCTAGGTCTAGTTGGTTTATAGTATTTTTTTTAAGATTTTATTTATTTATTTGTCAGAGAGAGAGAGAGAGAGAGCACAAGCAGGGAAGCAGCAGGCAGAGATGGAGGAAGAACCAGGCTCCCCGATGAACAAGGAGCCTGATGTGGGACTTGATCCCAGGACCCTGGGATCATGACCTGAGCCAAAGGCAGCTGCTTAACCATCTGAGCCACCCAGGTGTCCCGTTGGTTTATAGTATTTTTAATATCTTCTGTTTCCTTGTCGATCTTCTTCCTAGGTATTCTTTCCATTAACAAAAGTGAAATATTAAAAGTCTCTAATTATTGCTAAATCGTCTATATTCCCCCTTCATTTCTGTAAGATTTGATTCATGAATTTTGGCGTGCTGTTGTTAGGTGGGTATATGATTAAAATTGTCATACCTTTCAGATGGATTGACTCTTTTCTCATTACAAAGTACACTCTTTCTTTTTTTTTTTTTTTTGAGAGAGAGAGAGAAAGAGCATGAGTAGGAAGGGGCAGAGGGAGGAGGAGAGAGAGAATCTCAAGCAGACTCCCTGCTGAGCACAGAGCCTGACACAGGGCTCAGTCTCATGACCTGAAGATCATGATGTGAGATGAAATCAAGAATCGGACACTTAACAGACTGAGCCACCTCGGCACCCCATAAAGTACACCTCTTTACCTCTAATAATATTTTAGTCTATTTTTTCTGATACTAGTATAGCCATCCCGTGTTGTATTCTAAGAGTTTCATAGTTTTGCATTATACATTTAGGATTGTGATCCATTTTGAGTACCTTTGTGTGAAGTACATAAAGTCTGTGTCTAGATTTTTTTTTGGATATAGATGTACAGTTCTTCCAGCACCATTTGTTGAAAACTGTCTTTGCTCCATTGTACTGCCTTTACTCCTTTGTCAAATATCTGTTGACTATATTTATATTGATCTATTTCTGGATTCTCTATTCTGTTCCACTGATCTAGTTGTCTGTTCTGTCAATAGTAAATTGTCTTGATAGCTTTATTATTAAGTCTTGAAGTCAGGTAATATCTGTCCTCCAACTTTGTTCTCCTTCAATATTCTGTCTCTGCATATAAACTTTAGAATCAGTTTGTCAATATCCACAAAATAACTTGCTGGGATTCTGATTGGAATTGCACTGAATTTATGGACAATTGGGAAAAACTGAAATCTTGACAATATTGTGGCTTCCTATATGTGAATACGGAATATCTATCCATTTATTTAATTCAGTTTTTTCATTTTGTTCATTAGACTTTTGTAGTTGTTTTGTAGCTTCCTTCATCTAGACCTTGCATATTTTTTTGTTAGATTTATACCTAAGTATTTCATTTTGGGAGGTGCCAATGTAAATGGTATTGTGTTTTCAATTTCAAATTCCACTTATCTATTGCTGGTACATAAAATGATTGGCTTGTTATACTAACCTCATACCTGTAACCTTGCTATAATCAATTATTAGTTTTAGGAGAGGTTTTTTTTGGCTCTTTCAAATTTTCTACATAGATGATCGCATCATCTATAAACAGTTTTATTTCTTCCTTCCCAATCTGTATACCTTTTATTTCCTTTTCTTGTCCTACTGAATTTGCTAGAACTTCCAATACAATGTTGAAAAGGAGAGGCAAGAGGGGACTAATGCAGCATTTTAATTTATTCAATTTTTTCCACTAATATTTTTAGTGATTTCCTCATTGGTTTGTATAGAGTTTACCATGCCAATCTTGTTATCAGCATAAGCTTAAGATTTATAATGACTTACTTAATTTCAGTGAGATCCAGAAAAAGTACTCCTATATATCTCTATTCCCTGTCTCTGTTTTTGTGATATTATTGTTATACATATTGCATCTATAAATGTTGCAACTATTATATAACATTACAATTGTTAAAAGTATTGCTTTACATAATTTTGTGTTTTAAAGAAGCTTAGAGACAACAATGTAAAAAAGTAAATAATTGTAGCTTTTGTTTTGTAACTTTTTAAAAAATAATTTATTGATTTCTTCATTTGTTCTTATAGTTTTAAATTAACCATGTGGAGTCATTTCCTTAGTCCAATACAGCTGGTGCTTCTATTGCCTCCTGGAGACTCTCAAAGAGGAGCTGGGTTTGCAGTTTTGAAGCATAATTTCTTCTTCTAAGGAAACCTGGTTTTGCTCTTAAGGTCTATCAACTGACTAGACTATGCCCATCACATTATTGATGGTACTTTACTTAAGGACAACTGACTATAGATGTTAATCACATTTACAAAACACAGCATCATCTAGATTAGTGTTTGAATTAATAACCTGGTACTAAAATCTGGCCAAGTTGACTCATAAAACAAACCAATAAAATCTATTTCAGTGTGCTGAATGGTACCCTGCATTTCTCTCAGTCTTTCTTCATTTTTCTTCATTTGTTCCTCTGTTGTTCAAATTGCATAATCTCTATTGGTTTAACTTCAAAATCTCTAATTCTGCTGACAATTAAGCCTATTGATGAGCCCTTCTACGATTTTGATGTTGTTGTTTTGGTTATTGTAGTTTTCAAATAAAGAATCTCTATTTGGTTCTTTTTTTCTGATTTCTGCTTATTAATGTTCTTGGTTTGATGTGACTTTGTTGTCATACTTTCCATTATTTCCTTGATCATCATTTCCTTCATTTTTCGAATATATTTATATTGGCTACTTTGAAGCCTTTTCCATTAATTCTGACAATTTCTTTGGCCTGCAGTTTCTACTTCCTGATTTTTTTCTCTCCAGTGTATGGCCCATACTTTCCATATCTTTTCATGTCTTGTAATTTTTGTTGGAACATGGACATTCTAGATAAAAGACTGTAACAACTCTGGATCCTCTACTGGGTTTGTTATTATTTCCTTTTTGTTTAGTGACTGGCAGAGTTAATTTAATAAAGTATATTTCCCCCAGAAATGTGAAGCCTCTGATTTTGTATTTCATGGTACATAAGCTTAGCTACGCCCAAATTTTCCCTGGGATGATAGTGGTTTTGGTAGGGCTCTCTTTGACTGCGTTGGTCCTTTATCACCCCCAGCTGTTAATCTTTAGCAATCACTGGCTGATTGCTCTATCATTTCCAAAAATGTCCTTGGGCATAATCGCTCCATAGATTAATTCAGTCAAATGCAGTCTCTTTTAAAAAGTATAGTTTGCAAGGACGAGTTAAGATAGAGGAGTAGTAGGGGGGTCCTGAGCTTGCCTCCTCTGTCAAATACAGATAGATCAATGTCAAATCATTTTGAACAACTGGGAAATCAGTCTGAGGATTACAAAAACAATCTGTACAACCAGAGGGAGAGAGCTGGCAGATGCGAGGTTCAGAGCCATGAATGGGGGGGGGGGGCGCCATGGTGTGCCAAAGGGGAGTAAACCCTTCTCACTGAGTGAAGTTTTATTTCCTTTTCTTGTCTTGTCATAATAAAGGGGTCTATCCAACAAGAAGATCTAACAATTTTAAATATTTATGCCCCCAACCTGGGAGCAGCCAAATATATAAATCAATTAATAAAAACATAAATAAACTGATAATAATACAAAAATATAGAGGACTTTAACACCCCACTCACAGCAATGGACAGATCATCTAAGAAGAATGTCAATAAGTAAACAATGACATTGAACAACATGCTCAACCAGGTGGACTGAACATATTCAGAGCATTTCATCCTAAAGCGGCAGAATACACATTCTTTTTGAATGCACATGGAACATTCTCCAGAATAGATCATATACTGGGTCACGAATTGGGCCTCAACCAGTAGAAAAAGATTGAGATCATACCATGCATATTTTCATACCATGATGCTATGAAACTTGAAGTCAACCACAGAAAAAATTTGGGAAGGAACACAAATACATACAGGTTAAAGAACATCCTACTAAAGAATGAATGCGCTAACCAGGAAATTAAAGAAGAAATAAAAAAAATACATAGAAGCAAATGAAAATGAAAACACGACAGTCCATACCTTTGGGATGCAGCAAAGATGGTCCTAAGAGGAAAGTACATAACAGTACAGGCCTTCCTTAAGAAAAGTCTCAAATACATAATCTAACCTCATACCTAAAGGAGGTGGAAAAAGAAGAGTGAACAAAGCCTAAAACCAGCAGAGGAAAGGAAATAGTTAAGGTTAGAGCAGAAATAAATGATATAGAAATCAAAAAACCAGTTGAACATATCAACAAAACTAGGAGGTGGTTCTCTGAAAGAATTAACAAACTTGGTAAACCCCTAGCCAGGCTTATCAGAAAGAAAAAAAAAAAAAAAGGACCCAAATAAAATCACAAAAAAGATAGGCACTTGTTGGGAGGAGCACTGGGTGTTATATGTGGGTGATGAATCACTGTATTCTGCTCCTGAAACCAGTGCTGCACTGTATGTTAATTAACTTGAAATTAAATAGGAAAAAAAAAAAAAAAAAAGCATAGTTTGCAAGACCAGTGCTTGAGATTTGTTTTGATGACAGGAGGATTCCTTCCAAATTACTCTTTCCCAATTCTGTCCAGAAAATTGGTCAGCCTACAGTTTAGCCTGTATGTCAAATTAATCTACCTATCTCCTCCCAATTGCCTTTCAGCAAACCTCTACTGTTTTTGAGAACACCTCTCTTAGCTTGGGATGCCATAACAAAATCCTGTAGACAGGGTGGCTTACGTAACAGAAGTTTATTTTCTCACAGTTTTTGTGGCTAGAAGTCCAAGATCGAGGTACTAGCATGGGCTAGTTCTGGTGAGCTCTTTTCATGGCTTATAGATAGCCACCTTCTCACTGTGTCCTCACTTGACAGGAAGAGAGTGAGCATGCTTTCTGGTGCCCCTTCCTATAATGGCACTAATCCCTTCATGAAGGCACCACCCTCATGACTTCATCTAAAATTCGTTATGTCCTAAAGTCCCCATCTCCAAATACCATGACACTGGGTGTTATGGCTTCAACATATGACTTGGGTGGCAGGAGAGCAATGACACAATTCCATAGTAATATCCTTAGGATTGAACTTCACACTCTATTGCCAATGAAGTCAGTTCCTTTTGGAAGAAATTTGGAGCTCTCTGGTTTTATAGCCTGCTTCTCTGCCCCAAACATAATCTCTGAGTCAAGGCTCTGGACCTGGGATGGGGATAATGTCAAACTTATTGATGAGTGACACCCACAGTTTAGGGGGTGGGTACTAGTGGAGAGGGGGCAGTAATATCAGTTTCTTTTGGCTTGCGTCTTCCATTACGGAACTGCCATCTGAAAAAGCAGGACCAGGATGATCAGTGGCTCAGGATTCTTAGCAGTATTTTACCCAAAGTAGAATCCTAGTCCCAAAAATGTTAGGCTGTGCAGAAGAAGCGTTCTTCCATCTCTCAGTTGCAATCACCCACAATTTACACTTAGCAGCAGGTGGCTGGGGGCAAGATGAGAAATGTTAATATCCTGCCCTTCCCAGGAAGATAGCCCTCTGACTGGGAGCAGGAGGCAGAGAGGGCCCTGTGTTCTTGGCTGCATCAGTTTGGCATTGAGTTTCTCTCTCAGTGAGCTCTGAGAGAAAAGAGAGGAAATGATTCTGAGTTCAAAAACCACAGACTCTCACTATTCTTCCAGAATTTTAGATTTTCTTGAATAAATGTGTCTTCATTTTCTGTATGTCCTTAGGATTAACTCCAGAGACTTAAATTTACATATCAGGCCAGAAGTGGAATTCATCCAGCAGGAAGATATTTAACTGTTCAAAAAAAAATATTTTGTTCTCCACTAGGGAAATTGAATTAATTGGAGAGAACTGAGGTAATCATTTGGATATCCACATCTCATAGTAAAATAGTGGGCTTTCTATGGTTCAGTGGTTCACCAACATATATCCAAGCTTCCATTCTGTGTGCAATAAATTAAAATCCATCAGTCAAAATCTTTGCCCATGTACACAGCACTTCCTAGTAGCCTTTTAAGGCCTCATTATGAAATACGAACAAAGGAATTACCAGACATTTGATGAAAAACATGTGCAGAAAAGGAACAAGGAAAATAAAGAGTAAATCGTCTAGAAAAACAGACAAAAATAAAGGAATGAAAATAAATTCAAAAATATCTACAATTAATTTCCTGAGAGGGTACAAGAAGACAGTAAATCCATAAAAAGGAAATAGGAAGCTATGGAAAAGGAACAATCAAAAACAAGGAAAGAGGGCTTGGAAGTTAAAAATATAATTGACACTTAAATGTCATGTAAAACCCTAAAATGCAGAGAGAGAGCGCTGAATGAGGAGAACAGATAGCAATACTCTAGTAGATGGATAACCACAGAAATCTAGAGTTAATGGAGAGAGGCGTATATCTTTGGGAAACTCAATTGGATAAGCTTGATGAGCATTTGTTGTCTCTCACCCTTGACTATTCTTTCCTTTTTTTTTGTGCCTGAAACATTCTAAATCACCCTTCAAGAATAAGCTCTAGTTCCATCCATGTCATTACAAATGGCAAGATTTCATGGGTTTTTGATGGCTGCATAGTATTCCATTGTAGACATATACCACATCTTCTTTAGCCATTCATCTGTTGATGGGCATCTAGGTTCTTATGCTAAGCAAAATAAGTCAATCAGAGAAAGACAATTATCATATGTTCTCTCTGATATGAGGAATTTGAGAGGCAGGGTGGGGAGTCGTGGGGGGGAAGGGAGGGGAAAAAATGAAATAAGATGGGATTGGGGAGGGAGACAAACCATAAGAGACTCTTAATCTCAGGAAACAAACTGAGAGTTGCTGGGGGGTTGGGGGGGAAGGGATAGGGTAGCTGGGTTATGGACATTGGGGAGGGTATGCGCTATGGTGAGTGCTGTGAATTGCGTAAGACTGATGAATCGCAGACCTGTACCCCTGACACAAATAATACATTATATGTTAATAAAATTTAAAAAAATTTTTTTAAATTTTTAAAAAATTAAAAAAAAAAAAAGAATAAGGTCAAGCATCACTATTTCCCTCAATGTTATCCTGCCCTGTGACTAATGACCATGATGGAGTCATATGCTACACAGAGGGTAGGCTCCAAAAGGCAGCCACTGTGGCTAACATTATCAATAGTCAAAATTCAACTTGACATTCCCATAGGAAAATGCTGTAACAGAAACCACTATATTGTGTCTCAGTAGATCTAACATAGTCAATTTTCCTCTAAATTTGGAACAGCTTGCTGTTTCTTTTGGTGAGCTGCATGAAAAAAAAAAATAGTTGGCTTGTGTTTTTAGGCCATGTAGTATGGAAAATACCTGTTTTTAAACTTTGCAATCTCATTTAAAATGACTTTGGGAATAGCACATAGCTCATGTTCCACTTCTGGACTACACTGATTATATTGGGTGACAGGCACCAGTTGTTATTTTTCTCGTCTTTCATTTTTATTTGCTGAGTTCATATAATTGAATTCATATAAAATAAATGGAAGAAAGATGTAAATTCTCCATTATCCTTTCAATGAGCCTTTCACTGAAAATTGTACACACCTATCATTTTACATTAAAATGATGCATAATATAATTTAGGTAGGAAAGCATGATAGAGAATGATGGATTGATGAGTGACAAAAGAGATGACAGAGACATCAATACAAGGATGAATAGACGAAAAAATCCTCTAATATATTAATAAAATGTTAGATAGCTGCTTAGATGTAGATAAAGACGTTTAGAGGTAAAAATGCATAGATGTATAGTTGGGATTATGAATGGCGAATTTGACAGACAGCCTGTTGGAAGGATAACAGATAATGGAAAGATGATGGCAAGAGAGAACCTGAAGATGAAGTGATGGTGGAAAGAGATAGAAGTGGATGAGGATACAAATATACGCAGACATTTATGCATTCATTCTACAAATATCCACTGGATGATTAGTAAGTGTAAATCAGTATATTATGCATTGGGGACACAATAAGGAAAGGAAAGACTTGTGATCTTTGTCTTCACTGAACTCAGAGTTAGACATATTATTATGAAGCATTAGGTGCTAGAATTTAAAAAAAAATCAAAAGTTCAGAAAAGGATTGCGATGCAAGTTTAGGAAAGGTGGTCAGTAAAACTCCAAAATAAAGAGATAGATGAGTGATGTGATACTATATGGACAAGTATAGCGATCAAAAGTTGATAGGGATAGGCATATGCTGAGCAGTAGAGCTAAGTAGATAAATGCCAAGAACAGAAGATAAATAGTTGCTGGTGAGATAGAAAAATGATAGTATAGATGGGCAATTGATGTTAAATGAATGAATGGAAAATGAAGAAATGCAGAGGTAAATAGATCCATGCTACAGTGGTGATATGTAAATCTAAAACTCTGGCTAAATTGATGGACGGTTCAAGCAGAACAAAGTTTTAAGCCCATGCTCTATATCTTCATGCTTTTACATGTTATTACAGGTCTTTAACCCATGGAAATAAGTATACATGAAGACACTGTCTACTCATATCAAATACAATTAATATTTTTAAACAGAACTCACATGAAAATAAATCAATGCAAACAAAGCTTTGAGGAACAGCTTTTGCTGTGCAAATAACTGTAGATTCACACACAACATATTTTTAATCCATTTCAAAGCAGAATTCAATAGTACTTATCAACCAGAGTTATTGGCTTTAAAAGCTCCTTAAGCTTCCATGGTCCCATAGTACGATGGCTGTTCCCTATTTTTAGCCATCAGCAATGGTTGCTTAGCAGCCCTGGAAACTCCTTTGTCAAAAACCACTATCACATAGTGGATGGCATTGGAAAAATATGCTGCCTGCAAACTCTCACCCAGCATGGAAGCTACTCAGCAAGAGTTGCCAAAGGAGAACTTTCACAAGACACCCAAAAAAGAAATCTGCTCTGTCAAGGAGGAAGATAAGTGCTACATGAAATAAGGAGAGATTTAGGGGCACCTGGGTGGCTCAGTCAGTTGAGCACCCGACTCTTGATTTTGGCTCAGGTCGTGATCTCAGGGTCATGAGATTGAGCCCTGCATGGGGCTCCATGCTTGGGGCAGAGTCTGCTTGAGACCCTCTCCCTCTCCCCATCCCCTGCTCTCTCTCTCTTTCTCTCTCTAAAATATATAAAAAATATAAATCTTAAAAAAAGAAATAAGGAGAAATTTGAAAGTTCTTTATTTTAGCTCAAACATCCTCTAACTACATAATGATGGAAAACACAGTTGACATTTACGTGTACATTAGGTGAGTATTGACAAATTTTTCAAATAAACTGAAAAATGCCTTAGTTTGTAGGGTGCCTTGTTTTATCTACCCCAACTAACTTCCCATTCCTTCATTGACTAAACACTAAGAATATACTATAGCAGAAACCTTATTGTTTGATGCACTTGCGATGAATACTTGGTTGACTAATTGAAAATATTGGTTGAAACTGAAAATCATTTTTAAATGATAAATATATGTAAAGATATATATATCTTAGACAATTTATCTAATATTAAATCATATTAATAGACCTTGTTTCTTCTCTTTCTTGATGTAGACTCAAGGCCTTTTCATTGAATGGGGGTCCCTTGATTTAAGTTTCTCATGGTCGTTATTACATCAGCACCATGATATGGCATCATCTCTGACATCAAGTTTCACTTTCTTTGAAATGCAGCCAAAATTTGAGGACATTTATGAAGGAATTAAGGTAAAAAATGCTTCTAGATTTATGTTTTATTTTTTTCCAATCTCTCCCCACACCTACTTCTAGAACAATTTTTTTCCTTAACAATCTGCATGTATCAAGTCTTCCCTAATTAATTTACATTTTATAGAAATAACAGTTCTTTAAAAATCCATATTAATTACTTTAGATAATGTTGAATTAAATAAAATTATTACAATAATAAGTACACTTGGCATAAACAGGTTTGGAATCAATTATAATGGCTCTCAATAAGCATGAAACTCAACAGGTAGAACCAGATGTGTACAAGTGGGTGGGCTACTAGCTGTGAGTTTTCAGTGTGCCTTAGAATATTAATTAGTATGTTTTACAGAAGGAATAAAGAGCATTATTAATCTAGTAAAAGGCCAGGTAAGTTTTGACTCTGTGCCAGTCACTGTGCCATGTTCACATGTACGAACTTGTTAAGGCTCTGTTCTCAGGGAACCAACTACATTAATACTGAATTTCAAAAATGCTTTCTTCATACAGCTAAGTTTGAGTCCTTGTGCCAAGTTCACACGTATGAACTTGCTAAGGCTCTGTTCTCAGGGAACCAACTACATTAATACCAAATCTCAAAAATGCTTTCTTCATACAGTTCAATTTGAGTCTTGTTTCCTCTTTAACTCATGCTGTGGCCCTTGTCAGCTTTCTTCCTTCACAAGACTCAATTTTCTCCATCTGTATAATGAATCTCAAGAACAGATAAAGTTCTTTGCTGCTTTCTGGTTCCAAGAATTGTTTTTTTGAGTTTTAGAGTTGATACTATTTTGCTTAAGATACGAGAGAATAATTAAATCATTGATCTTTAAATTTTGTTATTTTTTTATTAAGATTCAACACTACTTTTAGAATTATATATTCCAGGTCTGGAAATATAAGAAATATTTTACTTACATATGACTGGTGGCAGTCTAATATAACTAGGGTCTGAATTTCAGCTCTGACAATTTATAGCTTTGTGTTCATGGTATGTGTCCCACTGTTGGGATTTCAGTTTATCAGAAAAAGTAACCATATGTGTATTAGTTATTGATTGATATGTAACAAATCATCTGTACCTTAGAAGCTTAAAACCAAAAGAAATTGCCATTTCATAATCTCTGTGCGTCAGGAATCCTGGAATGGCTTAGCTGGTTCTGGCCTAGGATCTCTCCTGAGCTTACAAGTAAAGCTGTAAACTGGTGCTGCAGTTATTAGCAGGCTTAATGGGACTAAAGTATCCATTCCCAAGCCTGCTAATTTGGCCTCGATTCCTCAGTTCCTTACTGGACACTGGCCAGAGGAGAAGAGGAGAAGGGGAGAGATAGGCAGACAGAACCAAGAAAAAAACCTACAGTCCTTTTGTAACCATTGGAAGTGACATCCTATCATTTCTGCCATATTTTCTTCACTGGAGGCAAGTTATTAAGTTCAGCCCACATTCAAAGTGAATTTAGCTTCACCTCTTGAAAAGAGGAGTGCCAAAAAATTTGTGAATATAATTTAAAACCATCAACTATATAGCACTGATACTAACTCTCCTCTACCTTCTAAAGTGATCTCCATCTAGTATATTTGAGGAAAACAGCAGCAGCAACAGCAACAACACAAATGTATCTATAACTGAATTATTTTCATGTGGCAGCTGCTGCTTTGCACCTCCCCTGAGCCCACTATCTGGGACTTCTGGATTATTGTCTTCTGCCTGACAACTCTGTTATCTCTAGAGACATCATAGAGAAATGACTGTAGGGGAGTGCACAATTACTTCTACTGGCCTATCTTAGTGATCCCCACAACACAGCCACACAGCCTATTTAGCTGCATTATATTGTAATGGTAGACAGAATATCACAGACCCAGAATCAAATACTGGACATAATTTTTATTAAAAGTCTCAATGGACTTTTCTCAGTCAACACTTTTCTCTAAAATGCTCCATCTTTCTGTCATGTTGGCTAAACTCTATTCTTTCTTTTTTCTGACTTTAGATATTCTTATTCATCTCTTATACAGAGCAATTTAACCGTCTCTGTTGTTCCCTTGCATCCTTCTCACACCCCCAAGATGTCACTTTCCGCTCTCAAGCGACATGTGGAAACACTGTCCTAAACACAGTTCTCTCCGTAATAGTGCCCGCTATTAAGACAGTATTTTCTCACAAATATTACCTGCCCATTCATTAATTCACTCACCCATTTGTCCATTATTTACTGTCCCAACTGTGATATGTTAAAGCACTATGCTAGGAATGTAAAACCAATGAAGCCAATATCTGTGCTTCTCTAAATATCAGTTTAAAGGGGTAGATGAACACATACCTTAGAAAATAAACGCAGAGAGCTTTCTTGGAGAGTAAGAGATAAGATCTAATGTGAGTCCAGGAAGTTTCTTAGAAATTAGCCAGACAAAAAGATGAGAAGCTGGAAAGAAAAGAGATTCCTGACCACAAGTTCTAAGAGTTGATTGTGCATCAGAATAACCTGCTGAGCTTCTTAAGCACAGATGCTGGGACCACACCCATAGTTTCTGATTTAGTAGGCTGAAGGTTGAACCTGGTAATTCACATTACCAACAAGTTCCCATGATACTCATGCTGGTTGTCCAGGGACCATACTTTAAGAGATGAACATGGTACACTTGAAATATTGCACATAGTTAAGAAGAGTTTTGGCACATCCAAGGAGAGTAGTGATGAGAGATGAATCTAGAAAACCAGGACTAGATTGTGATACACTTTGGAAGTCATGTTAAGTGGTCTGAACTTCATCCTGGGGGTGGTGGAGACATTGACTATTATTAGGGAAGAGTATATACATGATCATATTCAAGCTTTAGAAAGACCACACTGACTGCAATGCTGAGAACTGACAATGGCGGAAGGCAGATCCCCAGCAAGAATACTTGGGAAATTGTTGTATTATATCAGGTGAAAGGTAAATCTAAGTAATAGAAATGTAATAATGACAATTACCATTACAAATATAATAATATCAATTAAAGTGATGATAGCCAACAATTTTAAACACTACTGGCCATGCAGGAGTTTAAGAGCTTTCCATGAATTATTACATGTCATTCTCACAATAATCCTGTAGAATACATTATTAGAACCATTTTATAAGGGGAGAATAAGGCTTAAAGAAAGAGATAATTAGCTGAAGGTCACACAGATAAGAAAATACAGGGTATGTGTTGTGATGAGCACTGGGTGTTATATGCAACTAATGAATCATTGAACACTACACCAAAAACTAATGATGTACCATATGCTTGCTAACTGAACATAACAAGAAAGGAAGGAAGGAAGGAAGGAAGGAAGGAAGGAAGGAAGGAGAGAGAAAGAGAGAGAGAGAGAGAAAGAAAGAAAGAAAGAAAGAAAGAAAGAAAGAAAGAAAGAAAGAGAAAGAAGGAAAGAAAGAAAGAAAATATGGAGTCAGAGTCCAAATAAAGATAGTCTAACTTTAGAATCTCTGTTCTTTTTTTTAAATTTTTATTTTATTTTTTCAGTGTTCCAAGATTCATTGTTTATGCACCACACCCAGGGCTCCATGCAATACGTGCCCTCCTTAATACCCACCACCAGGCTCACCCATCCCCCCACCCCCCTCCCTTCCAAAACTCTCAGATTGTTTCTCAGGGTCCACAGTCTCTCATGCTTCGTATCCCCCTCCGATTTCCCCCAATTCATTTTTCCTTTCCTTCTCCTAATGTCCTCCATGTTATCCCTTATGTTCCACAAGTAAGTGAAACCATATAATTGACTTTCTCTGCTTGACTTTTTTCACTCAGCATAATCTCCTCCAGTCCCATCCATGTTAATACAAAAGTTGGGTATTCATTCTTTCTGATGGAGGTGTAATATTCCATTGTAAAGAATCTCTGTTCTTAATCCCATGCTTTGAGGTAAAAGGAAGTTAATGGTGATGGGCAAGTCCATATTTTGTACAACCACAACCAGGTCAATCATGGTTCCAGTAAGTCTAAACCCATTTTCACTGTTACATGTTGTCACAGAACAGGATTCTTTTTCTTTAGGGCACTCATGTAAGTAGATAATTCTGCCTTTCTAAGTGATATTACTTGATCAAGTATGCCTTCCTCACAGATCTGAACATCCAGGAAAATGGAAACTATGTTTGCTTTTGTTCACCATTCATATTCCCATCCCTAGTACAGATACTTAGCAAATATTTAATTAATAGTTTTTGAGAGAATGAGGAGCAAATAAAGATGAGAAAATAGGTTCTTGGTGGAAGAAAAATCCACTTGGAAACATCCAGTAGGATCTGGTATATAGCATATAGAAATCTAGAGCTTAGTTAGAGAGGAGGAAGAAAAGCAAAAAAAAAAAAAGATCTTGGGAGTCATCAGCTCAGAATATTAACAGAACCCAACTGAATGAATGAGAATCAAACCAGGGCTAGTATAAAGAAAGCACCCGGTGATGGGTATTAAGGAGAGCACGTATTGCATAGAGCACTGGGTGTTATACACAAACAGTGAATCATGGAACACCACATCAAAAACTAATGATATACTGTATGGTGACTAACATAATAAAAAATTAAAAATAAAATAAAATCTAAAAAAAATAAGGCTATATGTGACAATGTGGAAAACTGTATGTCATGTAGATCATTAAAGTGATAATTACAAATTTAATTAGTATAAATAAGACCTATCTAATTACACATCTCCTTTGCTATACAATCACAAAGTCAAGGAAAGCCTGGATGTTGCATTGGTGCAAGACTTACTAAAGACTTAGACATTTATACATTTTATCTTCCCCAATGAACTGCCAAGCAAGTGCTTACCGTAGACATGTAGAAAAACTGGTTGAATCTGGCATCAAATATAAGGGGTTGCCTCCTTGTGAAGTTGTGTTGTGACCTAGCCTATGTGAGCTGACCATGCCTCTTGCATTCTGGCTCTCTCATTTCCTGTAACAGTGTCTGAGTGTAAAAGCTCAACCAACCAGAGACTTTGCTCCCCATCTCTACTTTCGGTTGCTGGGATTAGAGTCCTACTAACCACTCAATCTGACTAAAGAGTAAGGTGCACTAGCCTTGAGTGGCTAAAGGGAGAAAGTTCAATGTGATATTAGTAGCATAAAATCATGTCACAGACATTTACAGAGACATTCTCCTTTGGGACAGTGCTCTCCATGATCTGGCTCTTCACTACCATACTGCTCTCAGCTCCAAATACTCTGCTTGCTCACTCTGTGACAGTCACACTGACCTCCTGTTTCTCAAATGCAGCAAGCATGCTCCCGCTCAGACCTTTGTACTTTTCTTTCTGCTAGGAATCCATGATTCATTTGCTGTGTTCTTCCTATTACTATGCAGATATCATCTCATTAGAAAATGTTCTCCAGCTCCTGCCCATCATTCTCACAACTATCACCCTATTCAGTTAGCTTTTGTTTATATGGGTTATATCTACTAATATTTAGTGTTTAGAAATTAAAACTGAAAAAAGGTTAATATATTTATGTTTTTATTAATTTAAATGTAATAAACCATTACACATTAGCCTAAACGACACTTTTATGAAAAATAACTACATTTTCAAAATATAAAATATGTAGTGAGAGGGGTGATATTATTTTACATTTCTGAAAATATCCTTAATGTGTGGTTTAAAAGAAGATGACATCTGGGTTTTCATTTCCACTTCATCATTCAATCTGGCATGAAATGTCTTGCTGAAGTATATCAATGAAATCCAGCCACACAGAGAAATCAAATCAGAAAAGAGAGGAAGGTTTCAATAGCCTTTTTGGATCACCATGGATATTTCTTTTTGATACTATACCAAAACTCAACAGATGATGGTTTCTTAAAGTTTACTTCTAATATGGAATTTGAAACCAAATCAATGGATTTTTTTATACTTATTTGCACTAAACTCCATTGGTTTATTTTACATTGTAGATCCTTTACCAATGCCTGATCTGTGATATCATTCATTGGTCATTTGGAAAACAGAAGTTCACTGAGCTATGCAGATCTTCCAAATGCTGACACTTTTCATTTATGCACTATAAAAAGGCATACTTGTTGCTATCACCATCAATCTCATCAGAAAATTTTCAAGTACTGGGAAGTTGTCAGGCTCACGAGGTCAATATAAATATTCCAAAATTGCAATTTTCACTTGAATTTTCAAATATTATCATTGGCAAGAACTGCTATCATTTGTTTTCCTTGAAGTGATAGATTCCATTCTTTTCTAAGAAAATATTGCCAAATGTCCAAGTCTAAATAACAATAATTTGTCTGTCAGTCAGTCTGTCAAGTAAAATGACAGTCCACGAATGAGAGCGGCTACTTAGTTTGGAACTCTAATAATCACAAAAGTGCTTTTCCTCAAGAGAACATTATTATTTTGGTATGCAGCAGAAGTATTTTATGGTTTCATTTTGTCACCAATATTCTTAAAAGATTTGTACTCAAGGTTCAAGATATAACGAAATTACTAAATTTTACTCTTTCATTAAAGATATTATTAGGTAAGATATTGTTTTTTCTTGGTTTTTTTTTTAAATGTTTGGTACTACTGTTTTGATTCACACTAATGCATCAGCATTGATTTTACTCTATCAGTCCAAAAGCCAATAGAGTAAAAATGCCAAATAATATCTTAGTAATATTACAGTAAAAACTTTGCCTTTACTGACCCTCTAAAAGAATCTCAGAGACCATCCCCCATGGTGTTCTCAGGATAACACTTGGAGAACCAGCATTCTAGGTATGTTTCTTAGAGTAAAATTTCTGGGTCAAAGTATGCACACATTCAACTTCACCACAAACTGTGAAATGCTCCAAACTGGTTTATATCAATTTATGTTCCCAATGGCAGTATATTAAATTTCCCACTTCTATCTCTTGGTATTATCTAATTTTTCAAGTTTTTACACAATTCCCTTAGGGCAAGCAATTTTTTTCTTTTCTGTTGCTTCTTTATTAGAGTAGCCTATGAATATAAAAGATAGCCTAACAAAGATGCTAGATATACATTCAAATATACCCAATATGTACAAATATTCAAATAGATACATATATATTGTATGCTATATACATACAATAGTATGTATGCATTGTACAAAGGGTAGCATGCTATACACATTGTTCTGAGACTTATTTCCATTAACATTTTTTAGATATATTTCCTTATCATAAAGTATAGAACTGCTTTATTATTTAATAGCTACAGAGTGTCCCATTTTGTGGATGTACCATCATCCAAGCATTATTTTTCTTTTTATTGTAGATTTTTATAAATTTCATATATTAATCCTTCTTCAACAAAACATGTTAGAAATAAAATTTCCCAACCCGTCACTTACCTTTTCACTGTTTATGGATCTTAACCAGAGCTCTTTATAATAATGTAAGCCAGATTTAGAATGGTTTTATTTATTTTTTTTTGTTCTGTGTTTTTTAATGTATACTTTTCTATCCGTAATCATGGAGCCAGTCTTCTTTATTGTATTCTAAAAGTGCTGAAGTTTTGATTTTCACATTCAGTTCTTAAATCCACCTGGATTTATTTTTGTGCCTGGTGTTATACACAATCTAATTTTATTTTTTCCATATGGATGACCAATTTTCCAGCATAATCTCTACGATCTCCCACAGCTTTGAATTGCCATCTCTTTCATATATTAAGTTTCCATATGTAAGTGGATCTGTTTCTAGATTCTGTCTTCTGTTCCACTTGTCTATTTGCCATCTTTCTACCAATATGATTCTGTCTTAATTACCATTTAAAAAAAAAAATAATGTTAATATGTGATCAAATTCCCGTATTTTATTGTTCTTCCAAACTGTCTTAATGATTTTTGTTTATTGGTGGCAGATAAATGACATTGTGGATATTGATCTGTAGTTTTCCTTTCTTTAAACATACAATTTTATAGTCTTTTTTATATTGCTTCACGAAATTGATTTCATTTATAATAAATACATGTTTTTAATGATTTTGTTGTCTGCCTTTCTTAGCATGTTTCTTACTGTATTTTAGAATTTTGGTGTGCAGGCTTATTTTTAATAGAAGCGTTTTCCTTTCTCATTCTCTTCCTCTTCTCTCCACACCCCCCACACAGTTTCTCTATGATAAGTTTTCTTTGTCTCATGTTTATATTAGTTGCATCCACCAAACCCACCAGTTCCCACTCAGACCCTAATTTTACTTATGATGCCAAACATTAGCCATAGTTCAGAGAATCACAGAGCCACCAAAAAGATACTGCCACTTTCTGCTCATTTATTTTTATACTTTTGATTCCACAGAAACTGACCTACCTCTAAGTTTCATAATTGCAAACAACTTCCCAATTAAAGAAGATGGGGAGTGCCAACTCAGGGTCTGATTTCCACCAATTAACTTTTCTCTGGTACAATATCTTTAAAGGGCTTTTAAGAGTCTAATACCACACAGGAGCACAACTCCTGGTTACATCTACCTGCTTACGAACAGCCTAGAAGAGCTGTAGCTTCAATCCAACTCAGTATCCTGGTTTTCTGCTTTTCTTTTGGTTCATACAGATATTGCATTGTTTTCAGTCTACAAGTTAATGCTGGTCCCCAATCACAGGGTACTTTCATATTGGAGTGTTACTTTCCAATGGGTCACTTCTGGTGGCTCTCTCCCCCTTCTGTTTATCCTCTGAGATATCAGTCCGGGCATTCCCACTCTGCTTTACCTCTTCACTGCTGTCTTCTGCCCCCATAGAGATCCAGAAGTGTATAATCTTACATCTCAGGCTGATTTCATGGGTGTTTGTAGTGTTCTGGTAGATATTTAGCTCACTTTAGGGGACCGGTTGAAACAGGGTCTCCTACTTCTCTGCCATCTTGCCCCTCCCCAGATATTACATTGTTTTCAAATTGCCTTTTCATTTGTCTGGTTTGGTTTTTCTTTCTGATACTTTATCTGTCACCACCATATGCTTGGAGTGTAAAAGATTAAAGGTTAAAGTGTGCTTGTTGCACCATCTTGACCAGATCTGGTATGCCTCTGTAATGGTTTCAGATAGTACCTTTCATAGCGACTTTTGCTAGGTTTTTTGTGTTTCTTTTTAACAGAAAAAATGGGCATGATTTTAAAGAATATTTGGAGGTTAGTCAGTGGATTTTTCAATTTCTCTAACTCATTTGGTTTCTTGTTTATGGGCTTGCTCATATTTAAATTTAAATTTTCTGAGCTCTCTATTAAATAACTAACTCAAACAGCACAATCAAGAAAATAGCTCATCCTTAATCCATTTTGTGAAAGTTCATCCTAAGCTACTTTTCTTTCTCTTTTTTGCATCAGAGAAAGCCAGACAGGCTGTCATCATTCCCATCGAGAGATAGGCTGTCACATTATCACTGATCTGGTTGATTTCAGGGTCACTCGCTATAGATGGCCATCTTATATTTCAGAGAAATGTGCAGGTAACTCATAATCCAAGCTAACAGTTTCAGGTAGAGCGCAGCATTTGCTTTGAACCCCCAAGCCTACAGTAGTTGTAAAGGATTTCTATGTATATCCAGGTGGTGCTAGAGACAACATGTGACCCTGATAGTATTCACACTGAGGCGTTAAGTTAAATTAAAGGCTTGCAGACAGTAAGACATTTCAGAGCAGCTCACTACTTTAAATGTTAATACTGGGGATTTTCATCTCAAATTATTTCTAAAAAGAAGAAGCTAAAATACTTTGAGAGTACAATGGGAAGGTAATATCTTGGTGTCATGATTTTCATAGTTTTTGCAATCCACATTGAAGAAAATCTTTCTTTGCTCTTATTGGAGTTATAAATTAAGCTCGCTTGCATCATTAATAGCAGTAAATTGGATCCCTTCAAGATTTCATTTTTTTATAAAGGAGAAAGAAGTCCCAATCAGTCACATAGGCTCCCTTTTGCCTACACATTTACCATTAATTGACATAACATTAGTTTCCATGGCTTCATTGGAAAAGATTCTAAATATATTAGTCTGAATACAGAATTGAAAAACTAAACTAGATGTAAAATTGTTTCAGTTAAGAAAGAACCTGAAATATGTTTCCATCATCATCTAAACATATGCATACACACATAGACATATGCATACATTCTGTATAGCTTCATTGTTCCTATGCAATATTCAAGAGTTGAGAGACCTGGAGTATGCACTTTGGGTAGGGTTGGAGATATATTTTAAAAAGAGATGATGATGATGATATAATAAATGGGAGAATGTATAATAGTTAAAAGCACATGATTTATATCTTCTAGAGAAATATATAGCATGTTTAACTCATCTAGTACATAAAAATATTTATTTCTGGTTATAAAATTAATAAATGCTAATTATTGCAAGTTAAAAATGGTGAGTTGTATATTAAAAAAGGAAAGAAAATTAAAATCACAAGTGATACCACTGTTCAAGATGACTGCTCAACAGTTTCCGTTATTTCTTTCTGGTCTTTTCCCAGTGTTTCTGTGTATTTGAATAACAAAATAGAAATCACATGTTTTCTACATTGCATTGCACTTTATGTTTTTGACTTAAGATTAATTTTTAAGCAGTTTTATTTTTATCATTGTTATTACCAGACATTACTTTAAAATGCCTCATAATAATTCACCCAAGTCCTAAGGAGATACTATTCAAGCTTTTCATTATTTGTTTTCAGATATTTAAGGTCCTTTCTTTTTGGGCTAGTCCAAAGAAAGCCAAGTTTAACATCTCTATGAATAATCTAAACCTTTTCAAAAAAATCTTTAATTAACTACCATATCATTTAATAGTAATTTCTCCTGTAGACACTGATGTATACCATATTTAGTCCCACTCTAATGTACTCAAGCATTAGCACCTTTAGCAATTATCCTGTGGTTCCACTTCTCACTTCGGCCTGTGTTCTACTGACCTTCAAAGCCATTTTTAAAATTTTGTTGACTCTCTCAGTTCCTCACCTCCCTCATTCTCCCTTTGCCCTTTTTTATTTCCTTTGCCAATTTATCCAATCTACTTCACCCTTAAATGTTGGGATTATTCAAGGATGCAGTCCTAAGCTACTGTTTCTCCTTCTCCTCTCAGTTTAGCTATTCTATTTCCTTTTGCCTGTATCTACTCATCCTTCGAAAAAAGTTTACATTTCAAGTCTCATTTGAGGTGACTCTACGAGACTATTCAGATTCAACTAACATTTAATCCTTGTCAGCTGATGTCATAATACTTAGCACCTACCTCTTGTTGGCACTCATTAAGTAAAATTGTATTTTATTTATATATTTTTCTCTGCTATCGATATTCCTACTAGTTGGAACCACATTTGCCCATCTTTGTATTTCCAACTGTCCAGGCCCTTAGTAAGTGTTCTTAAATGCTTGTAGAATAAATGAATAAATCATAGCTGCTCTATTAGAGCAAATGTGGTTGCATGGAGGAGGAACCCAATCAAACCAGCTCAACCAAATATAAGATGTATTGTGTAAAGATACATGAGAATTTGGGGTAATATAATAGGAAAAATAAGGGCTCATGGGAATTTGGAATTCAAATGATCTTTTCTCTTTAAGTGGGTGTGGGTGGGTGTGTGGTGCTTTGTTCTCCTGCTTCTCTCTCAGATGTGCCTTCTCTGCTTAATTTTCAACAAACACATATGGTTAATAAGGAACGATACCCCAGAATTGAAGCCTCAACCCATGAATCTACATGACTCTTAAACTTGATTCCCTAGTAATGACTGATTCAGTCACTGGGTCTCAGTTACAGCTTCCAAAAAGAAGAATGTGAGTCATCAGGTGAAAATCTAATGGTCAGGTGTCCATCCCTATTCCATTAACCCGTGGCTCAGGGTTGATACCATTATATAGTACATGTATAAACCTGACCTTCTAGGCTGTAGACTGGCAATATTTTCTAAGGTTGTGGCGTGGGTTGGATGGTCACAATGGTCATCTCTAAAATAAACAGTGCCATGAATGCCTTTTAAGCTTGTAATGCCATAAGAATTTTCACTCCTTCAGAACTCTATCCCATGCAGTTCTGGGCTCTGTACTCCCTATTCCTTTCATGATTCCTGGTGATTTTAATATTCCCATAGAAAATTCTCACAATACTCTGAGCTCCCAGTATCTTAACCTCCTTTTTTCCATTGTCCTCCATCCCATTTCAGATGGTCATTCTTGCACCTGGCAACTACGGATAATTGTAACCCCTCCATAATCTCAATTTCAAATAGTTTACTCTCTGTTCATCATTTCCTATCTTTCCAGCTCATTTTCTCTAGAAATATGATTCCACCATCCTTCCAGGACAACAGATCCTACCATCTTTTCATATCCCTCATTTCTTTGATATATGTTCTTCCCTCCTTATTCATATAAACTTGACATTAAATTATAATAACCACTTTTTGCACAAATCCTCAATACCCCTGCCACCTACCACTTCATTTGTTCTTGGTGAAATTATAACTTGTATTAAATTTAACTCTCCCTGTTCAACATATAAACCAGTAATCCTTTATACTTCTTCCCTCCTCCATTCATAAAATCTTTCACAAAATCCTATCAATTTTATCTCCTCAAAGATTATTTTCTCTCTTCCTATTAACATTAGTTATTGCAGCCCACCATCAGTTCTTGCCAGTATGACTCCAACTTCTCATTCTTCTTCTCTCAGTAGACTCCAACTTCTCATTCTTCTTCTCTCAGTAGAATGCCTTCTCATTCTACTTTCTTCATGTGCATCCTCCTCTAATCCAGTCTCCATGAAAATGCCAGAGCTACCTGCAGTTCAGATCTACCCATGTCACTGCATTGCTTAAGACTAATAGTTCCCAATTGCCTGGTGAAGAAAATTCACACTCCTTAAAATAGACTACTACATCTTTTCTAATTCTCGTTTCTTACAACTTTTGACTTACACTTTACACTGCTGCAACACTGAAATGCTTGGAGTCACGGCATATGGTTGTCTACAACCATACTTGATGGACTGACAACATTGCGAAATTCCAACACACACTCTATTTCATGATTTTGTTCATTTTTTTTCTATGCATGAAATACTCCATTTGTCTGTTTATCTAAGGATACCAGGAAGAGAGAAGTAGATATCATTTAGGGATATTTAGGTCCTACTCTCATTTCTTCAAGCCCAACACTACGCTCATAACTACTCAAGTGAGAATATGGCTTTTCTGTGTTAATTTTGGTTAAAACACTGTGTACACATGCCCTGAAATAATACACAGTACACTGTTTTTATCATTCCCTCTGCAATGGGATTACAAACTCTGGGTATAAAAGGGCAGTGGGTAAGGAAGTCTAGAGTTTCATGAATCAGGCAAGATGCAAATTTATCTAGAAAGTATAACTGGCAACTGCATGGAGCCAAGAAAAACTACATCAAAATATGCTACATCTGTTCCCACCTTGTGTGGCCATTTTACTTAAAATACAAACTTGTATTCTTGGCAGATTAAATTGAGAACTTTATCTAATCTTACACTTGGGATGTGTGTGCTAACTTCTCTGGCATTTAAATACACTTTAATGAGATATGAGCTTCTGAGTATCAGGTTTGTAACGATTAAGCAGATGTTAAAAGTTGAAAATGGCTCAATATTTATAGTGACTCTTTTAGAAATATATATCAAGATTTTAATTTGTAATATTCTTTGGTTCAACGATTCCAAGTCTAGAAATACATCATAATGAAATAATATCACAATTTGGTAAAGGTACACACACACACACACACACATACGCTCACAAATGATTTAGTCGAACACTTGTTTAAATAATGAGAAATTGGAAACAGATGGTTAATAAACTATTATAGTAAATCCATTAAATGGTGCACTGTGAAGACACTGATGATAATGAGGAATACTTATATTAATTGACACAAGAAAAGCACCACAACATATTGTCATTTAGGAGTGAGAACAGCAGAATGCATAAGTATATAGAGCAAGACACACACACACATACTCTCTCTTTCTCCCTCTCTCTCTCAGATATAACGTAGACATGACTAATATATTTGAAAAAATATTTTCAACATATTTTAAGTTTTTAATTCTATTGTTTTGGGCTCTTTTTACTTTCTTCATCATACTTTTCTGTATTGTTTGACTTTTCCAAGATGATCACGTATCAATTTCTATAATCTGATGAAAAGCTATTAAATTTTAATTTAAATGTTAAACCACTAAAATACAAAAACATATTAGCAAATGGCTTAGTAATGTTTGGATGGATATAAAAGGTTTTTTGAAGCCTAATACTTAAGACAAATTTAATATAGGAAGAGATACACAGTTTTGACTGCATAACAAGAATTTCAGCAAAAAAACAAACACAAACAACCACAAGCAAAACTACAGCTACATGGGAATTGAGGGAAGTATTCACGACATGTTTCCAAGAGAGTGGGTGAATGTTCCTAAAATATAAGAACTTACAAATAAATATATATGATTCAACTAGTTCACATTTAATGACATTCCTCACTTATTTAAAAATTTAACATAATGTGAAATTGATCACTTTATGATCAATTTTTAGCCACTTATCTATGGGTAACAGAATGCCAAAACATGACTTTTCCTTATAGCATTCATTGGGATAAATAAGCCTCTGAAAAGTCTTACACAAAATTAGTGAAAATATTCAGGGCCTGGCTATATGTGTCTCTATAGGAATGAGCCTTGTAAACTATACACAATTCTCTATTTTCTTTCCAGAGACAAAATTGTTTTTTTCTTAAAAAAAAAAACAAAACATGATACTGCTGCTATTAAGCATATAGCAGCACTATCAACAATAGCCAAATTATGGAGAGAGCCCAGATGTCCATCGATAGATGAACGGATAAAGAAGGTGTAGTGTATATATACAATGGAATATTACTCAGTCATCAAAAAGAATGAAATCTTGCCATTTGCAACAATGTGGATGGAACTAGAGGGTATTATGCTAAGCAAAATAAGTCAGTTGGAGAAAGACAAATGACATATGATTTCACTCACATGTGGAATTTAAGAAAGAACACAGATGAACATATGGGAAATGAAGGAAAAATAAAAAAAGATTAAAACAAGAGGCAAACCATAAGAGACTAGTGACTCTAGGAAACAAACTGAGGGTTGCTGGAGGTAAAGGGGTGGAGGGATGGGGTAACTGGGTGATGGACATTAAGGAGGGCATGTGATGTGATGAGCACTGGGTACTATGTAAGACTGATGAATCACTAAACTCTACCCCTGAACCTAATAATACACTATGATAACTAACTAGAACTTAAACACAATCTTGAAAGAAAAACAAAAAGCCTCATGATACTCTCAACTATAACTCCTGACACTCCAAGCAGTACAATATAAGCAAAGAATATCTTTAGATGTTTTCAAACTAACACTGCAAGGATTTGCATATAAAAATGCAAGTACACTTCTAAACTATTCTGTGCTTTTCTATTAACCTAAGAAGCTGGGCATAGAGGTACATCTCCTAGCTCTTCCTGTCCTTTACTTCAGTGGAGCAGTTACAACCTGGTGACAAGCACATGGACTTTCAGAGTCAAGGGAATGTTTTTTGAATACCAATTTTGTCATTTACTAGTTAGCTGATTCCCTTTGTATGACAAATGCTATAGCATTTGGAATTACTGAATCAAAAAATATGATGTTAATAATATCTCCTCACAAGGGCACTTGAAGAATGTAAGTAAAACGCTTAGCATAATGCCTGGCACATAGTGTGGCTTCAGTAAAAATAACTATAACAATAATGATAATCAATAATAATAGAATGGTGGGGGATGAGAATTGTACTTTCCTTCCCTGAGGAGGAATTATAACTTTATCATTTTAACCCTTTTGCTGGGGTTCAGTTTAAAGACAATCACAGAAGAGTTGTGTTTCTCAATACAGGTGGTGTGAGCACAGAATGGGAGAAGATACTCACAAATGACACTACAAAGGTCTGATATCTAAGATCTATAAAGAACTCCTCAAACTTAACACTCAAAAAACAGATAATCACGTCAAAAAATGGGCAGAAGACATGAACAGACAGTTCTCCAAAGAAGACATACAAACGGCTAATAGACACATGAAAAAATGTTCATCATCATT
>CM052901.1:8031262-8062256 GCA_028534135.1 Potos flavus | reverse complement strand
TATGACCCTGCCATTGCACTACTGGGTATTTACCCCAAAGATACAGATGTAGTGAACAGAAGGGCCATATGTACCCCAATGTTCATAGCAGCAATGGGCACAATCGCCAAACTGTGGAAAGAGCCAAGATGCCCTTCAACAGACGAACGGATAAAGAAGACATGGTCTATATATACAATGGAATATTATGCCTCCATCAGAAAGGATGAATACCCAATTTTTGTATCAACATGGACAGGACTGGAAGAGATTATGCTGAGTGAAATAAGTCAAGCAGAGAGAGTCCATTATCATATGGTTTCACTTAGGTGTGGAGAATAAGGAAAAATATGGAGGACATTGGGAGAAGGAAAGGAAGAGTGAATTGGGAAAAATCGGAGGGGGAGATGAAACATGAGAAACTGTGAACTCTGAGCAACAAACTGAGGGTTTTGGAGGGGAGGAGAGTGGGGGGTTGGGTGAGCCTGGTGGTGGGTATTGAAGAGGACACGTATTGCATGGAGCACTGGGTTTGGTGCATTAACAATGACTCTTGGAACACTAAAAAAATTAAATTAAATTAAAAAAAAATACAGGCAGTGTGAGGATCCTCAAGCCTTAAAATTTTGTCCTTCTGAGAGAGGCACTGCCATATTTCTCTGTATGTGAATAGGTCATTCAGCTCATGCATGAAGGGCTAATTTTGTGGAATCCTGCTTTGAGCTAATTATATTTTTAAATTGCCCTCATTTTAAATTTGTGAACATCAATAAAAATTATTTAAACACAATGAAAAACACAATGAAGCACCAAAGTTATATCTGTTTGTTAGACTACTGGACCGGGAATTGCTAACCACTGTTTTAATTACAGTTCTTGCTCACTAGGGAGACACGGGTAAGATTTTTATTTTTAAGATTTAAGTTTGTGCATTGGGAAATCTGAATTATATCTTCTTCAAAAGGATATAAGGAACACGAATTTCTCTATGCCTGCTTGGCGTTAACTTAAAATATGACTGGATAAAATAAGCATGAGAATTATATTTTGATTTTGAACATAGTGATCAAGATGCAGGAGCAAGAAAGGGAGGGCACCAACAGGACAGGTCACTGAGGAGCTCAGTGTACTGGCCAGTTATGGGTGTTGGAGTCGGACTTGAGTATGACTCCTTTCTCTGCACCCTTGCACAGCTTACTGAAACTCTCTGCTTCCTTTGCCTCCTTTGACAAACTAGAATATTAATGTTGAACTTCTAAGGCTATTTTAAAGATTAAATGAAATAAACGTAATAATTAACACAGTCCCTAATCTATACAAGGTACTACCAATGAATAACACTCCTGTAGTGCCTTTCTTATTTATGACAGTCATTTTGATGAAAGGTGTAAGCTGCTAGGCCAAATGTATCTGTTTATATCTAAATATATTAGCAGGTGACTATTCAAGAACAGGTAAATTCTTGAAAGTATTACACCACAACTTAAGGCAGACATCGCAGTTAGTTGCAAGACTGGGCTTCTTAGCTACTAAGACATTTACCACTGGCATATAGTAGCTTTTTGTGAGGGATATGTTCTTGAAAAATCACAGCCAACCTAAAAATGGATGTCAAAAGCAATTTTCTCATAAGAAACAGATGTTAAAAGATATATGAAAGTCATTTCTGGGTAGCCAGCTGCAGCAGCCAATGCTCTCTGGCTGACAAAAGGAAAAGTTGAGATTCCTCAGTGCATGCACCATACTGTACAGCTGCAAGAGGAACCATCCTGTGAGATGAAAAAGGCACAAAAAGCTCCAACTAAGAACATCTGTGCAAAGAAAAAGGCCCCAAATCCATCTGACCCTGTTTCTAAATGCCCAGGTTAAGGTACTGCCTAGAAGTGACTTTAGGGAAGATCCTTCTTGACTTTTTCCACATCAGAGCCTGCCTGAAGAATTTGATGGTGCTAAATTATATTGTACTAAAATGATGCAAGGTCAAATCATTAGCATTTAAAGAAAAAAAGAAAAGAGAAACTTTGCAGTACATATGAATAGAAATACATCACAAGCTCCAGTTGGAATTATTAGAAACCATGTGCTTAAGAAGTTGGGTCGGTTGCTGTCATTCACTACTGAGCTATCTGTATTGCCTATAAAAGTCCTGATTGTCTGCTGAGGACAACGTTATTATAAACAGCAATGTAGATGTAACAATAAAAGCCAAAATAAGAATATTCAATCTTCTGTTCCAAATACCTACAGTTAAACTTTTGTAAGCCAGGAAGTGTCTAGGACAATACCGTGTATTGAGTAACTAATCTGGGCTGCACTCTGCATGGCGAATGCTCTGGAAGGACCATTTATCTGGGTCATAATCATAGCAACAGTCTTCTAGAGAGAATATCAATGATCCCATTAGAGATGTTGCCTCATGAAGGCAAGTTTGAGGAGCTGGCCAGCCCCTCAATTAACTGACCAGCTAATAACACTTTCACTTTACCTTGTAAATTATGCTCTTCATAAAGTGTTTTCACATGTATTTCACTTTACCTTCACAAGAAGCAACAAGGAAAACTGAGGGCTTAGTGAATTCCTCAAATTAACAGAGCTACCAGGCGCCAAAGGGATTCTAACCCAAGGGTGTTCTGAATCCAAAACCTGTTTTTCTCTTTTTAAGTTTTTTTTTTTAATTTTAATTCCAGTTAACATACAGAGTTATATCAACTTCAGGTGTACAACATGGTGAAACAACAATTCCACACATCACCCGGTGCTCATTAGGACAAGTGCGCTCCTTAATCTCCATCACCTATTTCATGCATACCCCACTCACCTCCTCTCTCCTAACCATCAGTTTGTTCTCTATAGTTAGCAATTTGTTTCTTGGTTTGTCTCCCTCTATTTTTCTCCCTTTGCTAATTTGTTTTGTTTCTTAAATTTCACATATGAGTGAAATCATATGGTACTTGTCTTTCTTTGACTGATTTGTTTGGTTTAGCACTATACTCTGTAGCTGAATCCATGTCATTGCAAATGGCAAGATTTGGTCTTTTCTTGACAGAATAATATTCCATTGTGTATATACATACACCACATCTTCTTTGTCTGTTCATTAACTGATGGACACTTGAACTGCTTCCCTATTTTGGCTATTGTAAATAAGGCTGCTATAAACATAGGGGTGCATGCATCCCTTTGAATTAGTGTTTTTATATTCTTTGGGTAAATACCCAGTAGTGCAATTACTAGATCATAGGGTAGTTCTATTTTTGACTTTCTGAGCAACCTCCATAGTGTTTCCAGAGTGACTGCTCTAGTCTGCATTCCCAACAACAGTGCATGAGGCTTCCTTTTTCTCCAACATCCTCGCCAACCCATTGTTTCTTGTGTTGTTGATTTTAGCCATTCTGACATGGGTGAGGTGATATCTCATTGTAGTTTTGATTTCCATTTCCCAGATGATAACTGATGATGGGCACTTTTTCACGTGTCTGTTGCTATCTGTATGTCTTCTTTGGAGAAATGTTTGTTCATGTTCTCTGCACATTTTGTAAATGGATTATTTGGTTTTCTGGGTGTTGAGTATTAAAAGTTCTTTATACATTTTGGATATTAAACCTATATCAGCTATGTCATTTGCAAATATCATCTTCCATTCCATAGGTAGCCTTTTAGTTTTGTGGACTGTTTCCTTTGCCATGCAGAAGCTTTTTATTTTGAGGTAGTCCCAATAGTTTACTTTTGTTTTTATTTCCCTTGACTAGAGACCTATATAGAAAAAAGTTGCTATGGCTGATGTCAGAGAAATTATCATCTGTGTTTCCATCTAGGATTTTTATGGTTTCAGGTTTCACATTCAGTTCTTTAATGCATTTTGAATTTATTTTTGTGTATGGTGTAATAAAGTTGTCCAGTTTCATTATTTTACATGTTGCTGTCCAGTTTTCCCAACAGCATTTGTTGAAGAGGTTGCCTTTTTCCCATTGGATATTCTTTCCTGTTTTGTTGAAGATGAATTGACCATATAACTGTGGATTTATTTCTGGGTTTTCTATTCTCTTCCATTGATCTATGTGTCTATTTTAGTGCCAGCACCAAACTGTTTTGATTACCACAGCTTTCTAATATAACTTGAAGCCTGGAATTTTGATGCCTCCAGCTTTGCTTCTCTTTTTCAAGGTTGATTTGGCTATTTGGGGTCTTTTGAGCTCCATGAAAACTTTAGGATTGTTTGTTCTAGTTCTGTGACAAATGCTGTTGGTGTTCAGAGGGACTGCATTAAATGAATAGATTGCTTTGGGTAGTACGGACATTTAAACAATATTTGTTTTCCACTACATGAGCATGGAATGTTTTTCCATTTCTTGGTGTTGTCCTCAGTTTCTCTCATCAGTGTTTTATAGTTTTCAGAGTATAGATTTTTCGCCTCTTTGGTTAGGTTTATTCCTAGGTATCTTATGGTTTTTGGTGCAATCATAAATGGGACTGATTCCATGATTTCTTTTTCTGCTGCTTCATTGCTGGTGTATAGATACGCAACAGATTTCTGTACATTGATTTTTTTATCCTGTGACTTTACTGAATTTGTTTATCAGCTCTAGTAGTCTTTTGGTGGAGACTTTAAGGATTTTTATATATATTATCATGTCACCTGCAAATAGTGAAACTTTTACTTCTTCCTTACCGATTTGGATGCCTTTTATTTTTGTTTTTTCTTGTCTGACTGCTGTGGCTCGGACTTTCAGTACTATGTTGAATAAAACTGGTGAAAGTGGACATCCTTGTCTTGTTCCTCACTTTCAGAAAAAGATCTCCTTTTTCCCCATTAAGGATGATGTTAGCTATGGGGTTTTCATAGATGGGCCTTCATTATGTTGAGGTATAGTCCCTGTAAACCTACTTTGCTGATGGTTTTTATCATGAATGAATGTTGTACTTTGTCGAATGCTTTTTCTGCATCAATCGAAATGATCATATAGTTCTTATACTTTCTCTTATTGATGTGATGTATCATGTTGATTGATGTGTGAATACTGAACCACCCTTGCAACCCTGGAATATATCTCACTTGATTGTGGTGAATGATTTTTTTTTTTAAGTATTGTTGGATTTAGTTTGCTAGTATTTTGTTGAGGATTTTTGCATCTATATGCATCAGACATATTGGCCTGTAGTTCTCTTTTTTAGTGGGGTCTTAATCTGGTTTTGCTTATCAGGGTAATGCTGGCCGCACAGAATGAATTTAGAAGTTTTCCTCCTTTTCTATTTTTTAGAATAGTTTGAGAAGAATAGGTATTAACTCTTTAAATGTTTGGCAGAATTCACCGGCGAAACCATCTGGTCCTGGACTTTTGTTTGTTGCAAGTTTTTTGATTACTGATTCAATTTAATTACTGGTTATGAGTCTGTTCAAATTTTCTATTTCTTTCTGTTTAAGTTTTGGTAGTTCATATGTTTGTAAGAATTTATCCATTTCTTCTAGATTGTCCAATTTGTTGGCACTTATTTTTTCATAATATTCTCATATAATTGCTTGTATTTCTGTGGTATTGCTTATTTCTCCCCTCCCATTTGTGATTTTATTTGAGTTCTTTCTTTTTTTTCTGATAAGTCTGGCTAGAGGTTTATCTATTTCACAGATTTTTTCAAAGAACCAGCTGCTGGTTTCATTGATCCATTCTACTGTTTTTTTTTTTTAGTTTCTGTATCATTGCTGCCCTAATCATTATTATTTCCTTCCTTCTGCTGGTTTTAGGTTTTGTTTATTGTTCTTTTTCTATTTCCTTTAGGAATAAGGTTAGGTTGTTTAAGATTTTTCTTGCTTCTTGAGGTATGTATTGCTATAACTTCCTTCTTAGAACTGCCTTTGTTGTATCACAAAGGTTTTAGACAATTATGTTTTCATTTTCTTTTTTAAGATTTTATTTATTTGAGAGAGAGAGAGAGAGAGCATAAGCAGGGGCAGGACAGAGGGAGAAGTAGACTCCCTGTTGAGCAGGAAGCCCAATACAGGGCTTGAACCCAGAACCCTGGGATCATGACCTAAGCCGAAGGCAGATACTTAACTGACTGAGCCACCCAGGCACCCCTGTGTTTTCATTTTCATTTGTTTCCATGTACTTTTGTATTTCTTCTTTTATTTCCTGGTTGCCTCATTCATTGTTTAGTAGCATGTTATTTAACCTCCATGTATTTGTGGTCTTTCCAGATTTTTTCTTGTGGTTGACTTCGTTTCATAGTGTTGTGGTGAGAAAAGATGCATGGTATGACATTGATCGCGGAATGTTCTGAATATATCTGTTAAATCCATCTGGTCCCATATGTCATTCAAAGCCATTATTTCCTTCTTGATTTTCTGTTTAGATGATCTGCTCATTGATGTGAGCGCAGTGCTAAAGTCCCCTACTATTGTTGTGTTATTATTGATTAGTTCCTTTATGCTTGTTATTAACTTTTTATTTGAGTGTTCCCATGTTGGGTGTATACATATTTACAATTGCTTTATTTTTTTGTTTGATGGTCCCTTTTATTATTACCTATAGTGTCCTTCTGTGTCTCTTGTTACAGTCTTTGTTTTAAAATCTATTTTGTCCAATAGAAGTATTGCTACTCTTTCTTTTGACATCTTTTTGCATGAAAAATGTTTCTCCATGCCCCAGCTTGCAATCTGCAAGTGTGTTTAAGGTCTAAAATGAGTCTCTTGTAGGAAACATATGCATGGGTCTTGTCTTTTTATCCATTCTGTCACCCTATGTCATCTGATTAGAGCATTTAGTCCATTTACATTCAAAGTAATTATTGATAGATGTGTATCTACTGCCATTTTATTACTCGCTTTTTTGTTGTTTCTGAAGATTTTCTTTGATCCTTTCTTGTTTTTCTCTCTTTCATGGTTTGCTGGTTTTCTTTAGTGATATATTTGAATTTCTTTCTCTTTATTGTTTGCATATTTGTTAGTGGTTTTTCATTCGTGGTTACCATTAGGTTTGTACATAACATCTTCTGTACATAGCAGTCTATATTAAGTTGATGGTCATTTAAGTTTGAACTTATTCTTTACTTCTCTACTTCCCACATTTTAGGTACATGATATCATATTTTACATCCTTTTGTGAGTTCCTTGACTGACTTTTTACAGAAATATTCATTTTTAGTGCTTTTGTGTTTCCTACCTGCATACTGCCACTTTTGGTCTTTCCTTTCTACTCAGAGTCCCCCGTAAGATTTCTTGCAAGGCTGTTTTAGTGGTCATGAACTCCTTTAGGTTTTGTCTGGGAAACTGCCTCTCCTTCTATCCTGAATGATAGCCTTGCTGGATAGAGTATTCTTGGCTGCACATTTTTCCCATTCAGCATTTTGAATATATCATGCCACTCCTTTCTGGCTTGGAAAGTTTCTGCTGAAAGATCCACTGATAGCCTTATGGGGTTTCCTTTGTACATAACTGACTTATTTTACCTTGCTGCTTTTAATATTTTCTTCTTTAACACTCTATTTTACCATTTTAATTACTTGGTGTGGATCTGCTTTTGTTGATTTTGTTGGGGGTTCTCTGTGCATCCTGGATCTGAATATGTTTCCTTCCCCAGATTAGGGAAGTTTTTGGCTATTACTTTTCCAAATAAATTTTCTGCCCCCTTTTTCTCTCTCCTCTTCTTCTGCGACTCCTATAATGTGAGTGTTATTATGTTTGATGGAGTAACTAAGTTACCTAAATGTAATCTCAATTTCCATAATTCTTTTTTTCTCTCTTTTGTTCAGCTTGAATATTTTCCATTACTCTGTCTTCTAGGTCATTAATTCATTCCTCTGCTTCTTTCACCCTGCTGTTCATTCCATGAAGTGTGTTTTTTATTTTGTTTATTGAGCCTTTATCTCTATTATTTTGATCCTTATCGCTATGTTAAAGGTCTCACCAATTAATGGGGCACTTGTATGGCACAGTCAATTAAGTGATGGACTTTCAGTTTAATCTCAGGGTTGTGTAAGCCCCACATCAGGCTCCGTGCTCAGCGTGGAATCTGCTTGAGATTCTCTCCATCTCTCTCTGCCCCTCCCACTCATGCTTTCTCTCTAAAATAAATAAATCTTTTTTCAAAAAAAAGTTCTCACTCTTTTCTCAAGTCTATTGAGTACCTCTGTGATCATCACTTTAAATTCTCTGTCAGGCATATGAATTATACCTGTTTCAATTAGGTCTCTGGCTGTGGCCTTATTCTTTCGTTTGGAACAAATTCCTCTGTCTTCTCATTTTGTTTACATCTCTGTGCCTGCTTTTCTGTGTTAGGTAAGTCAACTATATCTCCTGTTCTTGAGGGTGATGGCCTTATGAAAAAGAGGTCTGGCAATTGCCTGCTATGTAGTATCCCCTATTCCCCAGGCCCTGGTACTTCAGGAAGTGCCTCCAATGTGTGCCACAAGTGCTCTGCTGTTGTGTCCTGGCCCCTTTATCCTTTAGGCCAGTCATCTGCAGAGTCTGTCTGTTTTGGGCAGTGTTTGGTCCCTGGCCTGGATGTGGCAAGTTTAAACTATGTGTGCTCTGGTCTGCTTGTGAAATGACCTGTTGCCACCACTGCCAGAACCAAGGCTCCACAAAACTCCCATGTCAGGAGATATGGCATGAGCATAGGTTTGAGTGTTCAGTTCCAAGGTACTAGAACTGAGGCAAGGGTAACTGGGAGGTGTGGTTCCACAGAAGCATGGCAGGGTGGAGCATGGTTTAAGCAAGTTAGGTAGCAAGTGTCATCTCTGTGCTGGTTCCCACAGGTGGCTCTGTGTTTATACTGAGGGGCAGGAGAGGTAAATGATACCTGACAGTTCCTTTGTTTCCAGAGGGACCTCTCCATAAACGCTTGTCTCTCTGGGATATGTTCCAAGATGACCAACTAACCTCCCCACTGTGTGCCCCAGGTACTCTTTAGATCACTGTTTCCATGCTGTATGTTCTTGGGCTATTTGCCGGCCTCCTCTTCAAGAACAGCCCCAGTGTCCTCTGGGCTATACCTGAGCCAAACCCACTGACCTTCAGAACTTCAGGCTTTAAGTTCCACTGGTTGCAAAAACTCACAAAATTTGGGCCCTCTCGCTTTCCAAGCCAATTGCTATGGGGGTTTATTTTCCCCATGTGCTCCTGTGTGGTAGTCTCTCTCTCACCCTTCTCTGCAACTGCGGCTCCCTCCCCACCACAGTGGCCATGATCCATTTCTCCCCTAAACCATGTCTCCATACCTCCTAGCTCCTTCTGTGTGGCCTCTTCTCTCCCTTTAGTTGTGGAGTTTATTCTATCAGTCTTCAGGCTGATTTCTGGGGTATTTAGGATGATTTGACAGCTATCTAGTTGTATTCATAAGACAAGGCAAGCCTAGAGCCCTCCTGCTCTGCTACCATCTTTCAATCTTCATTTTTATGATTTTTTAAATCATAAAAATCTAACAACTATGTTCTTCAGGGATTTACGTACTTCACAAAGTAGCAAGCTCCTTATCACTGGTAAGGATATGTGGACTATATAATATATATGCTTATTTTATAGAATTTATATAAATCATATGAATTATATATGTATATGCAAGTACATAATGTGTATATATATGTATGTATATATGTACGCACTCTAAAGTATACCCAGACTTCCTAGAAACTTCCTACCTATAAACATGGAAACTGAAAGAGCAACTGTTTTACAAAAACAAAATCCTACCCTCAGTGGCCATAAACCATTAATCCAGGATGGGTAACTGACCCAAGATGAGCCCTTTGTGTGATATTTGGACTTGGAAGCCAGAGAATCAAGTCAATCTCCTTTTAAAACTTCCATCTTCCCTCCTGACTCCCAAAAATCTCTTATTTTCAAATGCATCATATGGTGAACATTTGTTCCCTGGACAATGGCTTGAGAATATTGCATTAAAACACCATGTTTCAAGATATATAACTATTACAGCATAAAGTACTATAGAAGTTTTTGAATAAGCATTTCCTTTAGATTTGTGTGCTCTGGATTTCAAATGGCTTTTAAATGAAGGGTTCAAAAATTATACATGCGTTCAGTTGTGCTGGAAATGCTGCTGTGCATGAAGTCTGACAATGCCTCTCATGAAAGAAAAAGCATTGCTCTAGAAGGATTATCAAGGTTCCTGATTTTGTTTTTGTTTCCCCATGAATGCTTTCAAATTTTCATAGAAATGTTAACTTTAAGAAACACAGTGTTTCTCATTCCTCTCGCTCCCACCCACATGCAGCCACCCGTGAATAATATTCTTAAACTTTTGGACAAAGGAATTAACAGTAAGATTCTGGACAGTAAAACTAACTAAATCTTGTGAGAAGGAAACAAAATACATTGTCATACTCAACTGTGATTACACATCATTTCAGTGAGTGGAACCCCAGATTGTTTTAGAGTGTAAGGTTTTCTTTTCTACCAGTACAAAGTAGAGGACTTTCGATCATCTGTTGCTGAAATTTATTTTAAGCCTTAACGACTTCCTACACTGTTAGCTTGAAATCTATGAACTTTAGTGAAATCTCATTATAATTCATGAGATACGCTTGAAGTAAGAGACATAACATTCAAAGAGCAGGAATAGCAAGGGAAAGGTATTTGGTGTGGGGTGTGGAGTGAGGTAGAGAAAGAGAAAGAGAAACAAAGGCACACACTATCTGTTCAATCCATTCTTGATTCCCAAGAGGCATTAGGATCAGTCGCTATTTGAAACTACCCCTCAAAGATGCACCCTGCTATCTTAATTTTATTTCTGCCTGCACCTTTGGCAGTCACTGACACTTAAAGTTGAATTGCCCTTTGTGATCATTTCTTCCTGGGATCAGTGTGAAGAAAAAGGACTTTTCTGAGTTTACAGAATTGGTTCATGGTAAAGCGAGGATTACAATTGAGGTCTTGCAATTGCCAGTCTCTAAACTTTCAAATATTTCAAAATTAATAAAATAGCACAATCAATTGTATTTGAGAGCTTTGGTAAAGTTACAAACAAGAAGCAACTACCACGGATGGATTTTAAAACAGAACTAAAAACGGAAAATATTTTTCCATGCATGAAATTTTTGCCTACAAACACTTCCAAGGTCTGTCCCAAATGATGAGTTTGAATGTGATCTTAATTAAATACTTTCTCTTAATATTGATATTACACTTATCAAGTAGATATGTTTAGTCATGAGAGCAACTTTCTGCTAATGAATCTTATACTACCTTAGTAACTATACATAAACCTACTATTTCCTTGGTTGTAAAGGAACTGGGGCAGAAGCTGATCTTAGAGTGCCTTGACCATCGAGTGGTTCCTGCCTCATTTTGCCATGACTAGCAACATGGGATTGCAATAGAAGTCCCAAGAGAATAGCCAAAAATGCCTCCATGCCAACCTTCTTATCTCTAGCACTGACTTCCAGGCAGTTCCTGACTCTCTTGACTTTACATCTTGATTCTCCCTGTCATTTTTCTCCTTTTGATGTGGATGCCTAGCTATGGGGAATTTATGCTATTAACAGCCCAGCAGCATAACACTGTAGAATGTTGCCTCTGGTAAATGGGCCACACCATGTCCATGAGAACATAAATCTGGGTTCAGTAAAAATAGCCAGGATATCACCCAAAATGGCCCTGGCTTTCAGAAAGTACCACCAACTCTACTACCATTTTTTGTCATACGGTACTACTGTGGGAAGAATCAAGTTTCTGCTTTGTGACTTCAATCTCCCTCTTTCCACTATATGTTCCTCACCACTTAAATGAGGGATTTGACTGGTTCAAGAGTTCTCAATAGTAGCAGTTAATATTCCAGGGATATTTTTAAACATACAGACTCTTAACAGCCATACTTCATCTAGTTAATTATAATATCAAGGTTCCGGGCCCAGATAGCTGTCATTTTTAAAGCTCCCTTAAGGGGCCTGAGTGATCATTCAGTATAGGGCTTCATTGCATTAGGCATCCTCTATTGTCCTTTCCGGATTTATAGTTTTCTCACATATTTTGGGTTAATTAACAGACACTGATAAATAGTAATAAAGCCTAATCAAGCTTTATTATGTTGATCACTTCAAAATCAGCTAACGGCTTTTTAAGTTTCCACAATAAAGTGAGATCATACAGCTTTTTCCTTTCTGCATCTGGCTTATTTCACGAAGCATAATATCCTCCAGGTTCTTCCATATTGTTGCAAATGGCAGAATCTCCTTTATTTTTAGGCTGAATAATATTCCATTGCATGTGTGTGGGTATCTCACATTTTCTTTATCCAAATACTTAGGTCTATTCCCTATCTTGGCTATTGTGAATAATGCCACAACAAACATGGGATTGCAGATATCTCTTTCACGTACGAATTTCATTTCTTTGAGTATTTTTGTAGAAGAGGGATTGCTGGATCATATGGTAGTTCTATATTTAGTGTTTACGAATCTCCATACTATTTTCTATAAAGGCTGCACCAATTTACATTCCTACTAATGGTGAACAAGTGTTGCTTTTCCTTCACATCCTTACCAACACTTGTTATCTTTCTTATTTTGATAATATTCATCCTAACAGATGCGAGGGGATATCTCATTGTTGTTTCGCATTTTACTGACGATATACCTGTTGGCCATCTGTATGTCTTCTTTGAGAAAGTGTCCATTCAGGTCCTTTGCCTGTTCTATAAAACATATAAAATATGTACATATATGTGTATATATGCATGTATATACACACACATTCATAGAGCTATTGAGTTGTTTGAGTTCCTAAAATATTTTGGATATTAATCCTTTTCCAGATATATGGTTTGCAAATATTTTCTCCCCCTCTGTAGGTTGCCCTTTCATTTTGATGATTGTACCTTTTGTTGTACAGAAGCTTTTTAGTTTGATGCAGTTTCATTTGTTTAGTTTTGGTTTTGGTGTCATATCCAAAAAAAATCAATGCCAAGACCAACGTCAAAAAAGATTTTTCCCTGTGTTTTCTTCCAGAAGTCTCACAGTGTCAGATGTTCCTTTTAAGCCTTTAATCCATTTTAAATTATTATTTTGTGAGTGGTGTATATTACAGAGGTCCTATTTCATTATTTTGTATGTGAATATCCAGTTTTGCCAACGCCATTTATTTGAAGAGATTATCCTTTCCCCATGATATATTCTTGGCACCTATGTCAAAATTAGTTGACTGTATATACGTGGGTTATATTTGTTCCCAAGTATTTTAATTTTATAGATGCCATCATAAAAGGGATTTTCTTGATGTCCTTTTCAGATAGATTGTTGCTGGTATGAAGAAATGCAACTGATTTTTGTATGTCGATTTTGTACCCTGCAACTTTACTGAAGGTATTAGTTCTGAAAGGGTTTTTTTAATGGACTCTTCAGGATTTCTCTTTTTTTAAAATAATTTTTGTTACAACGTTATGTTAGTCACCATACAGTACATCATTAGTTTTTGATGTAGTCTTCAGAGTTTTCTACATAAAGGATCATGTTATCTGCAGAGACAATTTTACATCGTAATTTCTGATTTTGAAGCCTTTTACTTATTTCTTATCCGATTGCTCTTGCTAGTAATTCTAGTACTATGCTAAATAGAAATGATAAGATTGAACATCCTGACTGCACTGGAACTTAGAGGAAAAGCAGTCAATTTTCCCCATTGATTATGATTTTAGCTGTGAGTTTTTCACAAATGGTCTTAGGTGTATGTATTGAGGGCACTTCCTTCCATATCTAATTTGCTGAGTTTATATCATGAATGGAAATTGAACTTTGTGAAATGCATTTTCTGCATCTATTGATTATCTTTCATTCTGTTAATGTAGTGTATCACATTGATTACTTTACATAGGTCCAACCAACTTTGTTCCTCAGGGATAAATCCCATCTAATCTTTCTGATGCGTCCTTGAATTCAGTTTACTAGTATTGATTTGAATATTTCTGCATCTATATTCATCAGGAACATTGGCCTGTAGTTTTCTTTTCTTTGGAGTCTTTTCTGGCTTTAATATCAGGGTGATGTTGGCTTCATAAAATGAGTTTGGGAGTGTTCCCTTTATTTCTATATTTGGGGAAAGTTTGAGTAGGGTTGATATTAATTATTCTTTAACTTTTTGGTAGAATTCAGCTGTGAAGCCATTTGGTCCTGAGCTTTTCTTTGTTGTAAGGTTTTTTTTTATTACTACTTCATAAATTAATTTATTACTAGTCTATTTAGGCTTTCTGTTTCTTTTTGATTCACTCTTAGTAAATTGTATGTTTCTAGGAATTTATCCAATTCTCCTAGTTACCCAATTTGTTTGCATTGAGTTGTTCATAATAGTCTCTTATGATCCTTTTTTTTATTTCTAAGGCACCCATTGTAATGTCTCCTTTCGTTTCTAATTTTATTTACTTGGTGCTTCTCTCCTTTCTTCTTAGTTTTGTTAAGGGTTTGTTGATTTTGTTTTTACTTTTTTTTTAAACAGCTTCTTAGTTTTGTTGATTTTTTCTATTGTTCTTTATTCTCAATTTGATTAATTTCTACTCTGATCTTTATAATTTACTTCACTCTTGCAAATTTTGGTATAGTTTGTTCTTCTTTTCTATTTCCTTGAGGTATGAAATCAGCTTGTTCATCTGAGATCTTTCCTCTTTTTTAATGTAAGCATGTATGGCTATAAACTTCCCTCTTAGTACTGCTTTTACTCCATCCCGTGTGTTTTGGTAAGTTGTGTTTTTGTCATTTAAGCGGAGAACAGAACATTAGTTATTAGAGACAGAGAGGTAGAGCAATGGGGGAGATGTTGGTTAGAAGGTACAAAGTTGCAGTTCAGTAGGATGAGTAAGTCTAGAAGTCTAATGTGCAGCATTAATAATGCTGTATCAAATACTAGAAATTTGCTAAGAGAGAGAGTAGACTTCAAGTATTTTCACCACACACAAAGATAGTAACTATGTAAGGAGATAGGTTAGTTGGCAGTGACTGCAGTAATCATTTTACTGCATATATGTATATCAAATCATCATGTTGTAAGCCTTAAATATATACAATTTTTATTTTAAAAAATCATGATCATGTCCTTGGATACAACACACTTAATTTTCCTAACATTATATCATTTGTCCACTAGTTTTTTTAAAAAATAAAGCTATTTATAAGACTGTTGGGTGAACATCTGTAGTTTTCCTGTTTGTGTATATTGTTGCTACAATTTTCAGTTAAACAACTGAAAGTATTTGTTCAAAATTTTTCAAAAAATCAGCTGACAGCTATTAGCATCTACACTTCATTTCTAAACTCCTTTGTCTGGGCATGCTGCCCCACTAGGCAATGGCTCATCAACAAGTTGTGAAAATGCCCTTACACTAGCCCTTGACTATAAGAAGAATGTATGCCTTACACCAGCCCATGACTATAATAAGAATTTAGCTATATATAGGACTTTTTCACTTAATCTCATTTAATCTTTAACATGTCCTTGCAATAAAAGAACCAATCCTTCTGTTATACTAATGAAAACAATTTAGGTTCAGAGAGATTAAGAGGCTATGTTGAATGTCACTCAGGAAATGGAGAAATAGGATTTCAATTCTTATCTTCTAGATTCCTTGTGATTTCACAGTAACATACCTCATGATGTGCCTGTAAGCACTACTGTTATCACCAAAGCAAAGGATACAGCCTGTGAAGGATTCACTTTGTGACTTGGTGCTAGGGCAAGAGCAAATAGTCAACAGTCAACAAATCAGATTCAGAAAACTTCTGCTCCCCAACGACTTACAATAGAATCCAAGGATTGAGTACCCTATATCAGATTCTAGAAAGGTATAGCCCTACAGAGCCTTTCAAATTCACCTAATCCAGTGTGTTCAAAGAGAAAGGGAAACTGAGGCATAGGGAAGAAGCCTTGATGCTTAGGTCATATAGGTAATGGCTAAGAGACAAAGCCAGAATGTAGGTCTTCTGAATCACTACAAAGTTTTCACTTTCATTTTCCCCTCAATATTTGATGTTATAATAGCAATTTTAAAAGAGAATAACTAAATGGAATAATTTCAAATGACTCTGCAGACAAAGGGACATTTATCATGAGAGAAAAGGGGATTTAAAGTAGCTTCTCCCCCAAGTGAGTTCCTTTTTGAGAAAAAGCCATCCAAAATATTCTCCAAAACCCTTTCTAAGTCAAAAAAAAGAAGCAACATTATTGCTCATCACATATATAATTAATATCTCTAAGACTTAGCACATTTATGGTCATGGTATCTTTGCTCTTATGAGATATTGTAGATCATATATATGATGTAGTCAATGTCAAATTATTGGGTAAGAGTACAAGCTCCAATAATAGCATTGTTCCTTCGGGAAAATATAATTCACTTTACAATGATTTGCTTCGCCTTGCAGTTTATAGGAATGCATTATAGCAAAAAGCAGAGATTACAGGTCTGTTCAGTAAGTGCCTAATTTAGCATGACAATATATAAGTTACATGCCCATTCACAGTTGTGTATTTGGGGACAAGGTGCTTTTATTCTTTGATCTTCAATTTCACACCTTTCAAAAATTGTAGTGTAGACTACATGTAAAGTCCTTAGTGTGGTACCTGAAATATAACAGAGGTTTGGTAATTTCTACACATAATTATTATTCTTAGTGTTTATGTTATGTCAATGTGTGGCCATTTGCACATTGTTTGACCATTATATGCACTACAAACAAAACGGATACATTATAAAGTGTATCTTCTCATTTTCCCCTAGAAAACTGTTTTCCTTGTATTTGTTTTCTCATTTTTCACAGGTCCTTCTTCTGCTGAAGGAATCCTGAGTTATGTATAATACAAAGGCTACTGCGAGCTCCATATTGAGTCTTCACCACATTATTGCTGATTTGGCTACTGCTTCTGCTGTTTTCCTGATTTATCAGCAAGATCAGCCAACCGTGGTTCTCCTCACACCCAGATAATCAGATATACCCATACAGAAATCAAACTTGGAAACAAGTTACATGTAAAAGGAGATACTTGGATTATTGCACATGATCCCAATGGTAGTCCTATGAGCTAGATATGTCATTGATATCCCCATTTTACAGAGGAAGAAACAGAGTCAGAGTAAGTAATTTACCTAAGGTCACAGAAAAATTAAATGATGAGTACTGTATTTCAGAGCTAGAAATATGAACCACTCCACCATACTGCTTGTTTATTTTGACCTTTCTGTCTATTAACCTAATTAACTATATTACTGATAGCTTTGAACACTGGGTATAGTTGCCACCCCCTGTAGCAGCATGGATTCCAATGCAGGGTCTTGTGTGTGCATGGATATACCAACTATTTTTCTTTGTTGTTATCCTTCCCCTTTTCCTTACTATTTCAAAAAGGGTTAGCTGTTGGTGGCAACCTTCCCAATTTAGTTCACTCAGATAGATTGTGATAGAATGACAAGAGGAATGGAAATCACCTGGAGATCAGAAAGCCGTAGGGCAAGCATAAGATGTGATAGGTATTTGGATCACCCTCTTGGAGAGACAATGAATTAGGCTTCACTTTCCCATTTGTTTGCTTATCAGGGGTTAGTTTTATTATCTTAGTCTCTATCACTTGTGTTCTTGCACTTTGGGGATTTAAATATGTAAGAAATTAATAGGACAGCCAAAGAGGTAGACTGTTTGTAATTTTATGAGAATATTTTTGGTTTCCCAGAATTTTTGATATACTTCTTGTATTTGAGGAAAAATCAGCATCAGTGGGTCTCTTTGGAAAGGAGATCCAAAGTTTTAGAGGTTACATCCGGTGCCCAGTACTAGGAGAACTGGGGGCAATGTGCAATGCCTGTGACAATTAGGGGGCAACGGTGATGTTTCCACCAGAGCAAATATGTGCTGTAATTTTCAGTATCGTCTTGTTTGTATAGTCCACAGCTTTATTCTACATTTTTGGGGAAACTTTAAGCTAATATACTTTAACACGTTTATTTTTGAAATTGTTTGAACTAGCTAGTTTTGGTTTTTTGCCAGTAAAAGCCTTGACTGATAAAGGGTTGTTAATGTGACTTAAATGAGTCCATCGATATAAAGCATTTAAGATAGTCCCTGGGAGGGCGCCTGGGTGGCTCCGTCCCTTAAGCATCTGCCTATGGCTCAGGTCATGATCCCAGGGTCCTGGAGTCAATCCCCATATCAGGACTCCTTACTCAGCGGGGAGCCTGCTTCCCCCTCTCTGTCTCCTTCTGTGTGTTCGCTTGCTCTCTTTCTCTCTCTAATAAATAAATAAATAAATAAATAAATAAGTTAGTACCTGGTATATAGTAACTGCACAATATATGGGAATGTGTGTTGTCAATGAGTTGTAGAGTGATCCAAAAGAATACAAAAGAATAGTTAGCTCTAGATACTGGGATTACTTCAGATTGTTATTTTTCTTGATACATATTTATGTATATACATAATATGTACATATGATGTATTTATGTACTTAACCATACATATAAATATACATATTTATATTAAAATATACATTATATTTATCAATATAACTTATGAAATTAAAACCACAAAGGTAAATATAATATCAAAAAAGAATATCACAAACACTAGTGAAGTCTGAGTGTTTTATACCATTTCAAAATTCAGAGAGTCCCTATAATTACCACCATTAAAAGAAGTGTATTTTTTGATGTTCTATGTGCAAAACAGTAAAATAAAAACACTAAGAAATTTGGTCCAAAAATGCTTTGGAATAAATACTTAATATTATTATGAAGAATTAATGTTTTGAGGCTTCCTAAGGTTAATAGAAATTCAATGTTTAGTATCACAGGCTTTATAATAAGGTTAATAGAGACAACACATAAAATTTCCAACATCTGAAACTTAACATGACTACCAATTTCTAACTTCCATCTCACCCTCCCCCAACATGTCACAAAATTGTTCCTCTTGAAATTTTACATATCTCAGTAAGTGGCAAGGACAGTTTTCATTTCCCTGGGGCAAAAACCTCCAAGTGATCTGATACACTGTTTTCATTACCTCTCCAGTTATCATCCTGGTCCAAATCACCATGATCTCTTGCTACAGTCTCTTTGCTTGTCTCCCTACATCAAACCTTGTCTCCCTTTAGTCTCTCTTGAATGAAGCACCCATAATCATTACATTAAAAAGTAAGATCCTATTGCTCCTTTGCTCCAAACCCTCTGATGGTTTCCCATGTCATTCAATAGAAGATGAAGTCCTTCGAAAGGCCTATATGGCTGGTTTCTTGCTACCTCTCCAACTTTCCGTCCCATCTTCTCCCCCTTGCTCACTGAGCTCCATCCAGACAGGCCTCCTTTCTTATTTTCAATATTCCAAGCACACTCACCTTGAAGCCTTAGCTCTTCCTGTTCCCTTCACCTGGACTAGTCTCACCTCAGATATTTGAATGTGTCAACCTCTCATTTCCCTCAATTGTCTGCTCAAATATCATATCAAAGAAGCCTTCCCTGCCCATCCTACTTGAACTAGGATCACCCCCGTGCCACAGGTTCCCTATCTCCTTTACTTTGTTTTACTTGTATGTGTACCATTTATCCTCACATGATATTTTAAAGCTTTTTTTTAAAAAAAGATTTTATTTATTTATTTGAGAGAGAGAGAGAGAGATCACAAGTAGGCAGAGGCAGGCAGAGAGAGAAGGGGAAGCAGGCTCCCCGCTGAGCAGAGAGCCCGACGCGGGGCTCGATCCCAGGACCCTGAGATCATGACCTGAGCCGAAGGCAGAGGCTTTAACCCACTGAGCTACCCAGGCGCCCCCTCACATGATATTTTAAGTATTTTATTATCCCATTCGTTCTGCCTCCCCTACTAGTAAATATCTTCCATTAGGACAGGGACATTTTTTTCCATTTTGTTCCTCTCCTGTATGCTTACCAACCATAAGTATACATGATCAAAAATATTTGCTGAATGAATGAAACCATCTCACGAAAAATCTCCCCCTTCAACTTAAAGATAGCAAATGATTAAGTATCAATTGGCTAACTAAGTTTTAAGCAGAACTTTATAAGAATTAAACTAATTAAATAAACAGGCAAACAAGTCAATAACTTTAAATAATTTATGAACAGTAAAGGCTTATCTTGATGATAGATTATAAATTATTAACCCAATCTCTTCTTGGCAGGATTTAGCAATCAGCTGAGACTTTTAAGTATGAAGTTCTCTGAATCCACAGTAATATCTCTTTGGGCTAGCATAAAAGGTTGAAAGAGGGAGCACTGCTTAAATTTCTATCACTTCATGGACGTCTCTGTCATTTTCCCCTACCTCCCTCTCAACATCCCTTTCCTACTTCTCCCTCCCTCCCTCTCAACATCCCTCTCCTTCCATTCTTCCTCATATTACTTACAGGCATTGTGATTAGTGATAAATAAAACCTAAAAAAGCTTCTTTCTCTGCTTTTGCTAAACAGAAGTATCTTGGACTTCTGTGCCCTATATTCACTTCCATAATAAAATAGTTATGCACATCCCTGTAACCAGAAAACAGTGGGGATCTTCGCTGAACAAATGTCGACATTTAGAGAGACTGTTTGGAGATGGTTGGATATGGCTGAAATGGAAGATGTGTAGGGGATGTTAGAAAAGCTCCTTTGGGTAAAATATATCAGGGCCCAAACAATTTTGGCAAAAATAACAGGGTGTAAGTACCATGTTACATGAACAAATTTCCTGTTTAAAATGAAAATTGAAAATTTCCTAAACCACTATTTTTACTAGGATTTTTCTAAGTACTTAGTGATTAATATATATACATATATATACATATACATATAGTAGTTAAGATGTATACATATATACATATAATAATTAATATATATGCATATATATAAAATCTTTGCTCCCAAGGAGTTCGCAGTCCAGTTTCAAAGCATTTTTAATAAAATTAATTCTTTTCCGGGGCACATGGATGGCTCAGTTGGTTAAGTGGCTGCCTTTGGCTAAGGTCGTGATCCTGGGGTCCTGGGACTGAGTCCCACATACATACATACATACATACATACAGAGGGAGGAGCCTGCTTCTCCCTCTCACTCCTCCTACTTGTGCGCAATCTCTCTCTGTCAAACAAATAAAATCTTAAAAAAAATTAATTCTTTTCCAGTTAATATACTCAAATTCAGTGGTTATAAAACTCCTTTGACCATGACCCACCTTGGTGGGACCAAGTATCTTTATACATAATAGGGAAATAAAATGAAATTACTAGATAATGTTTTCAGTTAGCAATGCTATGAAATATAAAATTATAGGCATATGCTTATAATCTTCTCTCATAAAATAAATAATATTCAATGCACGTATGTTCTTCCCTAGTTATCTTCCCACTAAAAGATAATAACATGTGATGTAGGTGGGTCAAAGAATCCCCACTGCCTTGCACAGTGCCTGACCCACTGCTAGTGCTAAATAGAAGTTAACTGAATGAATGGGCATATGATTAATATTTGAACTACTGCATATACATGTCTTATAAAAGAATACAATTGCTTAAAACGTGCAAATGTGCATAATTACAGAGTGTTAAAAATATTCTTGAATAGAAACAACCTAAGTGTCCGTCAATGGATAAATGGATAAAGAAATATATATATATATACATACACAAAATGAAATACTATTCAGCCACAAAAATGAGGAAATCCTACCATTTGTGACAACATGGATAGAACTTGAAGGTATTATGCTCAGTAAAATAAGGCAGACAAAGACAAATACTATATGATCTCACTTATAAATGGAATCTTAAGAAACACAGAAAAAGAAATCAGACTCATAGCTAACACGGGGAGAGGAACTGGAGGGAGGTGGTCAAAAGATACAAACTTCCAGCTAAAAGATAAATAGATACTAGGAATGTAATGTACAACGTGATGACTATAGCTAACACTGTTATATGAAATTGTTAAAAGAATAAATACTAGGAATTCTCATCACACAGAGAAATTTTTCTTCCTTCTTTTCTTTCTTTTCTTTTTCATTGTGCCTATATGAGAAGATGGATGTAAGCATAACCCACTGTAATCATTTCATAATATATGTAAATCAAACCATCATGCTGTTTGCCTTAAACTGATACAGTGATGTATGTCACGCGTTTCTCGGTAAAACTGGAAAAATATCCTTGAATCACTTTGAGACACATCATTATTAATTTACATTCGCGTGTGTTGTTCATTACTCATCTGATATTAACAAAAGCTTTGGAGATAAGCAGGATAGGAGTTACATACACCAACATTTATAGGTGAAGAAATGAAAAGTTAAAAAGGCAACGTGACTTGTCCAAGGATATTGAGGATTCTAAATCTGACCTCAACTACAGGTTTTCTGTCTCCTTGTATAAGGCACACGTAGCTACACCACAGTCATTTTAGAAATTTTGTGACAATAAACCATCTCTGTTTTGTTTTTTCATTACTAAAATTACCAGCTTTCCTCTTTAAGCAATATTATGGCAGAAAATAAAGAAGTAAATTCTGTTAAATCTCATAGCAAGCTAGTGGCCATACGCACAATGAATCACTGTCTCTATCACATGGAGTGGCATCTAGTAATTAACTCCAAAGTCCCTTATTTGTAATTTTCAACCAGACATCTACCCTCCACTGTATCTTTTAATACAGAGATGGTAAATTTTGCTTTGTTAAAAAGAATACTTTCTGAAATGTCTTCCAAAGTGTAAGCTAGAAAATCAAAAGTGGAATCAAAACTGTTTAGAGAGAATTCATCAAAATTCTCACAGAAGTTTCTGGGTTCAGTAGTTTGCTTAAGTTGAAATTGGCTTTATCTTCTTTTAAAAAATATTCATACATATGTAAACAAAACAATGAAGTTCCCAAGGCACCCAGGAAATTTTCATGTCTGCATTTCCTAAGCATAGTAAAATAATGAACCACATTTCCTAAAAAGCCACAGGACATTTTAAGATTTTTATAATTGTTCTGCACATATCATATTATTTTTTAAGAAGATTTATTTATTTACTTGAGAAAGAGAGAGAGCTTGCAGGCGCACATGAGTTGGGGGAGGGACGAAGGGAGAGAATCTTCAAGCAGACTCCCCACCCAGCACGGTGCCAGAGCTTGATCCCACCACCCATGAGATCAGGACCTGAACCCAAACCAAGAGTCAGACGCTAAACCAACTGAGCCACCCAGGTGCCTCCTGCACATACCATGTTATTTAAATAATTTTGACAGCTAAGCAAACTATTAATGTTTCCAGATCAACAGATTACACTGTCCCAATGGCAAACAGCCGCAACATGATACGGTTTCAGATGAAGTTTTACTCTGGGCCGAATAATTTGATATAGAGTCTATCTCCATCCTGAAAACCGAGAAGTCTTGGATCAGGGTTGTTTTCCATTTTTTCTCAGCATGTTATATTGCTCTGGAATTTTGAATTTGTCATAACCTTTTGGTCTTTCTTATCTATAAAATGGGGCTAATCACCAGGAATGCGTTCAGGTTTTGTGGAACCCAAAATTTACATATCTGGAGAGACCCTCTTTAAGAAAAAGAATACAAACGTATGTTCTATCTAGGGGTTTGGCAGTGACCTGTAACACTGAATGGCTCTGGAATAGCATCGCAGTACATCCACTTCTGCTAATACCAATTCCATCTGATAATAAGGCCAGGTGCCATACGTGCAGAAGGCCCATTCACAAACAACGTATCTTTACTTTGGGAGAGTCGACAGTCATAGCACATCCCCCGCACTGCAGTGCACTGTTTCTCTATACCCTGCAACTTAGCAGGCCATTAAAAAAACACTGGTTTCCTCCTCTAAGTACGAGATGAAGAAAACACCTTCTCACTTCCCCAATTTGCATCATTCCCTTTAGAAAGTAGAGAAACAGGTGACTGATTATAACAGATGATAACATTTAATTAGTTATGGGAGTCCCTTTCAAAAGCCATTCACTGAGAGTTGAAAATGTGCAAATATGTACATATGTACACAAGTGAATTATCTAAAAAATGGCTGCTCATACAGAGGGTGGTACTAGTATTGGAGAAAGAATGATATCTATATCTTAGGATGTGCTACATTCTACAGTAAAGGGGAAAAATACAATATGAGAATTCTTAGAAAGTACACAAGTGGAAACAATTCAGAGCTTTAAATGGAAAAAAAAAAGCAGTTTCTTCAAGATGCATAGGGAACTTATTTTGGACAGATGTACAAGGAAAAAGGGGATGGTCTAGACTGAGATTTTATCTGAGAACTAGGTACTTCTGGCCTGTATGATCCAGCTTTGTGTGACTTTGCAAACTTGGCCTAACTACATTATGCTCTATCAGATGAATTTTTAATATCCCAAGGGGCACTGATGAAATTCCATCACATCTTTAACCTGAAGCTGTTTTCAAACTCAGAAAGTCAAAATGTTCAGAGCTCAACCAGAATGTGTTCAGATTCATAATTTTCTTTATTAACAGCAAATGTTAAAACACTGAAATAAAATATTTAACATAAATTCGCATAACTGTGGAAGTTTGATACACTAATTCAACTTGCTGTTGTCAAGCACTCTTGTTAGAGCTAAAAATAGAGTGTTTTTCAGAATGATTCATTAGGTTATTTCCTAATCAATGGTAAATAATCCTGACAAAAGTGTATTGACTTCAAAAGTTTAATAACTTCTAAAATAACAATTCATTGTTTGCAAAGAAACAGTGCATTCAATCTTGATTTAACTTATTTGGGGTTGCAAGACTCTCTTACTAATACCAGGATATGTTGTGCATTAACAAAAATGAAACTGATCCATCCACTTTGACCCCAGAAAGTAAATATTCACCACAGTTTCAGAGAATCCCCCACTGAATAGATTCCCTCCATTGCTTTGATTCCTGTCAACAGATTTGATTTGAGAAAACTAATTTTAGTAGAATTTTTCACTAGTCAAAACTAAACATGGGCTCTGATAAGAAAGAAAACAGATACCCAGTTTACCTCACTTTATCTACAAGTCAGACTCCTCAGTTTGGAGTTGGATCACATGTAATCCCTTTCAATCAGTGTCCCTCACAGTGGTGTTCCAGCATTTCCATACAGGGAATGCTCAGGCTCAAAATCTGATTGCAAGTCAGGCAGGATAATGTGTAGCCCACTTGAACTTTTACTGATTTTTTTTTTGCTCTGTTTGTATATTTGTTGGAGTGGGAAACACAGGTAAGCCTCCCACATCACCCCTTGGCACTGACACTGTCTTTTGGTTTTCCCCAGGAAGCCCACTCCTGCCAAAAGCTGGCAGAAAATGGTCATGATTAAGAAGGACTGTCTGTGAATGCTCTCTCTCATTTCTCTCCACCATCCAAGATACACATGGGCTTCAGTGGCTTAGGTTCTGACAGTATTTTAACGTTACTCTTTCATTTTCCGTCCACTGTTCAATGAGCCAAGTCATATACAGTGCAACTTTGAATTTCTTCAGAAATACTTTTGGAAACATCGTTCATCCATTTTGTTGTCCAGCTTCCCTTATATACCAATCATCACCTCACGCATGACAGGTATTCTAAAGGGACTTTCACAGTGTTTTAATCCTCACCACACCACTGGGAAATGTCTTTGCTTATCCTCAAGCTACACATGATGCAACTGGGGCTTGGAAAGTTTAACAGAGAGAAGATCACAGAAAAGAGTCAGCAAGGCTGGGGCGCCTGGGTGGCTCAGTGGGTTAAGCCTCTGCCTTCGGCTCAGGTCATGATCTCAGGGTCCTGGGATCAAGCCCCGCATGGGGCTCTCTCCTCTCTCTCTGCCTGCCTCTCTGCCTACTTGTGATCGCTCTCTGTCAAATAAATAAATAAAAAATCTTTAAAAAAATAAAGAGTCAGCAAGGCAAAGACAATATTAGGTGCTCATCAAAGCCTCTGTATGTTTCCTTTTAGAAGGCTAAGTATACTTCTTGACCTCCCCTGGAGTTAGATGGGGTTATGTGAGGGAGTTTTACGCTAGGAAAATATGTTTAGAAGTAATGTGTGTCACTTTCTGTGGCCTTTAAAGTTTCCCACAGAGTCCTCCAAGCTTTTACCTCGCCTTCACTAACATACCTGGATTTGAAAATGAGGGAGAAAGTTTTATCAAAAAAGCCACTGGAGGGGCGCCTGGGTGGCTCAGTAGGTCAGGCGTCCAACTTGATTTTGGCTCAAGCTGTGGTCTCAGGGCTGCAGGATCAAGCCCTGCATCGGGCTCCGTGCTCAGCAGGGAGTTTGCTTGAAATTCTCTCTCCCTCTCCCTTTGCCCCTCCCTCCCCACTCTCTCTCTCAAATAAAATAAAATAAAATAAAATAAAATAAAATAAAATAAATATTTTTTTAAAAAAATCCTGCTAATAGAGTAGAGCTGGCACTATCGTCCATTCCCACCTAATCTACCCCCATCCACTCCCCTGCACTTTGCGTTCTTAGGATAAAAACCTACTGGGACATCATTCTCTGGTTCATCTGCCACCAAACTTTATCAAACTTTATCACCCAAGTCCCATTTTTAAATGCTGTGTCAAGGGTAATGCTGTCCTTGATTCCATGTCCTTCCCTCTGCTCTCATCACATTTTGTTTACATCGAACACCTAGTAAGCAAGCGACTTGAGCAAGACACTTTCCCTCTTTAGGCTCCTATTTATAATAAGGACTAGTTAGCACTTAGTATGTGTTAAGGCCTGTGCTAAGCATTTAATTTTCTCATTTAATCTTCACAACAAACACTAGAAACAGGAACTATTATTATCCTCAGTTCAAGGTGGAAAAACGGAGGATTAGAGACTTGCCCAGGGTCACACAGGTATTAAGTAGTAGAACCTCAACTTTTGCACGAACAGGACTATACTGTAAGTTATTGTCCACATGGCCGGTCTCCACTGTGTTAGAGAGCCGGACTCTAACTAATTTCAGTACCCCCTGTACTTGATATACTGCTGAACCAGAGTTAGCCGCAACGAACATTTTAGGAATGAATAAGTGGAGGGATGAATGAATCAGAACCAGAATCAATTTCCTCTGTTCCAAGTCTTTGCTCCACTATATTACACTGCCTCATATTACAGCTGCACATGTATCCCAGAAACAAGTGCTAGCTTGAAACTTGCTACACAGTAGGCATTCAATAAATATTTGCTGAATGAATAAAAGGGTCACAACAAAGAGTTGATGCAAACGAAAAACAATTCTTTATAGCTACAAATTCCCTCCCAGGAAGATGGTGCCTGTCTAACAGAAATACATTTTATGCTTCTGAGTATTTTTATAGGTTTTGGATATGCATACTTGAGAATCAAGGCTGAAGAGAGCCAAAGAAATCTGCATAACAGAAGGTGAGGAATTTGGAGTTCTCAGTGCAGTTCTGGATCGAGGGTGTGAAGAGAAGTAGGAGGAGGAAGACAGAAAGCAGCCAGGATGGCATGGCACTGTGAGGGGAGAGACTACATGGGATGAGAGTGTCTATGGGAATACTCCAGATATGGGTGGCTGGTGTACATTTTTAGAAAAGGGATAGCTAATGTTGAATTTGAAATCGTTGGCACTTCCAAAATGCAAATTCCTCCTCCATATCTCTATGATTCCCAAATTTTGAATAAAGTCTACTACATTTTCCCAGGGTTTGTGGCACGTTTGATGGAAATCAAGAGAGGAGCTGTGTTTCACATTTGAGTTGATCCTGTGAGGGAACAGAGACAGGACTCATGGAAGCAGGGCTCCAATGTCAATGGCGACCACGAGAACATACGTTCTCCATGAACTGGCAAATATCTGGAAAAAGATGTTAGGTGTGTCGTAAGGGTTCAAGTCACTTTCTCATGCACCCAATGGCATGGTAACTCCCACTGACATCCGGCTTATCTGAGGTATGAGACAAACCTAATTTTTATCACATGAATATATCAGAGATCTGAAGACAGGTTTGCCCTCGGTGAAATGAAATGCTGCAAGAACAAAATATCTCACAGTCTGCATGGGCAATGAATTACAAAGAGCTAAATATACTTTCATGGACGGATGCCAAGGGAAAGGAGTTAGATATTTTAAAACATCTCCTGAGAGGAGATGAAATAAAAAAAAAAAAGGCTTGTGTAACTCACATTTAAGTGAGCAAGGAACAGCAAAATGGCAATTTTTCCCTTCATCCAGAATGAGGACACGTGCTGTATAGGAAGCAAGCAGCCACAGAGTAACGGACTTTTGAGTAGTGGACCCAGATACTTCCAGGCAGCAATCAGACTGTCCTTCCAGGAAATCACATAAAACTGCCTCCATGACAGCTGCATTGGGCTTTAATTTGAACGTATAGGAAGCTGCAAAGACATTTGCAGGACCGAAAGAGTCACATTTCTCGCATTTGCACAGACTGCATAATTAGCAGTTAAGAGCAGAAACAGTTAGGGCACTGGTAATATCTGTGCCTTCACGGCTGAGTTTATAGCATTGCTGACACGGAAACGGAAAACCCTTTGAAAGGCCAACGTTGGCCTCCACTCAGGGTAGCCAACACCCTGGAGGGGACACAATCTATTTTGCAAGCAGAACCCCAACACCCAGAGCGGATCGGCAACACTCCTCATGGGACAAGACCTGACGGGTCCCCATTCCCAACCGTTCAGATCTCTGATACAACTGTTTGCTGTGCAGCCAGCAGCATCATTATGCTGGGCTCATTCTTTTTATTTTTTAAAACCCCACTGAAAATAAAACAAAACAACTGCAACAACAAACAACCTCGGCTTTGCCTTCTGTTAGCAGTCTGGTGAGGCACAGCATAAGTAAGACCTTTGAAGGGCTGAGCAAGCCAGAGACAGAATTATTTCACATTCCAGACGGCTCTGATCTCTGCCTCTCCATTACAACCCCCCACTGAGGGGACCCTGTTTCAGACAGCCCCCTCTGTGACTTGAAACATTTAAAAAGGGGCAGTGACAGGCAGGGAAGTGCTCCCGCTAGCCTTGTGCAGTTCTAGTTGAGAATCAAGGGATTCGGAGGCAGCAGTAAGAAAGGAGAATGAAATCCATCCTCGGCAGTTTTGCACAGATGACCAAAAGGGGTTCCAGCTACCTAATCATCCAATAAGTCCTCCTCAAAAGCCAGACTGTGGAGGAGGGGACCACGAGGTGTTTGGGGAGGCCCAGCCACCTCCTAGTGTGAGGGGAGAGCTAGTCCAGTCATTGCCAGGTGAGCCAACACAACGCTGCCTCTAGATCGGAAAGCTGGAAACTGACTCCGATTAACTCTAAGTAGTTTAGTAATATATGCAAGTGACAAAAATGTAGCAATGGATCAATATTTCATTCCTTTTCATTGTTGAGTACTATCCCATTGTGCGGATGTACCAGAATTTGCTCAGCTATTCACTCATTGAGAGATGTTCAGGTCATTTCCAATATTTTTGCTATTAGGAACGAAATACTGATACACACAAAATAATGATACATGGATAGACATCAAGGACATTATGCTGAATGAAACAAGAAAGCTAATACCTAAAAGTCACATACCATATGATTCCTTTTATAGTACATTCTTCGAATAACAAAGTTATAGGGATGGAGAACAGGTTAGTGGCTGCAAAGGATTAGGGATGGTTGGGGTAGGGAACAGATGGATGTAATGATAAAGGCATAGTATCAGGCGATTACCGTGGCTATGGAATAGTACTGTATGCTGACTGCAGTGACACACAAATCTATATAACTTAGACCAATGTCAACTGAAGAAACTGGGTGAAAGGTACACTTAACCTCTTTAGGTACAACTAAGTATCTTTGTAACTTCCTGTGAAACGAACTCGGTTCCAAAGAAAAAGTTTCTTCAGCAAAAAAGGTGTAGTGATACATTAATTAAAAATAACTAAAAGAACTTCAAGCTCTATTACAAAGCTGTAATCATCAAGATTGTATGGTACTGGCACAAAAACAAACACACAGACCAATGGAACAGAATAGAGAGCCCAGAAATGGATCCTCAACTCTATGGTCAGTTAATCTTTGACGAAGCAGGAAAGAATGTCCAATGGAAAAAAGACAGTCTCTTCAACAAATGATGCTGGGAAAATTGGACAGCCACATGCGAAGAATGAAATGGGACTATTTCCTTAACACCACACACAAAAATAGACACAAAATGGATGAAAGACCTCAATGTGAGACAGGAATCCATCAAAATCCTTGAGGAGAACACAGGCAGCAACCTCTTCGACCTCAGCCGCAGCAACTTCTTCCTAGAAACGTCGCCAAAGGCAAGGGAAGCAAGGGCAAAAGTGAACTATTGGGATTTCATCAAGATCAAAATCTTTTGCACAGCAAAGGAAACAGTCAACAAAACCAGAAGACAACTGACAGAATAGGAGAAGATATTTGCAAATGACGTATCAGAAAAGGGGCTAGTATCCAAAATCTATAAAGAACTTATCAAACTCAACACCCAAAGAACAAATAATCCAATCAAGAAATGGGCAGAAGACATGAACAGACATTTCTGCAAGGAAAACATACAAATGGCCAACAGACATATGAAAAAGTCCTCAACATCACTCGGCATCAGGGAAATACAAATCAAAACCACAGTGAGATATTACCTCACACCAGTCAGAATGGCTAAAATTAACAAGTCAGGAAACGACAGATGTTGGCGAGGATGTGGAGAAAGGGGAACCCTCCTACAATGGTGGTGGGAATGCAAGCTGATACAGCCACTCTGGAAAACAGTATGGAAGTTCCTCAAAAAGTTGAAAATAGGGCTACCCTTAGACCCAGCAATTGCACTACTGGGTATTTACCCTAAAGATACAAACGTAGTGATCCGAAGGGGCACGTGTACCCGAATGTTTATAGGAGCAATATCCACAATAGCCAAACTGTGGAAAGAACCTAGATGTCCATCAACAGATGAATGGATAAAGAAGATGTGGTATATATATACAATGGAATACTATGCAGCTATCAAAAATGAAATCCTGCCACTTGCAACAACATGGATGGAACTAGAGGGTATTATGCTAAGCAAAATAAGTCAATCAGAG
>CM052901.1:8011015-8031162 GCA_028534135.1 Potos flavus | reverse complement strand
GAAGGGAGGGAAAAATGAAACAAGATGGGATCAGGAGGGAGACAAACCATAAGAGACTCTTAATCTCAGGAAACAAACTGAGGGTTGCTGGGGGTTGGGTGGGGGTAGGGATAGGGTGGCTGGGCGATGGACATGGGGAGGGTATGTGCTATGGTGAGTGCTGTGAAATGTGTAAGACTGATGATTCACAGACCTGTACCCCTGGGGCAAATAATACATTATATGTTAATAAAAAAAAAAAAAGGAAAAAAAATAACTGAAAGAACTGAGGGGAGGTGGGTGGGAGGATAGGCGACCTAGCCGATGGGGATTAAGGAGCACACTTGTGATGAGCACCAGGTGATGTACAGAATTGTTAAATCATTATATTTTACACCTGAAACTAATATTACACTGCATGTTAACCAACTGGAATTTAAATAAAAACTTAAAAAAATAATTGGAAGAATTTTCCTATTGAGCAGATACTGTAAAGGGCACTTTCATTTAATTACACATTTAATTTTCAACACCATTAGATAGGCATTATCATTCTCATTGTAAAGGTGAAAAAAACAGACAAAGCAAATGGCTGAATTTCACAAAACTAGAATGTGGCCAAGCTGGAATTTGTATACAACTGTATCTTATTGTAAAGTCAATTTTTTACACTCCCCCACATTTGCTTACAACAGGTTGGAAAATCTCCTAACAAACCTTTCTAATCAGGAAGGAGGCCAAATTCTCCCATCCTTGCATTGCAACACCACTCAATGAGGAATGATAATGGCAAAGGCCCCACAATGCCTAGCGCAGCATTTGGGACAGAGTGGGTATTTAATAAATTCTTGTAGGTTGAACAATAACCACAAATTCCACAAAAGGAAAAAAAAAGAAGTATGCCTCCAATATAACTTGTCAATACTGAGTTATATTTTAGTGGAGATGATCTACTGTCCTTAAGACCAAAAATAAGTATTTTTTAAATACTTAAAATACAAAAAAAAACCTCAAAAATTATCTAATTTCTGGTTTTCCTCCCACAGTGTTTGCTAAGTGCTGTGATCTGCAAGTTCTTCAACTATAGAATGAGGAGGATATTAATAATACCTGGTTCATCTTATGGGGTTGTAGGGAGAATGAAAGAGAAAATTATTCTAGGACATACATCTATCATAGCACTTAGGATAGTGCACTGTCGTTTTGTGAAGGCCTCCCACACTAGGCCCTGAAATCCTTAAAGGAAAGACAATCTTATTCTACTTTGTGTTCTCAGTATCTTGCAATGTAAGAATATTAAGGAAATAAAAGATATAATTAATTCATAAAATAATCACTCAACACTGTTCTTACTGAAGAGCATTACGACACGTATAGTTAATGTGTTTATGTATAACTATATAGTATATATGACTATGTACATATAGCTATGTGTATATAGAACTATATTAACTACACCGAATTATATATATACATACACACATATATATATAATGAAATGATGGAAATGTTCCAAAACTGAGTAACTTTTAATTTAAAAATTTACTTTTAATTACTTTTTTTTTTACTTTTAATTACTTTTTAATTGTCAGCTTCTCTCTGCCAGTAGAATTGGTGATGGTTGTACAGCTCTGTTAATTTTACTAAAAAATAGTTGAAGTGTATACCTAAAAATGAATACAGTTGATAGTATGTAAATTATACTTCAATCAACCTTTTCTTTCTTTTTTTTATACTGAAGTTTACACACAATATTATGTTAGTTTCAGGCATACAACATCATGGTTTGACATTTCTATACAATATGAAAATGTCACCATGATAAGGGCAGTCACCATGTGTCACCATGCAAAGTTACTTGAATATTAACGACTATACTCTCTATGCTCTACTCTTCATCTCTACGATTTACTTATTTTACAACTGGAAGTTTGCAGCTCTTCATCCCCTTCACCTATTTCAGTCCTCCCCCAACCCCTCACCTCTCTGGTAACTTGTTCCTGGTAGCTTGTTCCTATAACCTATGAATCTGTTTCTGTTTTGTTTGCTCTTTTTTTTTTTTTTTCAGATTCCACATATATTCTACATGTAAGTGAAATCATACTATATTTGTCTTTCTTCTGACTTATTTCACTTTGTACGTGTTTTATTCAACTTGAAAAAAGTTTGTTTTGTTTTGTTTTGCGTCTTGTCTGGTAGTTTGTTTCAGTAGAACCCACGCTCTGGACTTAATCCAATGTTCAAATTCCCTGTCAGGATGCTTTTCCCCTTCTCTCAGTGGACCTGCCATATTCTCTTTATTTCAAAGTTGGTATCTAGGTTACATAACCTTGTGGCATTAGAGAAAGCTCCTATGAACTGCAGGCTGTCCTCTGAGCTTCCCTGGTCTCCAATTCTGTGTGGCATCTCTGGTCCTATCCTGTGATGTGGCGGACATCCCTGCAATATTCTTGTCCACCGCACGGGCACATGGAGCTGAAGTCTATGTCCCTGCCATAGCCTATGACCATGAGATCCCTGCATTCGATGACTTCCTTTCATCAATCCCAGACTAATTTTGGTTCACCAGTTCACTCAACCATTAAGGGCCTGAGAAATCTTGGCTACCTTCTCTGTATCACTCTGGAACATGTGGAGTCGTTGGCTGTTTGAGTTAGCTCTTAAATCCCGTTTTAGGACATCTTCCTAAAGGCATTTCTAACCTTTACACCTTTGGGGTACCTTATTGCTCAAATGTCATGCTGATTTAAGGGCATCTTCATGAACGTTTTCAATTTCCCCAGGCTATTCTGTGACCTGCCCTATACTGGGAATTCTGCCACACTCTCTTTCCTCTGTACTGTGTCCAAACAGAGGAAGCTAAGTTACCCACATATGAGCGCTGTGCCCTACTTTGGGAACCAATACTTGACAACTGACTCTCTTTGATTTCTTGCTATAATAATCTTAATCCACCACTACCACCTCTACCTCTTTCAGGCAATGAGTGACTCTAGAGGAGACTCGGGCTAAACACAAGGAAGAATTTTTTTTTTAAAACAAAGCATGTGAATACATCTGAAAAATATTACCTGCAGTACATGAGATTATTATTTTTTAGACCTCTTCTAAGCCATAAATGACATAAATTGTGGACATAAATTGGAATGTGAATGACTTTGAGGTGTGAACCAATTTGGGTATCAGGTTCAAATCATGAATTTCAAGGAAAAACATTGTTTAAAATAGTATAGCATCAACACATCAGAGTTAATAAACCACACAGTATTCATAGCAACCTGAAGGCAACAACTGAAAGGGATACATTTCCAATGCCAAGGTAGATACTGCTATTAATAAACCTGTTATTTACATGTGATTGCCAGACTTAAGAATATGAGTCTAAGTAGCTAATTTCAATTTACAGTCAAAAATATCCAAATAATGGGATCATTAGCACTAGCGGCAACAAGAATATATGTTAATGGAAAATCTGCAGGTGTCTCAAAGATAAACCCATTGTTTAAAAAGAGAGCACTCTGCTATAATTACATCAGATTAATTGGCTGAGAAGATCTCTTTTTACCTAATCCACGGCTTGGGAAGAAAGTTTTTTGGTGATGCTATAAACTTTGTTCTAACTATTCAAGACAGTGTGACAGCTAATAAAACTTATAGCAAGTGCAGAATGAAGATGACTTGTTTTCAGATCCAGACCCTGAGAATGTGGCCCCTACCTTTTGACAGACTGTATAAATAGTAATTTGACCAGAGTTCCTCAAATGTGTCCTGAGTTATTTTATCCAATGAGCATTCTAGGTAGCCTTTAGCCTGTGGACCCATTATTTCTAGTCATGGGCAGCCTTACATGTTAATAGAATGGTGTTATACACATTTCATCAGCTACATGTGCTATGGAATGAAAGAGGTTTAGAAACAGTGATGTAGATCCATAGTAGCAAAGGGGTTTCCATCTCATAAAGAAGTCCAATCTATTGGTAGTAGCTTCTACATAAAGAGGTTCTAGAACAATGGCCAGCATCACTGGGAGGAAATGCTCTACTTATCAATGCCATGTGTCTAGGGGTGAGAACCTACAAAAGACGTTGTATTTGTTAATCTTGGCGCATATAAATATCTATATCTATATCTATATCTATATAATAATTCTAAGGCTGCAAAAATAAACTGATTGTCTTTGCTAAGGAGGCAAGATATTATATACACAAGGAAGTGGGGCTGTGGAGAGGAGTAGGAGACTGCTGATCAAACTGAGCATGAGAAGGCATTTAACCACAAATCTTTGCAATGGACCTGCAATGTGTTTGCAATGTATATTATGAGGCCACTCTTAGTGAAAAGCATCGTCCCTATGAAGTAACTTTTAAAAGAAAATTATTATGATTATGTCTGTTTTCAACTCCACTTAGGTAAATGTAGCCTGGGTCTATCATCTTGGCTTGAGGTGTTTAGGGCCTTTTGCTTAATTAATCCTGGCTAGCCAAAGCATGCCACATTAGCACCTCATTTATGCCATATTTGGTATTCAGAAACAATCTGCTGGCTTATACCATTCTAGCTAGAACAAAGGCGAAATTAATGAACATAAGATTCAAATTTTGAATCCAATCACTCTTTAATAGATTCTAAACTTTAGTGATTTCCATCTATTTTGGAAATAATTTTGTTAACTTTATTATTCGCCTGTCTTACTATCAACAGATATCCTCTAATTAAATGGTCATTCTATTAGTAACCATGTCTCACAACTCATACATGAGAATTCTCAAAGACATCCTTGTCTACTATCTCCTACCCAGACATTTGTACAAATAAGGGTTAGAAGGGGAAACACTACTTAAAAGCCTGAAAATGATCTAAGCTTCAGTATCAAATTAAAGACAGGAAATATTTTTATCATGTTATAGCTTCGAGTGTCATCTAATTGCTGTATTTATTTCAGTGTAAAGGAATAAATGAAAAATAAAAATATTTCAAATGATAAAAAGCAATTATTTCCTCTTCAACATTTAAAACCATGCTTTACGAAGGTGCAGCATGAAGGATAATGTTTTAATAAGAGCAATTTTCATAATTACACCTCAACTTCATATCCCCATTTTAATTAGAATCTCTGCTCTTCTGTAAGATTTCTACAAAGTCAGTTGCAAATGTGTTACCAACTTCTTTATCAATATAACCAAACTTCAGAACAACTTAGTCTTCAAGAATTCCCCGAATACTTGAATGCTTTAAGTCGATTTTTCTCCTAATTGAGAGACTAAATGCTACTACTTTGAGGAGAACCATAATATAGTTCAGTTATTATCAGTGTGGATATTTGCTTTCAATTCTGAGATCATATTCTTCACAATTCCCACTTAGTGACACTATACTGCCATTTCTCTTAGTTAATAATGACAGCCACCTGAGGAATAATTCTAGAATAAAGCAGAATACTATAAAAAAAATAAAGCCACGACTAGAAAAATGATTTTTGAAAAGATCCTATTATTCAAAAGGACTTGCTTCACATTCTCTTAAGATCTAGCATCTTGTTTTGACCGTCACAGCTCATTTTTACCTTGACTATCCTTAAGAGGAGCACCCAGTAAATGAGGGGTCTAGCTTTTGTCTGCTTCATCTTTAACTGTTAATTCCCTTGATGACTTCCTGAGAAGATTAACCATCAATGACACAGCATATTTTAATCCCCCTGCATTTAAATTCTCTGTAGAAAACAGTAATTCCTCTTCAAAGAGTATTAGAGTTCCACTGTCTTAGAGGTCATCCAGGCTCCATTTGCATTCATAAAACACTTTCTAGAATTTTCATTTCTAAAATTACATTTTAAGACAGAAGTAAATAGTTCTTTCCTTTTCCACTGACGACTGGGACCAATTACTTGTATAAAAAGCAAATTACTCAATGGTTTAAATATTTCTTATGGCTATTAAAGGGTACAGTTCGATTGCAAGCCTCAATAGAGCAACCGAATCTCTATGGAGTTGTAAAAAGGTGAAAAGTGCTTTTGGATTTCTCTGCATCCAAGTTACCTAGCAGCTATCGTATTGTCCTGGAATTATCCAAAGCCCTTCTTGCCAACCTCAATGTTTCCCCCAAATCCCCTGATTAAACCCACAGTTCTAAAGCATGCTCTTCCCTTTTATCTCAGTGTCCAATTTTTGGGAGCTAGGCCTTGGAAAGAATGCAATAAGACTGCATAAACTCTCATTATAAAATGAATGGTCGACATCTTTCTATTAGCCCTCGTTGATTCATCCAATGAATGTTATATTGAATGCCTACTATGTACCAGGCACTTGGCTTGGCAATGGAGATAAAACAGAAAGCAAAAATAGACACAGCTCCCAACATTATAGCTTAAAATTTAGTAGGAGAGAGAGATTTTAATGAACTAATTGCAATGAGATGGACCTGATCTCATGAATAGACTTGACCTAGTCTTGAACTCAGGGAAGGGGAACTTCTGAGAATGGGATGATTGAGTTGATATCTAAACAAGGAATATGAAGAGGGAGGGGAAGACTGTTCTAGACCATAGGGTCTGAAAGCACGGCTAGAGGACAAATCACGGGGGAGCATAGTGGGAAATGAAGCTAGAGAGGTAAGTGGAGGGAGTTAGGTATTTGTAGGTCATGATAAAGTGGTTTTTTTCCTCCAAAGAATGATGTGAAGTTATTTAATTGTAGAAGGTTGCAGATGATGATGGAATATGATTAGATTTGCAATTTGAAAAGATCAGTCCTGCTGCTGTATGGGAAGAAATTAGAGGGTAGAGTAGTTAGGAGGCTGATGCAGTACTACATGTGAAAAATGATGATGATGGCATGGACTAGAATAAGCATCCACGTGGAGATTTTAAATAGGCCATTAAAGCATGGCCCCGGCATTCAGAAGAGACATCTGGGCTAGAGATGTGATCCATCTCATTGGGGCAGTTACATTTTATAACAGGATGTTTGTTCATTTAAACGGGCAATCAAAGAAATGTATTTGTACCAAAGTTTCCTACCCAGTGACCTTTAAATCCCACCACTCTCTATCTACCTGTAAGTTCACCCCATCTCAGTGGCATGAGTAACACTTTGAAAATACTTCTTTGATTATAACAAATCATCAAATAGAAGAACAATAGCATTGTAAATTTACAGATTCTCTCTTTCTACGGCTCTCCCAGGAATCAAGAATTGAAGGCTGAGAAAGCAAATTCCAGAACAAAAATTAAAATACAAAACATGAATTTCGGGGCGCCTGGGTGGCTCAGTGGGTTAAGCCTCTGCCTTCGGCTCAGGTCCTGATCTCAGGGTCCTGGGATCGAGCCCCGCATCGGGCTCTCTGCTCAGCAGGGAGCCTGCTTCTCCCTCTTTCTCTGCCTGCCACTCTGCCTACTTGTGATCTCTCTCTCTGTGTCAAATAAATAAATAAAATCTTTGAAAAAACAAAACAAAACAAAACAAAACATGAATTTCATCAAAGTACACTGCCCCCATTAAACAGGCTAAGGCAAGAATAAGAGAATACAGAAGAATTTCCAAAGGACTTTGGAAATTATTTATTTATGATGATGCCCTACACTCTTTCAAAAACTGACTTAGGGGGCGCCTGGGTGGCTCAGTGGGTTAAAGCCTCTGCCTTCGGCTCAGGTCCTGATCTCAGGGTCCTGGGATCTAGCCCCGCATCTGGCTCTCTGCTCAGCGAGGAGCCTGCTTCCCCCTCTCTCTCTGCCTGCCTCTGCCTGCTTGTGATCTCTCTCTCTCTGTCAAATAAATAAATATAAAATCTTTAAAAAAAAAACAACTGACTTATGGCTTTCAAAGATACACATAATGCAAAACAGAAGGATCTAAAATAAAGGTAGAAAAAATCAATTAAATGGAAGCAATGACCTTGATATTATCAATCATATGAAATGGTTAGATACCATGATTGGGCTCTGATTTGAGCGCTCTGCATTTCTTACCAGTTAAAGATGAAAAAGAAGAAATGTTAAGTTGTACCACTTACATAGGCTGAATAAAAACTGGGACTTATTATTGAATAATGAGGTACAGTTAAGCCTTTTCTAGAGTATCTGGAATCTAAGGTTTTCTTTGCTGACTAATTCTCATTGCTTGACAAAAGACAACATGCATATTTTTTTGGAGCTATGTTTCTTTGTATTAAATTCAAGAAAGTATTAATGGAATCTATAATTTGATATAGTTTGGCATACAAAAAATATAACTGACTGGCAAAATGACTGATCCTCTGTACTCTTTTTCAGTATTACCAATGGCTGTTTAGAGCTCCATTTTCCCCACTGTGTAGACATTCAGTCATTAGCTCATTTCATAATAAAACAATTTTAACAAGCTTTGGCTTAGCAATGCAGGAAGAGATTCTCCTAGGTCTCTTCCCTTCACATGTGTGCTACTCTCCACCCCCCCCAATTATTGATCTATTTGTTCTTAGCTTAGTTCACAAATGATCCAGTTTTCTAAATTGTAAGGAAGTGTCCTGAAACGCATTTCTAATAATAGGCTACTTTAAATGAATTTTTTTTCAGAGGGCTAAATTCCTATGTTGTGCTTTATAAATATGCACAAGCAATAGTGCATCAGCATGGTTTTTGTTTGTAAATAAACCTCTCATAAATCCTTAAGTGGCTTTCAGCTCGTATTTTAAGTGCAATATTAAAAAAAAGCTGTAAGTTGTTTTATGTTGTTATTCATTCCAAAAGAAATTGTTTTATGTTATGGTGCAAGTTATATTATCAGTCACAATTCTAATCCCACAACTCTGATGACATTTTTGTGAGACTGGAGGTACCTCTCTTTAAGTACTGAGAAATGCTAATAAATGCTTTACTGAAAACTCTTGTTATATGAACATAAAATCCTAAATTGCCAAGCCAGTTTTTAGGTTTGCCATCACTTCAAAGTGGGTATTTCTGCAGTCTTTCCCCCAAGGGGGCTGTTAATTACCTCTCTAAGACTCTGTATCCATGAAACAGCACAGACTTCAAGGAGCAGAATACTCCAAAGTAAATCTCTCTTGGGATTGCTAGTTGAGATGTCAGAGAGAAGGACCCTTACAAGGTAGTTTTGGGGTAGGTAATATAATAATGATAGATTTCATTTGTATGGAATCTTAGGATTTCACAAAGCATTTTTACATATAATACTCTTGAATATAAATAATATTCTGGTAATAGCAGAATACATTCTGGTATTTTGTCTTAAATATTGATTTAAGACAATAATTCAAAGAGATATAAAATATAAGTGTTTCAAATCTTCCTATCTTCTGTTTGTCTGCTTATTATTATTGGCCTGAAGTGTCCAAGAGCTTTTCTTGTTATCCCCATGAGTCCCTTGGTTATGGCTATATTTAGCACACTATGAGGAACACTCTTGGTCTCCTCCATTTTTCCACCCTGGGTCATCTTAAGGAAGTGATCCTCAATCAAGACATACTAATTGTTAGTTCCTTGCTGATGGATGAATTACTTTTTAAGAGTCAATTTAACAGGACATTTATGGAGTCTCCACAACGTGAATCTTGTAAGAAGTTTCAGAATATGGCTAATGCATAACCTCTGCTATCAAAGAGCTTGAAATCCTGCAGAGTTGAAGGAAATGTACACCATTAAAAACAAAGCAAGATAGAAAAATAATTGCTCCTTTAGAAGTTTTAAGCAAGGTACTGCCACAGTAGAGGAAAGAACAGGAGTTATAGAAGCTTTTGCAAATAAGCCATTGTTCGGTCTTGGTCTCAAAAGTTACTAGATTGTATATAAAAGTACAATTAGGCAGAAGAAATATGCCTTTTGGTGCAGGGTGTTTGGGAAACCGTGAAGAGACGATCATGGTTGATCAAAATATTCTTTTGAAAATATCAAATATAATATGAATACAAGAGTTATGTCTATGTCAGAAACGTATTTCCAAAACTGGCATTTTCAAAGTTACGTTTCACACTTTCATAATGGTCCAAAAAGACAGTCTACTAACAGACCATTACACAAACATCTAATATAAATTTCCCTTTGTTAATCGCCAATTCCTTTTACGTGAAATTAATCATCAGCTGCCTTTCTGTGAGTGCCTCCAGGATCTCTATATACATGACTGTAGACTAGTGCTGCATGGGAAGATCTGCAAACATCCAGGCATGTGGCATTTCTGTGTTGACCAAATTTGAGGGACAAATACCGGCAGTTTGCTGGGAATCCCATCTTTACAGAATGAAAAGTCTTACTAAACATTTCCCTATGCTGTTCTATTACTGGGTAGAAAATAGCCTCAAGTAGAGATCTTGTTTCACTCAGACAAAACTGAATTGCATGCTGCCTCAGTAGTAAACAGATGGATTTTACTTAGGGCAGAATCAGCCTAAGCATTAGCCTTCTGTTCCATTATATATCTGGGGCTACGTAATCAAGTGCGCTCATATTTAAAAACACGCATTACCATTCCTGGAGCAGATCTGCAATTGTGCAGAATATAAAGAAGCAGTTCCACAACTTTTCTATTTAAAGTAATGGGAGACTGAGCAGGTTCACACATTTGTTTATCAAACATCATCTCCGACTGTAACTTACACAAAGGTGTTTATTTTCAATAGATTTTTTTATCTGAGATTGACGTATTCTGGGGAATAATGTGTTGTTAATTTGTAAAAAATAGAAGCTAAAACACGACAATTGCTGTTTTGCGAACAAAGTCATTCGGGATGGGAAAAGACATTGAATTGATTCTTCAACACCACAGAGTCAATGCAGTAAGTTAGTTGATAAATCTTTCACTGTTCAACTACTTGTAAAAAGAGTACGTGCATACCACACATTCCTTACTCCTGAATACACGTTGTTTAAATATTCAAACACCAGGAAACACCACCAAAAACAACAAAACAAAACCAACCAATCAAAAAACCTGCATCAGTTTTGGTGACTAGAGTCAGCACTCATTTCTGTCCGTCTACGTGTCCCCATAGCACAGAGCATGTTGTCAAGAATATAACAGGCACTTATAAATGTTGCTTGAACTTATTTATACAAAAATTATAACACTGTGTCTACATGCTGCTGCTAGAATTTTTCCAGATGTAATTTTTAGTACATTTGATAGAATCTGATCTTTAGTTGAATCAACATTATGAAATTACCATTTCACGATCTTAGATGATTAAAAAATATTGTCATATACACCTGAGAAATCCATTTTAAAATATTAAAATATTAAATGTATTGTGATATTCAAATAATAAAATTTGGTGAAAAATAAAAATTAAAATATTAAACATAATATCACATTTATTTTTTGGCATTTAAGAAAGTATAAATTTTCTTCGGAACTGATGAAGGATGTCATATTAGTTTCAGGTTGATACATAATAAGTTACCACAGACTTAGAAACTTGAAAGAATTTTTTTTTATTATTTCAAATTTCTTTTTTTTAATTTCTTTTTTTTATTAACATATAATGTATTATTTGTTTCAGGGGTACATGTCTGTGAATCCTCAGTCTTACACAGTTCACAGCACTCACCATAGCACATATCCTCCCCAATGTCCATTCCCCAGCCACCCTATCCCTCCCACTATTATTTCAAATTTCTGTAGGGGAGACATCTGAGCTGGGTAGGCTGCGGTTTGCTGGGTTTTCTGATTGGGGTCTGACCAGGCTGAAATCAGGGCCCAGACTGGCCTCTTAACTGGCCTCTTAACTGTAAGCTCTGGGGCAGAAATCGTTTCTAAGCTCTTTGAGTTGGCAAAAATCAGTTCCTTGTGGTTGTAGATATGATGCCTCTCCCTTGTTCTTGCTCGATGTCATCCAGGGGCCCATCGTACAGGCTATCTACATTTCTGAACATGGGATCCTCTCAATTTTTAAGCCAGCAACAGTGACTTGAGTCCTTTTTATGCTTCTTTTCTCTCACTTACTCTTCTGCGAGCTCAAGAAAATTCTTCGATTTTAAAGAGCTCTTATGTTTAGGTCTGACCCACCAAGATAATCTTCCTCTGTTGAACAGGAAGACCCAGATGCCAATCCCAAATGAAGATTTCCACCATGGAAAACATGGCAAAGATCATTAATGACTACCACCAAAGTTGGAGCCCACAGATCTTGGCCCACTGCATTTTCTATGGCTTCTGAAACACCAATGAACAAGGCTTTCCTCACAAACAGAATATACACAGCAAGGTCAGTGTTGGAGAGTGCATTGGCCTCCCATGGCCAGCGGGTCCCTCCTGATGGACAAGACACACTATTCCCACACTGTAGGGGAACACTGTATTCCCTTCCTATGGGGTTATATATACTGGTGGGCCTGGCCAGGTGTCCTATGAAGTACATTCTTTTTTGTTTGTTTGTTTTTTGTTTTTTTTTGTTAAGATTTATTTATTTATTCGAGAGAGAGAGAGAGAGAGAGAGTGTGCTTGAGTGGGAGGAGGGGGCAAAGGCAGAGGGAAAGAGAATCCCAAGTGCACTCCCTGCTAAGTGCGGAGCCCAATGTGGTACTCAATCCCATGACCCTAAGATCATGACCCAAGGCGAAATCAAGAGTTGGTCACTTAACGGACTGGGCCCCCCAAGCACTCCCTCTGTGAAATATATTCTTAATCAGTACAAGTAAGTTCACCACATATTTAGACTTTTCTTAGTAAGAAGAATGTGGCATGAAGTGACAGCTTTGGCACCTGGCTTCCCTATAGAGGAATATTCCAGTCCCAGGGCACCGATCACACAGTCCTGAAAAGAAACAGCAGCATGGGTGATGGCTGCTTCCACAATACCCTATCTTAAGGTCAACTGATATGAACCCTTGATTAGATCTGAAAAAAATCCCTTCATAGCAGTACCTAGATTCACATTTGATTGAATAACTGGAACAAGATGAAAGATGAGGACAAGGGGCCAGGAGTCTTGGGGGTCATTGTAGAATTATGTCAACCACAGAAAAGCTCCACAAAATGAGGGTGTAATCTTTTTTTTTAAATGAGGGTGTAAACTAAGTAAAGAGGAGAGTAAGCAATCAAAAACTAGGGGCTCAAGGCAGGACAGAAGAGAAGGGAGGGAAAGTCATCACAAAAGTTGTGATGCCATTTCAGCTTTGGTCAGGACAAGAGATTGTAGAAAGAGGCCTTGTGAGAAAACACACAACTGCTAAGTTAGGTCATATGTTTGAATGCTTCCAAACACAGTATTAAAAGGCCTTTTACAGTTCTGGCATACTCAATGATATTAAGATTAAATTGATTGAAGCCAAAAAATCATGAAAATGGAAAAAACCAGAAAAACCCTGGTTCTAAAAACCATGTAAATTTAATGCTGGCATGAAAGAAGTAGTACAAAAAAGATGCAATTACAGTGCCCCATATGGCTCAATTGTGGAGAACATTACAAAGTGCTAACAAACGTAAACGTTGAATATTAATCAAGACTGAAACTGAATTATATTGATAAAATTGGAAGAAAGATGAAGTTTCATCTACCATAAAACAATCAATAGAGAATATACACAAATGAAAAATATAAACAGCAATCAAAAATGTTACTCAGAAATGTGGAATAAATGTAAGAATCAAGAGATAAGAGAAAGCGGTTGCTTTGAAGGAGTGGTTTTTGACATTTTATATTATGCCCATGATTTACACTAAGAAATATTAAAGTAATGCAAACAAACAAACAAAAAAAAAAAAAAAAGTAATGCAAACACATATTTTATACATACGTACTTTGGTCAATGAGAATTCAAAAAATTATATTCCAAACTTTAGGACATTAAAGAGTCTCTGACTCTACCTTCAAAAGTGTCACTACTAAATGTTAGTAAACTCCTCAAAGGCATATGTTCAGCTGAAGACTATAACGTCATTTGCAATACTTAAGATACTACACTAACGACTGGCTAATATATAACTTTATTAATTTCCCTGAAAGCAGCATTAACTAATAAATGCATATATGATTTCACACCAGACCTATCGAAGCTAGCATATACTCAATACTGTGCTAACCTTGACATCATGATAATCTTCCGTCTAGCTCAAAAAACACCATTTTGCTAATATGTCCTAATAATGATACCACTGCAAGTCACTTAACAAGTCTTTACTTTGGGAGAAGAGCAGGCAACACAGGCACCAACCACTAATATGCTAATGGTTGGCAGACAATTGTCAGGCAAATACTAGTCCCAGCACACATTTTCTTAAATATCCCTTGCTCAGCAACGAGGGAGTATTTTACTATTTCACTTTAATACTTCAATTGTCTCCCTTCCAAGTCAACTAAAATTCATGGATGATCTCAGGATATACCTTAAGAGAGGCCAATAGGTTCAAGTGATAGAAGGGTGCAGAAAGAACGGTCAGTGTTGTAATATGAACATGGTTAAGGTGACATGGGGATGAGAAAGAGCCTCAACAACTGATAATGTTGAGACTGTTACTTGTGCAGGACGTGGAGACCCCATTCACCGCAATAACCTAACAACATTCACACTGGATGTCGATTAGCAAGCCATCGTGGAGGGAATGGAGCAGTCAATGAGATAGATCCCCACATTACCAGAAACACAAGCACCTTATTATATTTTATTTTTAACCTTAGTATTTTTTCTTTTCCTGATTTATTCTGAATTTAGCACATTATCATTGTCCTGCACAGTCTGTACAATTATAAACTCAATTTGAGGACAAATATTATTACAAAGGAAGATATTAAAATTCAGATTACCTCTCTTTAATGCCTAGAAATGCATATGCTATATATGTACAACCCAGCCACTGACTAATTATCAAAACATAGTCATTTTGCATCCAAATGCAACTTTCAAACATCTGCATTCCTCAGGATGATTTTAATATATCTGAGAGTCAGTAAGAGTTGGTTTCATAACCAGCAGAATAAATTTTTAATTTCCTATTGGAAGACCATTGGACAGGAAGATTCACTTAACATAAGTTCATCTGACAAAACACTTGGCTGGAACACGTCACTTCCACTTAAGAAAGAATATCTGACACCAAAAGAGAAATCACTATGTTTTGGGTCTATTTTGATCTCCAACTTTCCAGCTCTAATACTTGGCTTAGCTAGTATGTTCAATAAAAAATGCACAAGCTATTGATTTTACGTTTCGTTTGAGATTTTCTAGTTCCTTAAAAATTGAAGTAGACCAATCCTTATTGTCAGCAAATATAAATACCCAGCAAGCAGATATACCATCTTTCATAATTCTTTCTGAAATGTCCTGAGGAATCACAGTAGAAAGGTCCTCAAATGTACTGTGCTGAAAGTATATGTAAAACAGAGTGATAACACTGTGTGGAGTCTTTGAATGCCAAGAATACATACATAATTTAATGAGCAAAAAGGTAAAAGGGCAATGGATGGGTTTTGGAGTTATGACGTCCTGTGTTTAGAAGGAACTTTTCACATGCTCAGTCACAGAAATGATTCCTCTTTTGACCTAAGAGAATTTCTATTTAAAGCAATTCAATGTATATATATTCTAGTTAAATTTATACAGGTAAAAATCATTTGAATTTTTATTTTCCATCCAAATACTATTATTCTCCCTGACTTTATTTTCAACTTATGCATACTGTACCAGGAAGGTAAAGAAGTGATTGTGCCTGCTACTCATAAAATATCACTTTCATTTTATCAAGTATTGCTATCACACATCCAATATTTCAAGGGCATATCAATTCCTTCTTTGCTAATCCCCACAGCTTCTACGTAAGGATGATGGATAATACAGAATTTCATTCTCTTTTGTGTTGAGAAAAACTGAGGCACAGAAAATCAAAACATCTTGTTTCAGCCTTATAAAATTACCTCAAAGCAGAGTTGTGATTCAACTTCAAATCACCCCGATTCTTATTATGGATTAAGATTAGTTCACTCTTTGATGCGGATAGAAAGACATAGATTTCAGTAGACACGTTCTCTATGTTGTAGCCTGGAAAATGTGCCAACTTATGGCAAAAATCATGATTCTTATATGTCAGGTTTTTGTCCCATAGTGAAAATTTTACAACAAATTCTGGCTGAAAAACGCATGGGTGAAGTTTGTTTTAATGACCTCCATGAATGGGTAATTCATTTCTCTCTCTTATCCACATTAAAAGTCAAATCGGGGCCTCATAACACATTCCAGATTGTTTTCAGAATGTCAAATGACACCAATGCTCAAATTCCTACTGAGTCTATCACTTGGTTTTCTCTCTAAAGCTTTCCACAAACCTTTATTTACTATCTTGATGAGTTCTATCAAAAATTTTACATACAATCCCGCCAATGGACCTTTGTTGCTTTTTAAATTATTACTTTTATAGATTGTTGTGATCCCTAAATGCCTTTGGCCAAGAAAACAGATCAATGTATTTCTTTCTGGTTGTAGAATGTAAGCTAAACATAAATAAAATTTGCCAAGAGACATGATATCTAATATTCTGACTGAACATTTTTTTTTTTCACAAACATGGATCTCTTATTGGTCAAAGTTCACTAAAATACGTATCAAAGGCATTAGAGTTACTCAGAATCTGGATTATGGTTTAGGTCTCTACATTTGTGTAGACTTGAATTATTTTGTAATGACAACCCCATCTTATGCTTTAAAATACTTTTTAAATGAGAGTGACTTTTCCATGCTCCAATTGATTTTTTGTTTCTTTTAACATTGACCTATCATGTTCAATGTTTGTAATTTAATGTTTTTCTGCAGTATTTTTCCTTTCTTAAAAGAACTCCTTCATTAGTAAAATGTTGCCCTAATCCCCATTTATATTCCAAGAAAGAAATTATACACACACACAGACACACACACACACACACATCCTATTTGAAACTTGATAAAATTAACTTTTATGTGAAAAAATGGCTTACTCAATTGTTTTTAATAGTAGCATCATCAAATCTTTCCATCCCAAGTTTGGAGGACCTTGCTTATGTATACTGATTCAGTAGATCGAGGTGGAGCTGGAAATCTATTTTTAGAAGTACATTCCAGAGTTTCTGTTGCAGCTGGTTCTCTAGACCAAAGCTCTGTAAGAAAACTTACAACTTGTGAATTTTTATATCAGAAATAGACTATAGTCAAAATTATACCATGTCTGAAAGTTATAGTAGTTAAAATTCCATATTCTCCTGTTCCATTTCAATCATTGATTTCAATATTTCAAACACTGTTTCATTTTAAATGCCATGGGTTGACCAGATGGTGTCCAGAAGTACTTACTCCTCTGAAAATAAAATGTGGTGATTCTGATTCTTCCTCAAAATACTTGCTTTTAATCTCTAAAGGTCGATATCTAAAATAATGTAATAGACCTTCGCTAAATTGTTCAATGGTGTTTGATTTGTTTAGATTTAACCAATTTGGTTCACAGCTATTATAAATACATTCTTTGTATACATAATATGCATAGTAAATAGGCATTGTTAGTCAATGTTTCATGATGCAAGAATAAAGGTCATACTGCATTAAACTTTTCTTTTAATTAATCTTATATGATAAACAAAATCTATTTTCAGCTCTCAAAGGCAGTAGAGCAAGTTTATCTAATCCATATAACTGTCGTGGTTTTACTAGATGAATTCTTAATAAGGACTTCCAATCAGGTTAAATTAATGATAATAAAAGAAAGACTGTTTTCTAACGAGAGTTATTGATTTTGTGGCTGATCGTAATGACTACACAATGTAAAAACCATGTAAGACCTAACAGAATTATTGCATTATAAGTCAGGATTATTGAACCATTGAAAAAAGAAATGCACCCCACTAAGGTATCTTAACTTTATGTAAATAGGAGAGGGTCTAGATTTTTCTATTTCCATTTCAGTAAGATTCTGATTTCCTCAAGGAATCTCGCTAAAATGGGAAAATAGAAAACTTAAAAAACACACAGATGTTTTCTTCTTCCTGCAGTTCCTACTCATGTAATTCAAATTGGTACTAAGGATACTGACTGTATCTGGACAACAAATTATGGTTGTTCTCAACTGAATAGTGATTTTTCAGTGGTCTGAAGAGATGCCTAACCAAAGCACACAAACTTGGCCTTCTCCTTGGAAAACTGACATACTTTTTAAAGGTTCAACGATTTTTTTTTAAAGATTTTATTTATTTGACAGAGAGAGACATCACAAGTAGGCAGAGAGGCAGGCAGAGAGAGGGGGAAGCAGGCTCCCTGCTGAGCAGAGAGCCAGATGCGGGGCTTGATCCCAGGACACTGGGATCATGACCTGAGCGGAAGGCAGAGGTTTCAACTCACTGAGCCACCCAGGCGCCCCAAGTTCAACGATTTTTAAAAACATATAGCTTCTTGACTGACACTTAAAGAATATATATACCATAGCTGGTTATCATTTTCCTAATTTTAATATCTTATTTTTATTTCAGGTAATTTGTCTAAAGCCTGAAGTGTAGCCGAATTTCTCTGACCATAGGCTTTGGAGTCCATCTTCAGACACATCCAATTAAAATTACTTCTGCTACGTGACCTTGTGGGACATGCTTAACCTCTCTGCGTAGGAGTTTCCTCATGTGAAAACTGACCAAAATAATAATGCCTATCTCCCCTGGTAATTGAGTACTTAAATATGTTAATCCAATATGTGTTATTGATGAATCATAACACCTCAGAAGAGGCAACTCTGTGCATTTCATCCCAACCACATGATCATGGTGGGAGTATTTCCATCATGGAATTTCCATCATGGAATTCAGCAAATGCTACAGTCAGGGTGTTTCCCCCTCAGAAAATCAGAAAAGTTAAGAGCATTTATTGGCACACCACTGATTAAAACACTTAGAATCATATAGAACTCAGTGGTTCCATCAACAAGACAATCATGTATAGTATTATGAGCTCTCAGAATACTATAACTGGAGACTACTAGAGAGATTTATTCACTCAACAGAAAAGTGTCTACTAAACATCAGTCATTTATCTAAGCGCAAAACATACAGAGCCTGCACAGTCATGGAAGTTACATTGTATAGGGCAGACAGAAAATAAATAAATACAATATCTGGTGTGTTAGATGAGATCAATGATCTAGAAGACAATAAAGTAGGTGAAGAAGATGATTGGGGGCGTGGAGGGTTTTTTAGTAGAGTGGCTAGCAGGAAAGGCCTCAGTGAAAAGGTAGCGTTTGAATAAAGAGAATTTGGATTGTAAGGAAATCTTGAGGATATCTGGAAGAAGAGTATTCCAGACAGAGTGAAGAGCAAGCGCAAAGGCTCTGAGGTGGAAGTATGCCTAGAATAATAAAAACAAAAACAAAGAGAGTGTGCTCAAACCTGAAGGAAAGTAGTAGGAAATGAATTGAGAGGTAAGAACTGTGAGTTCTTTGGTTGTAAAAAATTTTTTTTCCCATTTGACTGTTTTGTTTTTTTAAGTGAAGTGAGGAGACACTGAAAATTTTCAACAAAGACATTTTCTGACACATATTTTTAAAAGATTATTTGAGCAACGATTTGAAAATAATCTGCAAAAGGGTAGAAGGGGAAGAAGGAGGGATAGCATTTAGCAGGTTTATTGCAATGATCTAGGTCTGGGATGATGGTTCCTTGGAAAAGCGGTAGAGAAATAGTGGGTAAAAGTAGATGGGTGTACACAATTCTATTGCTTAACCATTATCAAGAAACTTGGAGCCACTGGTACAGCTAATGTGGAAAACACAACGGAGGTTCCTCAAAAAAATTGAAAACAGAAATACCATATGATTCAATAATTCTGCTATTGAGTACTTATCCAAAGAAAACATAAACACTACTTCAAAAAAATATTTGCACCACTATGTTCACTGCAGCATTATTTACAATAGCCAAGATGTGGAAGCAACCTACGTGTCCATCAATAAGACGAATGGATAAGGAAGATGTAGTGTATATATATATACAATGGAATATCGCACAGCTTTAAGAAGATAGGTACCTGCCATTTGAGACAATATGGATGGACCTAGAGGGTATTGTGCTAATTAAAATAAATCAAAGAGAATGGATAAAGAAGATATGGTCCATATATTCGATGGAATATTATGCCTCCATCAGAAAGGACGAATACCCAACTTTCATTTTAAAATGGACTGGACAGGAAGAGATTATCTTGAGTGAAATAAGTCAAGCAGAGAAAGTCAATTATCATATGGTCT
>CM052901.1:7989927-8010515 GCA_028534135.1 Potos flavus | reverse complement strand
GCCTGGTGGTGGGTATTGAGGAGGGCACGTATTGCATGGAGCACTGGGTGTGGTACATAAACAATGAATCTTGTAACACTGAAAAAATAAAATAAAAGTATTTGGGGGAAAAAAAATAAAAAATAAAAAATAAAATAAAATAAAATAAATCAAAGTGAGAAAGACAAATAGCACATGATTACACTCATAAGTAAAACCTTAAAAAAAAAAAAAACCCAAATGAAAAAACAAACATAAAGCAAAATGAGGCCTATAAATATAGGAAAAAAAACTGATGATTGCCAGAGGGTAGAGGGACAGAGTACTGGGCAAGATGGATGAAGGGGAGAGAGGGATTAGGTTTCCAATTATGAAATGAGTAAGTCACAGCACAGGGAATATAGTCAATGATAATGTTATTAGCAATGTATCTGGACACATGGTAGCTACACTTGTGGTAAACATTGCTTAATGTAGAGACTTGTCAAATCACTATGTTGTACACTTGAAATTAATGTAACAATGTGTGTTGACTATATTCCAAAAGGTTTTAAATAATTTAAAAATTTAAAAAGAAATATGAAGAAAAGCTTTTATTTCTTAAACTGATGGATATATCTAGAGTTGTGTAATTCTCTACAAAATATTCTTTGCACATAAAAACTGTGATAAAGGGCCACATTTTATTATTAATAATACATATAATTATTACATTAAGTACTGTAAAATACATATTACTAATAATTGATAAAATAAAACTAAGGATTTATAATCTCTTAAAAAATTGGGGGCCCAAATTTTATTTTCATTTTATTAATTTTCTCTCATGAATTCCTGTTAGATCTTTGAAAAACATGATAAGCAACTACTAGGTTTCCATGGTTTTACAGTACTTGAAAGGAAATTCATATTTGTCTAATAACTGACATTTAAAATCATGTAATTGCCTGCAAATAAAACAATGTAGTTGGCGTAGGAATGAATTTCAGCTTCATTTAATATTTCTCTAAAGCCAAATGTCATTTCCTTAATAATTATTTTTCTCTTATGAAATGCTTCCAAGTCATCTGTACCATCTTAATGTAAAGTACAGTCTTAAATACATTTTGATCGTATCTCAGAATAATATTCTCAGTAGTATTTCATATCCAGCTATCAGGACAGGATTCAGGGTTTTTTTTTCCCTCCAATGTGCTCCACACATTTTGATTCCTCAAGGAAATTTTCCCCCAAATCATCAATTGGTAAATTTCTGTTTTCCTAATACAAAAAATAAAAAGAAAGAAAGAAAGAAAGAAAGAAAGAAAGAAAGAAAGAAAGAAAGAAAGAAAGAAAGAAAAAAATCTGATCATAATTAAAAGAAAAAATATAGTTTGTGTGGAGGGGAGGAAGGAAATGGTGGAGATGAACAAAGCTACCTCCTTTTGTTTTCCAAATATACTATAATGATTTTTTTTTTTTTTTTGGCAGTGGATGTGAAATATATAGTGATGTAGGAAAGATGTTAGGGTTCAAAGCTGAGGGCCAAGAAAGAATTCTTGAGATGTCTTTGGTGCATAAAGGTGGTTTTATTAAAGCACGGGGACAGGACCCTGGGCAGAAAGAGCTGCACTGGGGTCTTGAGGAGTGGCCCATTATATACTTTCAAGTTGGGAAGGGGCTAGGGATAGCATAAGTCTCCAAATAATTTTGGAAGCAAGGTTTCCAGGACCTTGAGGGGGCTAGCTATTCATGGTAAAAGGTCACTTATTACTGTCTAATAAAACCTTAGCATGAGACCCTTCAGATATATATCCATGGGCCATATGCTTGGAGGATGATTGCTAACCTATTATCGTGGGGGGGTTTGGAGATAAAGGAAGTTTCCAAAGGAATTTTTGTATGTTAAAGTAGACTTACAGGATCCTGGGGGTCTGGCTAAGAGAGCCTCTTGCCCTTAGCAAAGTATTAACATCGAGGTGGTTGGGTCCCTAGATGAATGTCACTATGCCTGTTTCAAGGACTTGTCAGTGGGCTGTAAGCAGTAGGGAAATTTTTCTTTTGCCTTTGTTTCCCACATCATATAGTGCTAAACATGAGCTCTGTGAGGATAGGGGTTGCCTCGTTCATTATTTTATCTTAAGCCCCAACACACTGCAACATATCCCTGGTATTTGTTGGAGGGTCCAATGTGTGTTTTTCCCAATGCCACCAAACAATTCTGAGGCACCAGTTAGGTATCTTATAGTTTAACTCAATTCTGACCCTATTACCTTGTGATAATGTCATATCCCAGAGGTCTCAGTCCCACTAGATTACACCCCACGCCCTTTCAGAAACCAATCTCAAATCCAGATTGTTACCTCAAGTTTGATTAATTTGTTAGAGTGGCTCTCAAAATTCAGAGAAACCATTTAATAAGGCTTGCCAGTTTATTATAAAGGATACACATGAACACCTAGGTGAAGAAGTACACAGGGCAAGATCCAGAAGTGTCTGCAGCCCAGGAGCTTTTGTCCGCCTGGAACTGGGATGCACCACTCTTTGGACCTGTGGATGCCTTCACCAACAGAAAAGCTCCTGGAATCTTGTTTAAAGAGTTTTTAAAGAGCATAATCTGTAGCCTATCACTTCCCCTTCCCAGAGGCTCAGGGAGTGAGGCTGAAATTTCCACCCCTCTCATCAATTGCTCCTCCAGGTAATCAGTCTCATCTTGAGGCTATTTAAGGACACCATCCTAAATCACCTAATTAGCATAAGCTTAAAAGGGGCTTCTATGAATGACAAAAGACACAACTATCGCTTGGGAAATCCCAAGGGTTGGAGGAGCTTCATTCCGTGGAGCAGGACAAAGACCAAATGTATTTATTATACCACACATTGTATTACAAAATAACAACTACCAGAGAGGGAAGGAAGCCAGATAACCTCCAAAGCCTTTGTTATCTGTTACCGTCTCTGGGTCTTGCACTCTGCTAAAAGTGGGACAAAAGCTATGAATCATTTCACCATAAAAATAGACATACACAAAAAATTTTACATGCATTTTCATTGCATTATTAAGCATTGAGGATTTTATTTACTAATTCATTTGTAATATAAATACGGAAAAAAAAAAAGTTGCCAGACACCGAACTATGCATTAAAGATAAAATAAATGCAATAAATGCATAGTCGAATGTTGAAAAGTGCCTAACTAAAATTTTACAGGCTTAGAGGAAGAAAAACAGGAAGACACAATTTATACTGGGCAGAGGGGAGGGAGTATCAGAAAAGATTTAAATGAAACACGGTTTTTTAAAGGAAGAATGAGTAGTAGTTATCTGGGGAAACTTAAGGGCAGGGAGCATACTAGACAGAAGTAAATGCTTTAGGGTAAGATCTGAAGCAGAAATCAATTGGCATACTCTAGCAAAACCTCATATATATATATGAGGTTTATATATATGTATATATATGTTATATATATTATATATATATAATGTATATATAGTTACACATATAGTTACATTATATGCATATATATGTACATGGGTGCTTGTGTGTGTATATATATATATATATATAAAATCACATATATATATATAAAATCACATTTTCCTTATCCATTCATCTGATGGACACATAAATTGTTCACATGTCTTGGCTATTGTGAATAATGCTGCAGAGAACATAAGCTTGCAGGTATCTCTTCAGCTGGGTTGCAAATATATTCTACCAATCCATAGATTATCTTTTCATTTTGTTGCTTCTGCTGTGCAATTTTTTAGTTGGATGTTACCCATTTGTTTATTTTGCTTTTGTTGCCTGCACTTTTGGTGTCATATCCAGACAATTGTTGTCAATACCAATGTCTGGGAGGCTTTTTCCCTATTTCTTTCAGGATATTTATAAATTCTGGTCTTACATTTAAGTTTTTAATCCACTTTGAGTTGATTCTGGTGAGCGGTACAAGATTGGAGACTAATTCCATTCTTTTGCATGTGAATATCCAATTTTCTCAGCATCATTTATTAAAAAGTTTATCCTTCACCCACTGAGTATTCTTGGTTTCCTTATCAAATATTAGGTGACCATATATGCTTTGGGTTTATTTCTGTTCTCTCAATTCTGTTCCATTAGCCCGTATGCCAGTATCATACAGTTTTGATTACTGTATCTGTGTAATAAAGTCTGAAATCAGAAAGCGTAGGTTCTGGAGGCTGGGTCTATGGGAGCTTGCCTGAATCCTAAAAACTCAGAAGCCCATCTGAAGCCTGAGGCCTTGAAAGACAGCTGATGCTGGGGCAGCGGGCTTGGTGCCTAGGTTCATGGGAGCCCACCTGGAGTTTGGGGCCGCAGAGTTGGTTTGGCTCTGGGACAGGCAGGGAGCCAGAGGCCACAGCATCCAGCCTGGTGCTGGGGCAGGCTGGGATCTTGGGCTCACAGAGTTCACAAAAGTCCCCCTGGAGCCTGGGTTCTTGGAAGCTGGTGAGCCCTCTGGTAGCTGAGGCTATCGGAACAGCCAATGGCCTTGGGTTCCTGCCTGGGAGCCTAGTACCATAGGAGTTTTTGGGGCCAAAGGAGTCAGCTCGTGCCAGGGTAGGTCAAGGGCCTGTGGCCACTACCTGGGGCTATGGGAATGGCCTGGTTACAGAGAGGGACTGCACTGGATTCCTCAGTGAAGTCCTGCACTCCCTTCATTTGCCTTCTTCCAAGGGGAAGCTGTCTCTCTCAATGCTGGGTTGCCCAGGCCTGGGGGAGGGGTGACAGGGGTAATGTGAATGTATCTTTCTTACCCTCTTCAACTTGTCTTTTCTTTTTATCTGTGCTTCACCCAGGAAATTTCTATACCAGCAGCTTGCTGATACCATTCACTTCTGTCAACATCTTAGTACAGATTTGTCACAAAGCAACAATAAAGATACATTTTTACTCAAGTGCATACATTGTTCACATGTCCTTAGTTTTTATACCTAGTGTCCTTTTCCTGTTCCAGGATCCCATCTAGACAAGATATTACATTTAGTCATCACATTTCCTGGGGCTCCTCAGAAACAATAGTTTCTAAGATATTCCTGCTTTTTAGCTGTTTTTTTTTCTCTTTATTTTAGTTAGAATACTTTCTTTTGCCGTATGTTTAAGTTTCCTGATCTTTAATTCAGCAGTTTTGAATCTGCTTCTAAACCTATCCAACCTTTTTTTTTTCACTTCAGTTATTTTATTTTCCATCTCTCACACTTCCATTTGATTCTTCTTTTATATTTGTCAGTTTCTCCTTACTGTGTTCATATTTCCTTAAAATTCTTGGTCATATTTATAATAGTTCCATTAAAGTCTTTGTCTACTTATTCCATAACTTCCATTATTTCTGTGTCCATTTCTTTTGTGTGATTTTTGTCTTAGTTATATGTTACATTTTCCTACTTCATTGCACATTCACGACATTTTGATTGGTTGCTGGACACTGGAATGTTATATTGCTGGCTGTCTGGATTTTGCTTTATTCCTTCACAAAGAGTTGATTTTTTAAAAAGTATTTCTCCATCAGCCTAATATTTTTGAGGGTTACTTTTAAGTGCTATTATAGTGGGGTCAAAATTCTCTTTTACTGTGAGGCTATTTTAGGTCTACTTCAGAGGCCTGACCATTCTGGTGTCTTTACCGAATGCTCTGGGTGCTGAAAGAGTTCTTTCTACCCTAGCTGTTGTAAATCTTAGACCTGAGTGAGTTCTGGGAATTGTTCAGTGCACAGCTTCCTGGCAACTCCCCGTTCTGGCCTCAGGTGAATTCACCCTATAAATGTCTGGCATTAAATATTCTGTTGAAGATCCAAGAAAATGTTTATGTAGATTTCTGGAGTCCTTTTGGTATGCAGCCTTCATGTATTACTCTTCCCCAGAAATTCTGGGTGATCATAGGACTTATCTCATTGGTTTCCCTTTTCTCAGTGATTACTCTCCTGGACTGCCTGCTTTCCGACATCTGAAAGTTTGTTTAATATGTTTCTGGGTTTTTTTTTGTTTTTTTGTTTTTTTTTTTAAACAGAAGGAAACAATTCTGGAACCAATAACTGTGTCATGGCTCAATACATTATTTTAATGAGTACAGGGTAGGGTGAAGATAAATACACTGTCTCACTTAATGGAAAGGAAGGAGTACCATTCGTCATTATCTGATAAAATAGATGAAAATTTTATCTATTCCAGGGAAACCCAGTTAAAATATTAACCTTATTTGAAAAAACAGATTATGTGGCTGTTGGGTAGAAAATAAGTTAGAATGATAGGATTAAGTGTGGAAACAGGAAAACCAGTTAGAAGACCACTGCACGGATGAGTGTGGCCTGGACTATGCTGATATTTGTAAAAATGGCAGAGTAGTGAATGTATTTAAGATGGTTTGGAGACTGACTTGTTACAGATGGATTGAATGATGAGTGATAGATGGAAAAAAGAAGCCAAGCAAAGATTAAAGTTTCTCAATTACACATAATGGAATAACATGCTTCCATTTTCATATTACCCTGGAGAAGGGGTCATGGCATGCAGCTTAGGGCCACAGAAGGAGCACTGGTTTTGATCAGGTGGCAGGAGACAGGAACCAGAGGAAAGTCTAGGACAGAGCTTTTATTGGGATTTCCATGGAAAAGACAAGGCAAGGCAGGGCCCTATAAATAGCATAGATTTGGCTAATTTGAATAATTCCAGTGCACTTCAAGCTATATCCCAAAGTGGTGGTCCCTAGTTGCCTGATACATGGCTTTGAGAGAAATTAGGGCAAGAAAAATATTAGCTTGGTATATGAGAGCTAAATAAGGAGGGGGTTGGGGCTACCGCCTCAGGATTGGTTGGTTTTGTGCCTCAACTTCACTAACTCTAAGAATTGGCTAGCCCAAGAGGGGCAGTCTCTGTGCAGCCACAGGATATTTTAGATGTCAAGCAATCATAATATGCAGAACACTTTAAAAAATTGATTGATACAGTAAAGATATTCAAGTTTGAAGACCTAAGGAGAGATCAGGGATTCGGATATAAATTTTGTTCCAAAGGCTTTTAGTTTGCAACTGAAGCCATGGAAGAATTTGAGATGATCTAGGAAGAATATTTAGATAGAGAAAAGGTGAGAGCTCAGGACATATCCCATAGGAATTCTGACTGCTAAGGATGAGTCAGGGGAACTGAAGGGACACAGAGAAGAAGAAAAAAATTAGAGAGGTAAAAAGAAAATCAGAAGAGTATGGTTTCATGAAATCCAAAGTAACAGATTGTTTTAAAAAGAGGGGAATGCTTGACATCATCAAACACTGCTGAGAGATGAAATAAGATGAATATATAAAAGAAGGAAAAACTGATAGGGGGGAAATCAGAGGGGGAGATGAACCATGAGAGACTATGGACTCCAGGAAACAATCTGAGGGTATCAGAGAGGAGGAGAAGGGAGGGGATGGGAGGAGGGGGTAACCTGGTGCTGGGTATTAAGGAGGGCACGTGTTATAATGAGCACTTGGTGCTATACACGAATAATGAATCATGGTGCACTACATTAAAAACTAAAGATGTACTGTATGGTGACTAACACAACATAATAATAAAAAATAATAAATTTAAAAATAAAAATAATTTTTAAAAAAGAAAAAAATGCATTCAATTTTGAATTGTGGAGTTCATTGGTGACCTTGGTGAATGAAGTTTTGGTAGAGTGGTGACAAAGCAGCCAGATCTGAGTGTGTGAAGAGAAAATGGGAGCTGTGGTAACAGAAAGTGTAAGCAACTGTCCATAATCTAGGGATGGGCAGTAAGTAGAGAGGCCGGTAGGTAGAGATGTGTACAGGAGGGAGGTTGAACATGTCAGAGAAAAGGGATAAAACAGTCCAAAAGAGAGGTAGGGGTAAAATCAAGAACACATGTCAAGAAACTAGGACAGGAAGTGGGGGATTTCCTCTAGCTGGAGGCGGCACATCATGAGAGTTGAGACTAGAGTCTAGCCTCTAAAGGCAAGCTGCTCTGTTCAAAACTCGTAATCCTTTCTGTCTAACTTTGGATAAGTTGATTAACCTATCTGGGTCACAGTGTCCTCCCTGGTCAAAGGGGGGAATAATTATAGAACTGACCACACAAGGTTGTTGTAAGTACTCAGTCAGAATTTTCTAAGAATGCCTGTGTGAACACACCCAGACACACACAGTACTTAACAGTGCCCAGCAATTAGTAAGTATTAAGCAAAACTTAAACAATATTATATAATAGGAGGGAACAAAGAAAATATTCATGCATTGCAAACAGATCAGCCGGCTTTAAAATCAGAGGCCATTTCCTTACTATCTGAATGGTTTTCACTAAATGACTACCCGTGAGAGTTAATTTGTACTTTTTAAAAAGCTGGAATATAAATACTTCATACGTAGAGCTGTTCAACTCAGACTGAAACCTGGATACCAGTGCCAATATAGCAACTGTTTGATTCTGGTCTGTGAGGAGTACAGAAATTGAGAGGAAGTATTCAAAAACATCTGCAATGAAGGTTATGCTCTTAAATCTAATAATAATTTAAAAATTAGGCTTGTATCATTGCTTTGTTTTTCCATATTATTTTCACATTAATGCACTCAATTGGATTTTACAGAAGCATCAATCCATATCAGATTAGGAAAAAAAAAACTGTTCCAACAGTACAGATAATATGAGAAGTACAAATATAAAGAATAAAGCATATTTCCCTCCTTTAAGTGGATGTTGGGAAAATTCACCGTTACGTTTATGAGCTTGTTTTAGGTACACAAAAGATGGCTGGAGATTATTATAGAATAACAAGACACAACGGCTTCCTTGTGGGTATGTATAATTTAGTATTTCTGGTATAATGTAATGTATACACATGAAACAACCAAGTAATTACGAAACAGAGTATCAATCTAGTCAAAATTATACTAATTAAAATAGGCTGCCTGATGAAGCAATTATTGCCCAATTTTGGAGGGGTTAAATAAGGACCAACACATCAATTTGGTTTGGCATTAGACTGGAATTGTAATATTCCTTAAACTTGAGTTTATACAATTGGGACAACTCCTTAGAGTATTAATTCAACCAATATTTATTGAACACTTGATAACCAGGCACTGTTGTACAGCTGAGAATATAGCAATGAGCCAGATAGTTACGGTTTCTGCCATAAGGCTTATAGCTCAGAGTGGGAAAAGTTTTTAAAATGCATTGAGTTACAGTATTTTAGGTAGTGATAAGCGTCATGATGAAAATTTAGGACAGGTAAACTAGGATGCTGTATTAGATCGGATGATCATCAAAAGGCTCTCTGTAAGGAGATTTGCATGGAGACCTAAGAGAAATGAGGGAGCTGGTTATGCTGATATTTAGGACAGGAGTGTTCCAGAGAGTGTGGAATAGCAAGGGCAAAGGTCTTGAGATGAGAACACATATGCTGAGTTTAAGCAACAGCAATGGGGTCTTTGCAACTGCAGAAAAAAGAGTAAAGAGGAGTGTGGTAAAAGATGAGGTCAAAGAAATAGTGGAGAACGAGATTTGCGCGGAATTTTATGCCAAGGTAAGGCTTCTTTGGCTTTTTCTTGGATTGAAATTGAAAGCCATCGGAGATTTTTAGCGGAGGCATCAAATGATTTGTCTTATATTTTAAAGATAATTCTGTGTTTTGAAAATTTTGAAAATTTGCAGGGCAAATGAAGCGGCAGAGAGAACAGTGAGGAAACTACTGCACCAGTCCAGGTAAGAGACTGTGGATGAATAAGGGCAGAGAGATCAGGGTTGAAGTGTTGGTTGTGGTGACAAGTGGTGCAAGTTTTTCTGTAATGTGCATCTGATATACTTCTCCAGGATCAATTCCCATTATGTCTTGCCCGAGGACAACAAATAACATCAATAATAATAAAAACTATCAGCCGAGTGCATGTTATGTTCCACACGCTTTTCTAAGCAGTCAGGGAATAGCTGAAGAGAAGTGAAGACATAACATATTTCATAGTATGCATGTGTTCAGACTGTGTATAAGACTGTCTTTCTCCCGTGAGATTATGAGCTCTGCAAAGATAAGAACCTTGTCTTATTCATTCTTTTTTTTTTTAAAGATTTTATTTATTTATTCATTTGTCAGAGAGAGATCACAAGCAGGCAGAGAGGCAAGCAGAGAGAGAGGGGGAAGCAGGCTCCCTGCTGAGCAAGGAGCCCAACGCAGGACTTGATCCCGGGACCCTGGGATCATGACCTGAGCCGAAGGCAGCTGCTCAACCAACTGAGCCACCCAGGCGTCCCTGTCTTATTCATTCTTATATCTCCTATAGTATGTAGAATACTGCCCTCAATATAGTATTTACTCAATAAATATTTGTTGTGTTTGTTCATAAAGATGGCGAGAAGATTAATGAAAGAAATTCTCTACACTCAGCATGCCAAAAAAGATGGTCATTGCAGAAATTGACGTGAACCCCAAAAAAACTGAGCATTGTCAGCATAACCGATTTCACGAAGTTCAATAATTGGCACAGAATAGTAGCGATTTCACCAGTTTTACCTAATAATAGGCTCTGCAACAGTATATAACTGTCCTTCCTAGGACTTAACAGTTACAATTTCACAATTATGTGAGCAACCCCAATATGTGATCCATGTCTGAATCCTCCACAAGAACGTAAACTCCAAGAGAAGAGAAACCACAATTGACTTTCAATATTTTATCCCCATGCTTAGCATTACGGCCTGTAATAAGTATTTGCTATTTATTAACTAAATGAGAAAAGGTAACCAGAATGAATTTTTCTTATGTGCTAAAATCTCTCCCCCAATACTTTATGCATACCAACTCACCTAATCATCGTCACAACCCTATGAAGCAGGGATGCTTTTATTCTCATTTTGCTGTCTTGAATGAATTATTATTAATTATAATTAACTGTTTTTTTGAAAGATTTTATTTATTTATTTGACAGAGAGAGATCACAAGTAGGCAGGCTGGCAGGCAGAGAGAGAGGGGTAAGCAGGCTCCCCACTGAGCAGAGAGCCTGAATCGGGACTCGATCCCAGGACCTTGAGATCATGACCTGAGCCGAAGGCAGAGGTTTTAACCCACTGAGCCACCCAGGTGTCCCTATAATTAACTGTTAATTAGATGTTTTTATTTTACTATCTTAAATGAATTAATGAATATAAAGATGACAACCATTACTGATAAGATATGCCCACAGCACAGCCAACCACACACACGCCACAAAGGTGATCCATGCATTAATAATAAATCTTTCTATTGGGCACAGGCAAGACTCCAATTAACTGAGCTTACTGAATTATTTGCTTTTCAACTGATACTCCGTTTCATCTCTGGGATTCCAAAAGAAATTATGTGTTGGGTTTATTCAATCAGTTAGCATATCTGATTAAATTGATAAAATTTGTTTTCCATGACTTACTGATATAACCAAAGGTTTCAGTTACAAAAAATAAATGCTTGTGACTAAATTTACAGGTCAAGGTCTCTTTCGATGGCATCATAATTGCCTATGAATTCAGCTCTCTTTTTTTTTTTCCCCATTAGCAATGTAATGCTTTACCCTTGGATTTTCACTTTTCCACAAATTAATTCACACAATTAATCTCATTAAATAATGTATTTAATTAGATGTCTATTAAATTTTTATAATGACAATGAGTCATAAGGTTCATTCTAAACAAGTAGAAGTTCATGCAATTAAAATATATAGCTGTTACAGTAAGTCAGTCTCATACCCATGCTGGTGAACATTATAATTAGGGGACAATATGGTTCTTTGGGGTCAGTCTGAAATTTCTCAGCACAAAACTATATTCTTACATTTAAACTATAAAACAACTTAGAAAAAAAGAGAAATCATCAGATTGCTTTTCTGTTTTAGTTCTTACAGAAAGACAGTATTCATAGTTCTTTCATTTTCCTAAGAGATGGATATGTAGGTTAATAGGACAAAAAGAAATAAACTAATGATTTGAGGGCTTTTGAAAGTCTGTTAGGGGTTTAGTGCTATGATAGTATGGTCACTGCCTTGACTGCATGTTCACAGCCTGTTCGGATTCTTCTGACTTGAAAAAATAGCATTCCAGCTAACAGAGGTCCCAGATCAGGGAGGACTTCTTAGAGTTTCCCTATCAGTTATTTTGTTATCATCACAGTTGTATCCACCGCATATCAGGAGTTATAAGAAGGCAGATTTTATGTTTAGCTCAGATAAAAAAAAAAGTGCCTTGTTCCCTATTTCTCAGTCCATTTTAGGTTCTCCAAGTAGATCTGTCCAACAGTAAAATATGCTGCCTTAGGAATTAGCACCCTTTAAGTTGACATGTTTAAGCAGAGGCTGAATTTGTGAACAGCCATCTGTCTAAAATGTGTATGGCATAATACAGATGATCTGCAAAGTTACTGTAATTATATGAATTGTTATTTAAAAGACCCCGCCAAAACACAGATTTATAAAATATGGCTACCAAAGAGCATTGATTTTAGATGCTTCTTTCTAATGGGTAGCTAAACTTTCAAAGCTAGCAACAACTGATGATTTGAGAAAGATAGGATATTATCCCTACTGTTATGGTTGTACTATCTGTTGATAACATTTTTCCAGTCACAGAACACAGACTAAATGTCAAAGTCAGCCTGAAAATAACCTTTGGAATGTATTCCTCTAACCCATATCCTGCCTCAGTGCTGGATAAAATCTATGGGACTTAAATATATAGTTAAGGTTATCAAATTTGGAATTCATAATATATTATAATGATAATACACAGACTACTAGAAATCAGGACTATTCTTTAAAATACTGACTTACATATGTTTGACCATTATTGGGCATCTTCACATATCCAACCCAAAACCTTCCATTCTGAATTTAGGGTAAAAAATATAAATCTCTTTCTCGCTTTCAATACATAATTTATATATAGTATTTATATGTAGTATATATAGCATTTCTCTCTTTATATATATAGTATTCCTCTATTTAGGAGCCTTTTCAACCAAATAAAACAAGTCATTTTCTTGTAACCATAAAAACTTTTTTTAATCATATAAAATTCTGTTTCTGATCTCCAAAGTAAACAAAAGATTTGACCAATATGGAATGAAGCCATTGAATTTGATGAGTCATTTCTTTGACAACACATTCCAAATTACTGTTTCACCTCTTGAAAAGTGAATCATCAAGTCTCTATATGAAGTAAATATAAGAGCCTCTAAGGCTAAAAGAAATTAGTATATTCATATGGTAAAATCAACATAATGTCTAAGCACTGAATAACTTGATTTCTCTACTTTTTCATGCTTTGTATCATCTGTTTATCTTATTATTTTCAGTAGGCTATGTGACAAAAGGTCCAAGAGATTTCAAAGCTATGAATTACAGTAAAGAAAAAGCATTCATTTAAACACAACACACTTTGGTTTTGAAATATAAATGTCCCAATCATATTTATACAAAAATAGGATTTTAAGTTGGTGCGTAGTTGTTTTGAGTATGAATTGTAAGGCAATGCTTGCTTCTATTATTATAATTTGATGAGAATTCAACATAAGTGGTTTTTTAAATTTATATGAGTGTCAAACTCCTTTTTATTTGACTTTCATACATTTCTTATGTTTCAGGGATGGTGACCCCTCATTGCAAATTGGAAGCAAACCTAATTAACCTTCATTTGCATTGGTAGTATCTTCATACAAGCAAAAGAGCTTATAAAAAATGTATAAGTTGATTCCTACTGTGTATTCTTCAAAATACACCAAGTAGAAGATTGATTGTCTCAACCTGAGTAGATAATACCAACCTGAGTAAAAAAAAAAAAAATAAATATGTCTTGATTATATCATGTTGAACTCCAAAGAAATTTGCATATCACACAAGGGAAGAGATTAGCTTCCATGGCCACTGCAAGACAGGTCTATCATTATTGATGGCCCATGTGGCATTTAGTTGAACTAGCTAGACATATTCTCTTAAAAATTCTTTCAGAACCCTGGCTTGATCTGCTTCAAGTTAACGTCTTTCTACTTTAGATAACACTAGGAGTTTTATAGTACAAAATGTCATACTCTGTGTCCCAGTATATTCAGAAATTAAAACAATTCATGATCTATGATTGAGTTTTAAATTTCTCTCTCATTTACAAGTATATAACTGGATTAACTCACTACATATCTAAATAGGACTATACAAAAGAAATGCAAACAGACAGCATAGAAACATCATATGTGCTTTTGAGATACTATCTAGATTATCAATTACTTGTGCGTTTATTCTATTAAAGCACCTCTGAAGATAAACTTCACCTTTGTCCCCTTTGTATCTCTAAGCTTTGTATCCCTATCCATGCAGCTTGTTCTCACTGCCTGACATAATTTTTTGCAGTAACCGAGATTCCACTCCCAACCACTTGCACTACCTGCCGCATTTAAAAATGCACGAGCAGCAGAATCAGACCTATAAATACAGACAACAAACTGCTGACTGCCAGAGAGGAGGTGGGAGGGGGATAGGCAAAATGGGTGAAGGGGAGCGGGAGATACAAGCTTCCTGTTATGGAATGAAAAAGTCATGGGACTAAAAGGCAGAGCATAAGGAACATCACCAATGATACTGTCATAGCCATGTAATGGGACAAATTGTAGCTATGCTTGTGCTAAACACAGCTTAATGTATAAACTTGTGGAATCACTGTGTTGTACATCTGAAACTAATGTAACATTGTGTGTCACCTAGACTCAACTAATAAAAAAATAAAAATGAATATACATTTCATCTGTCACAATGATAATAATATGACAAGTGAATGGCGCCTAACAACATATAACCTTCTACTGGACACTACAACAAATGGTTGTTGTAACTAACTACCTAAATAACCAAATAATAAAGAGAAAAAAAAGTAAACAAGTTGCTTGGCATATATAAAAAATGTGTATTGTTAACAACTTTAATTTTTCACTTAATTTTCATAAATAAACCCAGTTTGAAGGCTATGAATACCCAATAGAAAGCGTTAGCACTGAAGGAAATGTAGCCAGAAAGTCAGAATTATTCACGGAGTTTTCCTCTACTCTCACTTCTGTAAACAGAACCTTAACAATTAAAAATACTCAACCTATTGAATGGAATCTAAATTTTTACCAATTCCTTTTCTAAGGCTTAATTTTTTTCTTAGTTTACCATGTTGTTTTTTTTTTTTTAACTACCCAACGATTACTCCAGAAATAAGTTTTTTAAAAGTTTATATTTAATATACAAATAGGTTAGGAGGTTAGTCATCTTAACGTGTGTCATAATATGCAAAATGTTATAATATACCAATTTAATAGCTGGAAAGTTATTAAATATTCAAGTGTACAGAGTAGCTCACATAATTTAATCAGGAACTTTGTTAATGACTTCGATGATTTGCAATCAAATAATTTTCCTCTTGTCCATTCAATTCCACTTGGAATATATAAATTTAGATTAAAAAAATAGAAATGGCTATGATTATACATATCTGAGGACAAAAATTTCCATTTTTTTTGATTCCATAGAAGCGACCTGCTGTGACTTAGAATTGAAAAATGTGGCTAATTTATCTTCTAAAATTCATTATGTTTATCTCCAAAATTCATTATGTAATATTAGTAGCCTCGTGTAAGATGTAACCATAAACAAAATTGATTGTGCTACTGTTTCAGTGCTTCGGTGTTTAACAAGTAATGAAGACAAAAGAATACAGTATCTTGAAGCCAACTAACGCCTACACGAAGAAAATACAAAAGCTATATAAAACACGAATAACGTCTACTTAAAAGCATTGGGGAACTACTTAAGAAACAAGGACTAGAGGGGTCAAGATTCTGAAGAGAGGAAAAACACCAAGAGGCCAGCTGAGAAGCAGTAGATGCTTTTACCCCCAGGAGGCCCTGTCATTAAATGGCTCAGGGCAAGAAAATGCAGTCTTTGACCAGCGAAGACTGTTGCTGAGGAACAAAGATACAAGTAAAGGGTCTGTCAGTATCACCCACTGGAGAGAAAATTCAAAGCTTCTCTGGTGAGAAATCCCAGTAAGAAGGGCAAAGTAGAAAACTGGTCCTTGCATACATATGGCTTTATCTTCAAGAAATTTGCCAAATTCTGAAGCCACAAGTAGCAGTATACTAAAAGCTAAGCTGAAGTCTTCTGCAAAGTTGTGTCAAGTTTTTTACAGTTTATTTTTGCTGAGAGATGAAAATGAAAGCTCAGGACCTGCTAGGGAAAAGGATCCTAGTTGTCATAGGAGGCTCTCAGAGGAAAGGGCTAGATGGTTACACTCTGGCATCCGTGGCAGCTCACAGATCTACCAAACATTACCCAAAGCGATTGAACCCCTATTCCAGTCCATACTTCCATGAAAATGAATGGCCCCCACTCCAACTGCTTAGCAGAGGAAATTGGAAACCTCACATGGAGTTTCAAACATGAAACCAATGACTTGTCATCAGTTAAATATCAAATTATAAAGATCTCACTCCCACCAACAGACAGGACTGTTACGACTAAAAGCAAGAGGAAAACTATCATACAGAAACAGCAAGGGCACCTCAGACATTGCAGATGGAAGACAAAGATGGAAAAAAGGGAAAAAATGAGGGTGATTTAAGCAGAAAGGTTTTCTGTTTGGAACCAGGTCACAAGACAGTTGGTGGGCCTATTACCAGGGCCTTGGACAGGTATGGATCTTGTCTGGTTCCTGGGGGGACAAGACTGTCTCTGGACATTGTTCTGTAGAGTACAGCTGGGACAACAATTGTTTTACGGTCTATAGTCGGATCTAAAGGCAGTGTGGAGGGGTTGTTGATGGTTGTGGTCCCAAACAGGTTCCTGAGAGATCTGTTGCCAGGACACTGTGGGTGGGGAGGGGGGTCCTTGAGGGGCTAGAATCCAGTCCCAGGACTGTTCAGCGTCAATAGCTGGGATCAATGTCTGTCGACTAGGCTCTGGAAGGACAAATGGGCATGTCTCTTGTCAGGTGAATGGCAGGAAGGACTCCTCCCTGACTGTGGCTGAGAGGGCCTGGAGGCTAGTAGAGGGTCATTTCAGGATCTCCAATGGTGCATAGGTGAGTGTTTCCCACTGGGTCCCTGGGTTAGCAGGACTGCTTGCCACCATGGCTAGGAAGGGTGGGAGCCCAGTTACAGAGCAATTTCAGAATGTACAGTTGGACCTAGTTCAACAGGTTTGCCTCCAAAGGCTCCCATATAATAGCCAAGAGGAGCTACAACTGAGTCATGGGCCACTTCTGCGTTCAAAGCCAGGAGTCAGGTCTGTGGGCCTATTACCCCAGGCGTGAGTATGCATGACTCTTCCCAGGTACCTTGGCAGATTGTGTTGGTGGCAGAATCAAAGTGAAACTGTGCTGAAGGTAAGTCTATAGGAAGATGGGCTCTTTCTGGGCCTACAGCCAAAACCATAGTCAGTGGGCACCTGGGAGACCTATTCTAACATCTTGCTGATGTCATCCCCTGGAATGGGTTTCTTCCAGAGCTAAAAGTAAATACTCTAAACCTAGAATTCCCTACCCAGCCAGGTTATCTTTCCTAAACGAAGTAAAAATGAATATAGTTCCAGACAATAATTGAGACATATGTCACCAGGAAATGTCCAAAATCTTCTTGAGGCAGAGAGAAAAGGGTCTAAGATGAAAAGATTACAATCCAGGAAAGAATGAAGAGCAATGGAAAACATAAATATAAATTACTATTTGTTGTTCTATGTGAAACTTGCAATGCCTCTTGTGACTTGAAATATACCCGGAATAAAACTGCATGATGACAAGAATACAAAAGTCTCGGGGTAAGAGGGGTAGAGGGTAATGGAGTAAAAATCTTTTGAGATTGTAAAATTCTGAGGGAGCTGGTAAAATTAACATTTATTAGATTGTAGTAAGTCAAGAAGCAGGTTGTAGCTTCTAGAGTCTCCACTATAAGAACAGTAAAGAATGAATAACTGATATGTTTTAGAGGAAAATTATGTGTATGTATAAGTTAGAGTGAAAAATAAGAGAGACAGAGAATGATGAATACAAGAGAAGGTAAGAAAGAAAAATTAATATAGAAAGATCAATAAAACAGAATCAGAATTTGCCTCAAATCAAACTTTTACGACTACTGAAAATTTCAAAATCCTCCCATAATTCCCATAATTCCATTATTTTGAAGGGCCAAGCTTTCACAACAGCGGGGCCTTTAATTCCCTTCTCATAACATCTCCATCCAGCAGATGGTAAAACTCCTTGTGAATGACAAACTGATTCAAACATTTATACCAGCTCATTAGTGAGGATGTATCACAGAGAAAGCAAAAATATAGCAATTCAGAACATAGAACATATTGAACACTCTGTGTTCTGAATTACTGTAGGACATGAAGATGATAACTAGACAGATTTGGCCTAAATGCATCAGCACACCAACTTCAAAATTACACAGGAGACCTGAATAAATACCGGTAAAATTAAGTTCTCTAAACCTTTCAGGATCTACTATATACCGTGACTGATCTAAGCACTATGGCTACAAAAGTGAGACACATTGTATCTCTTGCTCTCACATTTTTATAATCTAGTAAGGGAGATACACGGAAAGAAACAATCCCAATCTTGATTTTATATGTATATAAATGGTAATATTGCCATGTGCATCCAAAAAGTAAGAAACTAATGAGAGATGTCAATTAGATTTTGCAACTGAATGGTCAATGGCGACTTTAGTGAAATTCGTTCTTGCTGTTTGTAAGGATAGGAGTAATATTACAGTGGTCGACAAGGGCAAAAATATTAAGAAAATGGCAAAAGAAAATATTGACTAGTGATTAAAATGTTTTGATTTAAAACTGGAAAAAATAAGGCAAGAGCTGGACAAAATGAGGAGTTAAGGGGAAGACGTTATGATGTAATGTGTTAGAATGGGCTATGTGGATATAGATGTACACACTTAAGGGGAAAAGGAGTAGGAAAATAAGAGAAAATGAAAAAAGAATGATCTCTGTGGGAGATGGAAGAGGACAGAATGAATAGCACAGGACAGGAAATTTTGTACAAGAGTAAAGATCCCTCTAAAAAGTTAATGGACTTTATAATGGAATTGATTTTCCTCTAGTTAAATGTTTTCATCTAAATCGTTACTACTAGGCAAATATTTCTTCTCATTCACATTTTCATAGGGTATTCAAGCTGAAAAAGCAAACACTTAATATCTCTAAAGCTATTAATTCTTCTCTTTTGGCCTCAAATTAGTTCATGGTTAGTTCATGGATCATCCCCTTCATCCTTTCCAAACCTACTGACTGTTGCCAGGAGTAGAAGCCTAGGTTCTTCCAACAAGGATGTCAGGGAATAACAAACCAAAGGATCTAGTAGTATGTTCCCCACAATTTGAGTAGGGTTCTGGGTTTTTATGGGGAAGTGTATGGTATAGACATCTCCCAATAGTTAGTACAATACTGTGAGGATTTGGAATCATTAAATGAACGGCATGAAAGTGAAAAGATCAGATCAGAATCACAGATCTACCCAGCTATCTGGTATTTATTGAGTATCACTCATCACCAAAATACAGTTGCAGAGAAGAGGCATTAGAGAATTGGTAAATTCTCCAAATCCTAGCAACATATGCAGTTGAGGCATGTCTCTCTCATACCATACCAGTCACCTCATAACCCAGTAAGTACTTCATTGCTTTGCCAAGAGCAGCAAACTCAAATGTCTACCTAGGAAAGACAGGCAATCTAAAGAGATGATAGGACATATGGAAGACTAGAGGCCATAATGGGATCTATAAGACCCTCAAAAGATTGTACCCCACCTTAAATTATGCAAGTCAAATTTTCTTTCGATAGTGGAGGGAAGCTTTTAAAAACATTGTTTAGAGCCAAGATGAGTGGATTTGAATACTCAATCCCATGGTTGGCTAAATGTGAGGCCTTGAGCAAGTTACTTACATTCAATTCCTTTACCTGCACAATGAGGCTAATAACACTCCAAATCTCTTCAGACTGTTGTAAGCATTACCTAAGTTAATATCAATAAAATACTCAGAACACTGCTTGGCTCATGCATTATAGGTACTACACACGGGTGTCCTGTCATTAGCATTTTTGTTCTTTACTTACTTACTAAATATTAATTTAAAATTTATTATCCGGGACACCTGGGTGGCTCAGTTGGTTAAGCAGCTGCCTTTGGCTCAGGGCATGATCCCAGGGTCCTGGGATCGAGTCCCACATCGGACTCCTTGCTCAGCAGAGAGCCTGCTTCTCCCTTTGCCTATGATCCTCCCTCTGCTTGTGCACTCTCTCTCTCTCTCTGACAAAAAAATAAAAATAAATAAAATATTCAAAATTTATTTTCTGCTTCCAAAACCTAAAAAGTACTAAGTGCTTATTAACCATATCCAAAATGAACAGGCTTTTAACACAGGATACTCCAACATGCACAAATACACTGATATCACCGTTATTTTTAAGAGATTGCACTACTGAGTATTTACCCCAAAGATACAGATGTAGTGCAAAGAAGGGCCACATGTACCCCAATATTCATAGCAGCAATGGCCACAATTGCCAAACTGTGGAAATAGCCAAGATGCCCTTCAACAGATGAATG
>CM052901.1:7954614-7989427 GCA_028534135.1 Potos flavus | reverse complement strand
CGAGCCTGGTGGTGAGTATTGAGGAGGGCACGTATTGCATGGAGCACTGGGTGTGGTACATAAACAATGAATCTTGTAACACTGAAAAAATAAAATAAAAGTATTTGGGGGAAAAAAAAAAAATATTCTTTCATAGTCCCATCTTTCAGTTTCTCTACTGAAGAGGGACACCGTCCAATGGGCATTTTTTTTATAATAGTGCCCTTTTCACGCTTTAACAGTTTTAGGCAATAATATATTTATTTATAAAATAGATCCAACGATTCAAATTCTAGGGTCAATAGGTTATATCACTTCTTATGACAGTGGTATAAGTAATCAAAAAATAGCATGTGATTCTGAGAGACAGAAAGGTCTTTTCATAATTTAAATGAATACCCTGATACTGAAGCCAGAAATCAACATTTATTTTCTACATGGAGTGGCTCCTGAAACAAAAGCCTAGTACTTTGTTCTCCTGAAATAATTTTATATTCAATGAGTTCTTAAATCAATTCTTATGATTCTTATGAGATTAAGCAAAACCATGAATTTAGAAGACAAGGTAAAGAGAAACAACATCAGTTAACCCCATAGGAGTTCATTTTTCACTGTATCTTCAAATACACTGATGTTCTTCCTATGATCATATTTCTTGTTTCTCATTAAGGTAAAATTCACATAACATAAAATTAGTCATTTCAAGGTATACAATTCAGTAGCATTTACTATATTCACAACACTATGCAAACATCACCTATATTTAGTTCTAACAATTCTTCATCATCCCAAAGAAACTATACCCAGTAAGCCATCATGCCCCTACGCCCCGGACAACAACCTATTTTCAGTCTCTATGGATTTGCCACTCTGGCCATTTCGTATAAATAAAATCATACAATATATGATCTCTTGCATCTGGTTTCTTTATCACTATTTTTTAAAAATCATCTGGGCTGCCCCATGTATCAGTAATTTATTCTTTTTTATGGCTATATAATATTCGGCCCCTCCCCCGTGCATGTGCAAAATCCAGCGTGTATATACTTTTTTAAATCCCTTTATCAGCTGATGGATGTTTACGTTGTTTTCACCTTTTGGCTACTATGAATAGTGCTTCTGTGAACATTCACGTACAGGTATTTGTTTGAATACCTGCTTTCATTACATTTGGGTATAGATCTAGGAGTGAAATTGCTGAGTCATAGGGTAATCCCTTGTTTAACTTTCTGAGGAATCCATATATTGCTTTTGAACTTTTATAAGTTGGCAAATATGAAATTGTGAAATACATCATTTTCTATATTCATTGTTCAATTTTGTCACTCCCTTAAGTGCAAATTTAGAGTGCAATCTGATTGTCATCAGTATTAAATGAGAAATAATATACTAAGGAAAAAATTAAGGATGTTGTTTTCTTAACTTTTCAATGAACCTATAAAATTCAATTACCACTTTTGATGAAAAAACAAGTTCTTTATAACTTAATATGATTGTTCTTAACTTAAAATGCAACTGCACTGTCATTAAATAACATTTGAGAAAGGGAAACCTAGTATTGCCTTAATTGCAAAATGAAGGCAGACAAGCGATTTAAACAAGATATATGAAAACTGAAAATGAAAGTTACTATCAAAAAATGAAAAGGAGAAAAAAAAATTGTTTTAACATACTTCTAAAGCAGAAAATAAACCAAAACAGTCAATAAACATATGAAAATATATCCCATCTTTTAACATCCGAAGGAAAACAAAATAATACAGAAACATACTATCATTTGTCAAGCATTACACTGGAATTGCTTTCTTAATGGCAATACCCAGGGTTGGACAATTTGGAAGAAAACTATTTTCCCCTTAAAAACCGTACAGTTTTTTTAAGCTTTTGGTGTATATATATGTGGTGTTTTTGCATTTATGCTCAGGGATTTTTAACATAAACTTTGTCTACAAGGATGTCCATCATAATATTGTTTATAATATTGTAATGTATAAACAATCTAACTGTCCAATAATTAAGGATATTGAAATAACAACAGTACGTCCTCACAATGAATGCCAAGATAGTATTAAAAATAATGAGTGTGGGGTTCTATTAGGGGGTGATGAAAATGTCCTAAAATTGATTATGTTAATAGTTACATAACTCTGAATATACTAAACCTATTCAATTGTACTCTAAATAAGCGAATTGTACAGTAGCTATCCCAATAAACCTGTTACTATGAAAATCCACAAAACTACTCACAGGAAAAATCAGAATATAAAAGTTAGTGACATCTGAAGAAATTAAGTGGGCAAAAAAGCAGCTTACGAAATACTATGAACAATATAATTTTCTCCATTTTGTAAAATACATAAGAAATACGATACAAAAAAATTAAAAAGTGTTCTTGAAATTGTAACCAATAACAGAAGGTGAACACAAACTCAATTTTAATTAGAAAGGAAATAAAACCACAATAAAGAAGATAGACATTTGCAAATTATACAAAAATACTACCAACAATTATATGCGAGTAATTATTAATTTTCTATTGAAAGGATGATTTTCTATATAAGATACAGATTATTTAAAGGAAGAGAACTTGAGTAAGACAATGATAATGGAGAACATGGAAAACGTGAAAGTACTGTCTCAAATAAAGCACTATGCTCATATTGTTTTATAGAAAATATCCTTCAAAATTCAAGATACTGATAATCTGCTATATAAACAGTTACATCACCTACAAAAAGAACTAAAATTCATATTTTACAAACCTAGTTTTTAAAAATCTCTTTAAAGATTTTATTTATTTGAGAACGAGCGAGCGAGTGTACATGCAGGGGGAGGGGCAGAGGGAGAGGGAGAAGCAGACTTCCCACTGATTGAGCAGGGAGCCCAACATGGGACTCAATCCCAGGACCCCAAGATCACGACCTGAGCGGAAGGCAGACGCTTAACTGACTGAGCCACCCAGGTGCCCCACATTTTACAAACCTAGTTTAAGCTAATATGACCTTGCAGAAAGAGAAAATGTACAGACTAGTCGTACATTTACAGATTAAAAAACATTTTTAATACAATCTCAGCAAATCAAATCCATTTTTGTATTAAAAGATGCTATTCCTGATAAATACATTTTTATTCTATCAATACATGACTTAATGTCATAAATTCTATTAATATGTTATATCAATATATTAAATTATATTTTATTATCTATAATATAAATAGGGAGAAAAAAGGTTTAAGCTCCTCAGGAGAATCCTAAAAGATATTTTATTTAGCATCTGCACCTGCTGCTGCTACTACTAAGCCCTTACTGTATGTCAGTCACTGTAGAAAACAGTACATTCATTATCGAATTTAATCTTCACAATCACTCTCTAAGATAGGCATTAGCAACACCTCTGTTACAAATGAAGACAGATTCAGAAGGCTGAGTAACCTATGGAAGTCAGACAACTAGTAAATGTAGAATCACTACAACTAGTAAATGCAGAATCACTCCAAAGGCCATACTCTCAACCACGGTACAATGCTGTCTTTCAAAGATAAACGATATTTATCTTGATTTGGAAGCCAAATTATGTCCATTGAAACAAAAGAAATGATGTCTACCATTATTGTTATTTAATACTAGTCTGAGTAACTTACCCAAGCTATAAGAAGAGTAACTGATTTAACTCTTGAAATATTGGTGATACAACAATAGTTTTTATGATGATAATATTACCTAACTAGAAAATACATGAGGCAACAACAAAATACTACAAGTATGAACAACAGAAGATGGATTATAAACTCTATACACAGAATCAGTAACTTCCTTATACATGAGAAAACAGAAATACATCTTATTCAAAAATGCAATAAAATTATACAGTAATGATAAAATTAATATAAACATATTTAATATCTTGAGAAATCTAAAACATATTATTGAGAGACTTAAAAGGACTTTTAGAATTCAACCTTCCAAGATGGAATCACGTGAACCCGTGTAGATACCACTTTCTCCAAAAGTAGTCAATGCACCTTATTTTTACAACATCACAAATTATTCTGAATTTCACCTGAAATTAACATTTAGAAGTTATGAAAACCAAGACAAAAAATCTTGCATGAGTGATTACTAAAACATATAAATAAGCAAATGAAAACAAGAGTGGATATACTGACAGAAGGCTGGACACACGGAGCCACGGAATAGAATATAATGTCCAGATAGCTGAGAATATTCACGAATGTATTATATGATAAAAATATTTGTTTCAAATAATTAGGGAATAAAAAGTCCACTGGCTATAACACACTATTCTTAATTATTTTTATTTTGATAACCACACATAAATCACAGATGAATTAAATAATTAAAAGCAAAAAACCATAGGTGTTTTTCTTAAAATGGAAAATTTAAAGAAATGATACTCATATCATAAGAGTATCGTGAAAATTACAAAACTATATTTCTTTGAAAATCTTTTATCAAGTTGGGAAACCGGTGCGAGGTAAGACAGGATAAAACAGAATTTTGTAAAATATGATATCAACTCTCAAAACTGAATAGCGATTGACTTCCAACCAATAAAATTGAGACCTTTATTTTTATTTTACTTTTATTTTCAAATTTGCCAGAGTGAGTGTACATGACTTTTAAATTACCTTTCTTGATATATGCTTTGAATAGCAGAAAATGGATCCCTTTGGTGGGTCCAGTGTCAAGAGTACTGATAGCTATTATACATAACTAGCTATACCACAAGAAAGAGTATTTTCTTCACTCTGTTAAGTTAGCTCATGCTCACTTTCAGTATACTCCTCACACACCTGGACCCAGGAGAATACTGATAGGCTTTATCTCACTATATTTTTATCTAACATTTCATATAAATGAATCATTCAGAACGTATTTTTTTATTCCTATTTATTTTCAATGTTTTTAAGGTGCATCCATGTTTGTGTATCAGTTGTTCATTCATTTTTTTTTTTCCTATGAAGTATCCCATTGTAGATTTCTTTCCTAAGCCTGCTGTTACAAACTGCCACACACTGGGTGGCTTAAAATAACAGTTGCACAGCCTCATAGTTCTTGAAGCTAGAGGTCCAAAATCAAACTGTTGGCAGCACAGGTCCAAAAGCTCCAGGGAAAAAATCCTGCCATGCCTCTTCTAGTTTCTCGTGGCTGCTGACAATCCTTGGTTTTCTTGGCTGTGGCAGTATCCCTCTAACCTCTGCTTCCACCTTCACATGGCTGTCTTCGTTCTGGCCTTAAATATGTGCAAAGTCTCCTTATTCTTAAAAGGACACCCGTCACTGGATGTCAAAAATTCCCTACTCTTAAAAGGACACCAGTCAGTGGATTGGGGCTCACTCTCATCCAGTAGGACCTCGAATTAACCTGATTCCCTCTGCAAAGACCCTATTTCCAAATAAGGCCATATTCACAGGTTCTGGGGCAATTTGAATGTGAGGAGAGAAACGCTATTCATCCCAATACACATTATATATTAACTCTTCAAATTCCTGAAGGCCATATCTTAGCATGAATCCATGACTTCTTACACTTTTCTCAGCAATGTTTACAGTTCAGTGCATAAGTCTTGCATGTTTTGTTAAATTTATCCTTAATTAATCCATATATTATCATGCTATCGTAAATGGTGATTCAATGTTTTTCCAATTCATTGTTGCTAGCGTGCAAAATGCACTAACTAGCATTAGCATTTTGTGCATTCCTCAGTAATTTCAATATCCGTGATCATCTAATATTCAAACAGAGTTCCTTCTCGGGCTGTATATATTTTATATTTTTTCTTAGCCTGTTTCATCGGCTAGGGTCTGGAGGACAATTTTGACTGTAAATGGTGAATTGAGATGTCCTCTCCTTGTTCCTGATTTTAGGGCTGTTTTCCACCATTAGGTAGCATGTAAGGTGAAGACTTTTCTAAAGTGTCTCTTACGAGGTAGAGGAAACATCCTTCTCTTCTAGTTTTCTAAGGTACATACAATACTATGGTTTCCTCCACTTCTGAGTCAATGTATTGGATAACACGGATTGACTTTCAAATGTGTTAAACCCATCTGACATCCCAGGTTTAAAAAAATCCACTTTGTCATGATGTAATATACTTTCTATACACTGAGGGGCCCTATTTGTTAGTGTTTTGTAGAGTTTTTGCATGTATATTTAGAATATATGTTTGTAGTTTTCTTTTTGCAATTTCTAGGTCATATTTTGATAATAGAACAGTGCTGGCTTCCTACTGGGTGTTGAGAAGTGTTCCCTCTTCTGTGTTTTTGAAATATAACATTGGTATTATTTATTTCTGAAGTTTTTGACAGAATTTAGCAATGAAAAGATCTGGGCCTGAAATTTCATCATAGAAAAAATATATATATTTTATGAATTTAGTAACTTACATTTCAGTAAGTCTTCAGTTGTTGTGTGACATACACTTGGAGTTTACATTTCTCAAAAAGGACTTCTTTAGTACGATCATTTCACTTAAGGCAAAGATATTTGAGTTCTGGTTGCATTGTGGGATTTATCTTCTAATACCTTATGTTTCAGAGGATAAGGTCTTGTAAATTTTTCCTCTATGGATGTTAAACTAAATGTCCATAATTCCTATGACTTGTATATCACTTAGATCTCCCCACTCATTTTCGGGAGCATCTGCACTGTCGGCTTGTACACTTACCTCTCTGGCTTTTGTTCCCTCTTTATTTATAGCACCTGGTACTTTCAGATTTTTTCCCCTGCAAGCTAAGCTCTGAAAATTTTTCTCACATTTTATCCAGCACGCTTTTTAAATAAAAGGGTCTCCAAACATTTTGGTTTAATTCACCATGATATTGGGACTGGAAGTCCTAGACTGAATAGTAACAAAAGCCTTTTCAGAATACAAGAGAGAATTCTATGGGTCTTTTCTTTTTATATGCTAATGTAGTGTTTTACATCTAAAAATTTCCTAATGTTGAGATATCTTTGAACTACTGGTACAAACCCTGTTTGATCTCAATTTAACACTTTTTAAACATATTGTTTCTGTTTGCGAATACATTATTAATGATTAGTTCTTACAATTAGGTAAGATAGGCTTATAGTTCCCTGTCTTCTATGCTATTCTCTCTATAACAATATCTAATTCTCTCTACAGTTTTGGTGAACTCAGAATGATTATTTAGCTTTACTGAGATATAATTCATATACAATTCAACTCAATGTTTATTTTAGTATATTCGAAGAATGTGTACCTATGATCACAAATAATTCTAGAGTATTTTCATTACTCCAAAGAAAAACCCAGTACCCATTAACACTCACTCCTAATTCCTCTAATCCCATCTTGCTTCCCTCAGGCTCTGGCAACAAGCAATCTACTTTCTCTGTCTACAGAATTGCCTATTCGGATATCTGGACACTTCATATAAGAGGAATCATACAATGTGTGGTCTTTCATTTCTGGCTTCGTTCACTTAGCGCAATTATTTTCAAGGCGCATCCATGTTGTAGCAGGTATCAGTACTTCATTCCTTTGTATGGCTCTAACACGCTTCTTTATCCATCATTTGATGGATATCTGTAGTATTTTCATTGGTTATTATAAACAATTCTACTATGAACATTTATATACCTGTATTTGTGTGGACATATGTTTTATATTTCACACAGACTCTAATTTCTCTACATTGTTGCCAATGTTTGTCATGATTTCTCCTTTTGATTACAGCAATCCTAGCTGGGTTTAAAGAGTATCTCATTGGATTTGATCAGTATTTCCCTAATGGCTAATGACTTTGAGCAACTTTTTTCATTTGCTTATTGGCTATGTGTATATATTCCTCTTCAGTATATAATGTCTATTCAGATCATTTGTCTATATTTTTATTAGGTTGTCTTCTCACTATGGAGTTCTAGAAATTTCTTTAATATATATGTATTCTAAGGGTGCCTGGGTGGCTCAGTCAGTTAAGCCTCTGACTCTTGATTTTGGCTCAGATCATGATTTCAGGGTTGTGAGATCAAGCCCCATATAGGGCTCCCCACTGAGCATGGTGCCCGCATAAGATTCTCTCTCTCCCCCCACCTTGGATCCTCTCCCCCTATGCACATGCGTGCTCTCTCTCTCTCTCTCTAGATATATATATATATATGTATATATTCTACATATAAGCTGCATATAAGATATATAAATTGGAAATATCTTCTCCCAGTCCTGGCTTAGGGATTCATTTTCTTGTGTCCTTCAGAAAACAAAAATTTTTATTTTTTTTATGACAGCATATCCTTTTTTCCTTTATCATTCGTTATTTTTGATGTTGTATCTGATAATACTATGTCATCCAAAGTCACAAAAATTTAAACCTTTATTTTCCTCTAAGACTTCTATGGTTTTAGCTCTTAATTCTTTAGCTCTTCTGTCCTCTTCAATTTTACTTATACTTTTATAAGTGTTTCTAAATCAGTGTTTAATGACAGTGATTACCTGTACATTAAACATTTTAATAAATATTATGTTCCTGTTTCATTTTGACTTGATTTTTACATATGGTGTGAGACAGATATCTGAAATAATTCACTCACAGGGGATCTCCAGTTATACCAGTACTATTTATTTAAAAACTTTCTTTCTCCACTAAATTGTAGAGGTACACTTGTTGAAAATCAGTTCACCATAAATATGAGGATTTGCCTCTAGACTTCCGATTATATCCCATTGATCTACATGTCTATCCTCATCCAGTACTTTATTGTCTTGATTACTGTAGCTTTGTCTGCTGTAATTTTCTTTATTTTATTTTTATTTTTTTATTGACATATAATGTATTATTTGTTTCAGGGGTACAGGTCTGTGAATCATCAGGCTTACACAATTCACAGCATTCACCATAGCACATACCCTCCCCAATGTCCATCACCCAGCCACCCCATCCCTCCCACCCCCCTGTCCCCCAGCAACCCTCAGTTTGTTTCCTGAGATTAAGAGTCTCTTATGGTTTGTCTCCCTCTCTTGTCTACTGTAATTTTCAAACTTGAAATTATGAGTCCCCAAGTTTGTTTTAAGACTGTTTTAGAGATTCTGAGTCTCTTGCATTTCAAAAATGAATTTTAGCATCAGCTTTTAAATTTGATAAAGAAAAAAAGCCATAATTTTGACAAGGCATGCACTGATTCTGTAGATCTTTTTAGAGAGTATTGTCAACCAACATTATGTCTTCTAATCCATTTACATGAAATGATATCCCATTTACTTAGGTCTCTGACAGTTTATTTAAAAAAATGTTTTTATTATTTAAAAAATGTTTTGTATTTTCTTTTTTTTTTTTTTTTAGAGAGAACGAGTGGGCACGAGGAGGAGGAGCAGAAGGAGAGAGAGAGAATCTTGAGCAGATTCCCTAATGAGTGCCAAGCCTGATGTGGGGCTCTATCTCATGACCATGAGATCATGACCTGAGCCAAAAATCAAGAGTGGGAGGCTTAACCAACTGAGCCACCTAGGTACCCCCAACAATGTTTTCTATTTTTAAAAACAGAAAATTTTCCCTTCGTTTCTTAAATTTATTCATAAGTATTTCATTCTTTTTGATCTTACAAATAAAATTGCCTTTTAATTTCATTGTCAGATTATTCATTTGAAGTGTACTGAAATACAACTGATTTTTATATATGGATCTTGCCTCCTGCAACCTTGCTAAAATCATTTATTAGCTCTATTTTAACTGACCATATTTTTAGAGCAGTTTTAAGGATACAGAAACTTTCACAATACAGTTCCCACATATCCCCTCTCTCATTGACACTGTGTTTTCTCCTACTAACAATCCTGTATTAGTGTAGAATGTTCCTGGATCCACGCATTTAATAAACTAGTTTCAATATATTATTAACTAAAGCCCATTACATTAGAATTCACTCTCTGTATTGTATCTTGCAGCTGTGTGTATATTCTCCAGGATTTTTATACATAAGAACATATCAGCAAGAAAGATGGTTTTACTATTTATTTCCAGTGTGTATGACTTTTACTTCATTTTATGGTCTGATTACCCTGGTTACAATATCCAGTATAATGTTGAACAGAATTGGCTACAGTGGACCTCCCTCTCTTGTTTCTAACCTTACGGAGAAAATCCAGTGTTTTACAATTAAGTAAGATGTTAGCTATACTTCATAGAAGCCATTTATCAGGTTGAGGAGGTTCCCTTCTATTCCTAGACTGCTGAGTAGTTTATCTTTTCATGAAGAAATGTTAAATTTATCAAACGCTTTTTCTACATCTATTGAGATACCCTGTGGGTTTTGCTCTTTATTCTATTCGTATGGTATATGATATGATTTTCAGATGTTAAACCAACCTTACATTCCTGGGATAAATTCTGTTAGTCATGGTATATCCTTTTCATATACTGCTGGATTTGGTTTTTAAGTATTTTCTTTTTAAGAAACTCTTAGTATATATTCATAGGACATACTGGTTTGTAGTTTTCTTATGACATTTTTGTTTGGTTTTCATATCAAGGTAATATTAGTCTCATAGAATGAGTTTGAAAGTGTTCTGTCCTTTATTTTGCTTATCCTTTTTATCTGTTTTTAGATCAATTTTTAATAACAAAGCAATTATCTTTCATTAAAAGTTTTAATAAAGTCAACCACTCTATTATTTAGGTCTTAGATATTTTTAAGTCTATATGTCTATTTTTTAATAATTAGAGGATAGCAAATGAGCCTATTATAAAATAAAAATTCAAATACAAAGTTACAAATGTATTTCTACTTTCGTTTTAATTTCCTGGTAAGACAATCGTTTTATGAACTTCTCTTTCTTTCTAGCTATATCGAATGCACAAAAAGCATATATTGAGGGATGCCTGGGTGGCTCAGTTGGTTAAGCATCTGCCTTTGGCTTTAGGTCATGATCCCAGGGTCCTGGGATCAAGTCCCGCATCGGGCTCCCCGCTCAGTGGGGAGCCAGCTTCTCCCTCTCCCTCTGCTTGCCACTCCCCCTGCTTGTTGCTCTCTGTCAAATAAATAAATAAAATCTTTAAAAAAAAAAAGCATATATTGACATAGATCATGTAACCCATCTTCATTATATATATACAATAGTATTAAATATAGTCTACTAGATTCATCCTCATTGCTATTTGTTTTTCAATGTGCTTTAAAACTTTCTAATATGAATTTGTAATCAATAGGAATTGGTTGATATATGGGATTCATGTGTTGTCCATTCTGTCAAACTGTTGTTATGGATGGTTTCTCATTTGCTCTATGCAATTTGCCCAACTTAAGGCTAATTCTGTTACACAAGTTATATACCAGGAAGGGGCTGTTAATTCATATTTCAACACTGCATATGCCATAAGTCTAGTTCTTTAATTTCACGTAGCTGCTTTTCCCTTCCTTGAGTCACAGGTACATATAAGCTTCCTTTTTAATTCCTGAGCTAGTGAAAAGAATTTATAGAGCTCTTTGTAGACCACAGATTAATGCAGGGTCTCACACAGAGATCCACCCTGTGCTTACAATGCCTGTTCTCCTGTATCTCCCTAACTTACTCGAAATCGCAGAGCTTCTGATATACTGTTTTTCATAATTTCTACATAATAATCATTGTTTTGACTTGAATTCACCCAAGTCTGATAATATATAAAGATTTTCCTTTTGTTGTGCTGTATTATACTGGTTTATTTCACTATTTTTCTATATTTAAAAACTGAATAACCTGTATGTTCAGCTATCTCTTATATACAGCCAATATTTTCATTACACTTTTAATCAGCCTTTGTATTTCCCTATAATAACTGATGCTTACTTCATTACATGTATTTATGATATAAATTTGTTCCTAATGGACATCTTCTTCCGATTATGCTGTTCTTTGTAGATTCTTCTTTATTTACTTTTGTCTTTCATAATAATGAATCTAGGGAAATTTTTATTATTTTACTTTCTTATATTTCTTTTAATATTTGGAGGCTTTTTTCATTTCATCTCTTTTGAGTTCTTACAATATCCATCTTTTAAATATCATTATAATTTGGGGGTGCTTGGGTGACTCAGTCAGTTAAGCATCTGCCTTCAGTTTAGGTCATCATTTCAGCATCCTGGGATGGAGCCCCCTATTGGGCTCCCTGCTCAATAAGGAGTCTGCTTCTCCCTCTCCCCCTCCCTCATGTTCCCATGTGCTCTCTCTCTCAAATAAATAAAATCTTTTAAAAATATTAAAAATAAAAATATAAATACCATTATAATTTTACATGAAGTGTTCAGTTTTTAAGTGACTGTATTCACTTTCCACTAGAAGCAGTGACAAATCTAGTATATATATCTGCCTCCTTGCCTGTTTTCCATAACCTGTGAAACCTGTTTCATTTAATATTGTATTGAGGCATAATGACTAAAGAAGAAATCTCAGGGACAATGTGATGAATATACCTGTGTAATCACTACCTTGATACTGAAATAGATTTCTAGCACCTCCAGATGTTTCCTCCTTATACCTCCCATTTAACCACAAAGCTAAAGTAATCACCATTCTGACTGCTATCGCCATACATGTGTTTTGCCTTCTTCATAGGAATGGAATCCTATAGCAGGTATTATTTTGTACTAAGCTTCTTTCTTTCTTCTTTTATGTTGTTGCATGTAGCAATGATTTATATTTTTATTGCCATGTAATATTCCATTATGTAAATATACCACAATTAATGTCTTTTTCTTTAACTGATGGATATTTGGGCTGATTCCAGTTTATGACCACAATAAATAAAACTGCTATAGACATTCTTAACTATATCATAATGAACATAACTCATTTCTCTTAGTTATACACCAAGGAGTGAAATTGCTGGGTCAAAAAATATATGTAACCCACGATACAGTGCTAACTGGATTTCTGAAAAGCTGACAGCAATTTACACTTCCACTAACAGAGTATGAGAGTTCCAGTTCTTTCACATCTTTGTCAACACTTGGTATTATTTTCTTTTCAATTTTAGTCATCTGTACATGTACTAGTGTATCACTGTGGCTTTCACTTGTATTTAATTAATGACTAATGACTTTGAACATCATTCTATGTGATTATTGGTCATAAAGATATGTTTTCTGAAAGTCTTGTTCATGCTCTTTTACCATCTAATTTTAAATTGCACTGTCTTGTCTTATTCACTTCCAGGATTTCTTTACATATTCTGGATAGAGCCATTTGTTAAATACATATTTTACTGATCTTCTTGATTTGTATGTATGGGTTTCCTTTGCAAAAAATAAAAGTTCTTAATTTTATCAAGGTCTGATATAAGCATTTTTTAAAAATATTAAAATACACTTTCATTAGATTATAGTTTTCATGGTATATTCTTTCCATCTTTTTTCTTACATTTTGTGTTACTATAATTATATCTCCTTATTATTATATTTTTAAACTTTATTTATGAGAGAGAGAGCACATGAGAGAGAAACAAGTGGGGAGAGGAGGAGAAGGGCCAAGGGAGAGGAAGAAGGAGGGGGAGGGAATCTCCAGGAGACTCTCTACTGAGCATGAAGCCCAATGCGGAGCTTGATCTCATGACCCTGAGATCATGATCTGAGCCAAAACCAAGAGTCAGTTGCTTAACCCTCTTCAGGTGCCCTAAATTATCTCCCCTTTTAAAGGGCATATAATTGGATTCTTTAAATTACCCTGACAATCTTTGCCTTTTAATAGAATGTTTACTACATTTACATTTAAAACAGTGACTGATAAAGGAAAGCTTAAATCAGCCATTTTCTACTTATTATTTCCTATCTCATTTTGGTAAATACATTTCCTTTCAATTACTTATATATTCAAATACAATTTTTTATTATATTAGGTTTTTGTTATTTATTATTCTTCTATTAGTATCATGAAATTAAAGTACACATCCTTAAGCTATTATAATCTAACCTTTCCATTAGTATTTCTATTTCTATTTCTATAAAATGCAAGATCCTCACATAAGTATAAATACACCTGTAGCTACCCTCTTTTTGTGCCTTGCGTGATCTCTGCCGTATATATACATATACGTTACAAACCTCACTATATTTTTATATAATATTCTTTTCTAATTATCTACATATTAACAGATTGATGCTATTCATTTTTTTGTGATTTTGCTTTCCATGTTGGTGAAGAATTCACTTATGTATTTTTTTTCAGTATAAATATGTATCTTTTTTCAAATTTTTATTTAAATTCTAGTTAGTTAACATATAGCATAATATTGGTTTCAGAAGATTTTAGTGATTCATCACTTATGTAAAACACCCAGTGCTTAATACAACAAATGCCCTCCTTAATACCATTTAGCCCATCCCCTGCCCACCTCCCCTCCAGCAACCCTCAGTTTGTTCTCTATAGTTAAAAGTCTCTTAAGGTTTGCTTCCCTTTCTGTTTTTTTTCCCTTCCCCTGTGTTCATCTGTTTTGTTCCTTAAATTCCACATATGAGCGAAATCAGATGGTATTTGTCTTTCTCTGACTTATTTCACTTAGTAGAATACATTCTAGCTCCATCCATGTCCTTGCAAATGGCAAGATTTCATTCTTTTTGATGGTTGAGTAATATTCTAGTGTGTGTGTATGTGTGTGTGTGCGCGCGCACACGTACACATACCACATCTTCTTCATCCATTTATCAGTCAATGGATGTTTAGGCTCATTCCATAATTTGGCTATTGTTGATAATGCTGCTATGAATATCAGGGTGCATGTGCCCATTTGAATCAGTATTTTTGTATCCTTTGGCTAAATACCTAGTAGTGCAATTGGTGGGTCACAGGGTAGTTCTCTTTTTAACTTTTTGAGGCACCTCCATACTGTTTTCCACAGTGGCTGCACCAGTTTACATTCCCAAAACAGTGTAAGAAGGTCCCCCTTTCTCCACATCCTTGCTAATATCTGCTGGTTCCGGAGTTGTTAATTTTAGCCATTCTGAGAGGTATGAAGTGGTATCTCATCATGGTTTTGATTTGTATTTTCCTGATAAGTGATGTTGAGCATTTTTTCATGTGTCTGTTGGCCATCTGCATGTCTTCTTTGGAAAAAATGTCTATTCATGTCTTCTGCCCATTTCTTGACTAGATTCTTTGTTTCTTGGGGTGTTGAGTTTGATAAGTTCTTTATAGATCTTGGATACTAACCCTTTATCCTATATGTCATTTGTAAATATCCCCTTCCATTCTGTAGGTTGTCTTTTAGTTTTGATGATTGTTTCCTTCTCTGTGCAGAAGATTTTTATTCTGATGAAATCCCAAGTTTATTTTTGCTTTTGTTTCCCTTGTCTCAGATGGGTCTAGTAAGAAGTTGCTACAGCCAAGGTCAAAGAGGTTGCTACCTGTGTTCTCTAGGATTTTGATGATTTCCTGTCTCACATTTAGGTCTTTCATACATTTTGAATTTATTTTTATGTATGGTGTAAGAAAGTGGTCCAGTTTCATTCTTCTGCATGTTGCTATCTAGTTTTCCCAACACCATTTGTTGAAAAGACTGTTTTTTTTTCCATTGCATATTCTTTTCTGCTTTGTCTCCTTGACTGATAAATTATTTCAACATCTTTTGAAGATTACTAATTTAACTTTCTATTTTGAAGAATATTTTCCCTGGAGATTGCTGTGGCCCAATTGTTAATGTCCTTTGAAAATATAAATGCTGGAATCCTAACCTCCAAGGTGATGTATTAGGAACTGGGGCCTTTGGAAGAGGATTAGATAATTAGGCTAGTAGAGCCCTCATGAATGGGATTAGTGCCCTTACAAAAATGGCCCCAAAAGGGTTTGCTTTCCCCTTCTACCATGTGAAGACACAGCAAGAAGCTGCCATCTATGAAACAGGCAGTGCACTCTTATTAGTGAATCTGATGGCACCTTGGTCTTGAATTTCCCAACCTCCAGAACTATGAGAAATAAATTTCTGTTGTATGTAAGCTACCCATTCATGGTATTTTATTATAACACCCAAATAGTCTAAGACAGGGCTAGTATCACAGCACGGTAAGACTTTCCAATTGTTTAGGTTTGGTTTGATTTCTGCACGGTAACAATGCCTTTCAAATATATTCTGCTTTCCTTTTACTTTTGGAGAAAATCCATCTTTTAATGTTACTGATGCTTACTTGAAAGTAACCTTATACATCTTTTCCCCCTGTTTTTAAAGATATCTTTTTTTTTATTTGTCTTTGAGAAATTTGACTAAGAAATGCATATGTGTTGCTTTATTTGCATTTATTCGGCTTGGGATTCACTGGGAATCTTAAATTTGTAAATTGAGGCCTTCTATCAATTTTAGATATCTCATCTTCAAATATTGCATCTGTTCTGTTTTCTCTCATTTCTTTCTGGAACTCAAATTACATATGTCACACGTTTTTTTTTGTTGTTTTTTTTTTTTACTGTAACCACATTTTTCTTATATTATGTCCATCTTTTAAAATTCTTTTGGCCCTGTGCTTCATACTAAGTATTTCCAATTCAGAATTTCTCCTTTTCACTCATTTGCCTCCTGCCATGTCCCATCTTCTGTTAAACATATCCAATATGGTCTTAGTTTGAGATATTGTGTTTCTAAAACATGAATTTGGTTCCTTCTCATAAATTCTAATTATTTTTTAATTTTTCCATAATTTCCACCATTTTTGCTATTTTCTTGAAAACAAAGCCATTTCCATTTCAAACTCTGTAAGTTAATGTCATTGACTGAATATATACAGCATAGGTCTTTTTCTGTTATTTATATTGTTCTTATTGGGTTCAGAGACATCTACTTTTTTTCATATTAACTTAGTTGTAGAACTATAAATTGGCACAGATGCTCTAGAATGTGGTGTGGTGATAAGAATCAAAGGAATTTAAATTTTAATGTGCTTTAATCTAAATACATAAAAATATAATTACCAGAAGTTAAAAGACAGATGAAAACTTTTTAGTACATATACCTTCACTGTACCACTGTTAATATAAGCAAAAAAGGGAAAGCAATCTAAATGTTCAGTAAATGAATCAACAAAACATTTCTGTCTATTCTTGTAATTTATTATTTTGTGGTCATAAAAAAGCCACATTTTCAATGATTATTGAAGGACACAGAAAGCTTGTGTTAACATCTTATGTGAAGCTTCTGGCTATAAACTATATAACTACATATTTTTATCTACAACCATATATCAGCTGGGTGACTGTCATTTTGGTGAAAGAGAAATTCATTATCAACTCATTTCACATGTTCTATAGAAATGAAAAGATCGCCTCAAGATTACAGAAAATTACTAGAGACTAGTGTTTTTCTGATATTTATGATTCTAATGTTTTTGTCCTACTGACATCTCAATTTCATATGCATGTCATTTGCCATGGCTATTTTATTCCATCTGCTGCACACACACACACACACACACACACGGAATAAATCTTATTAAAATCTATCACTGGAATTGTTTAGATTTTAATATACTGAATTATTTTCATTGTCTTCATTACTTTTTTCAACAGTTTTATGATAACATTATATTTTTTTTTTTTTAAAGATTCTATTTATTTATTTGAGAGAGAGAGAGATCACAAGTAGGCAGAGTGCTAGGCAGAGAGAGAGGGGGAAGCAGGCTCCCTGCTGAGCAGAGAGCCCGATGTGGGGCTCGATCCCGGGACCCTGAGATCATGACCTGAGCCGAAGGCAGAGGCTTTAACCCACTGAGCCACCCAGGTGCCCCGATACCATTATATTTTAATCAAAAGAATTTTAAAAATTAACAAGAACTAAGAAATATTGATGGGAACTATGAAGAAAATAATTAAACTGAAAATACGTGCTAGTTGATACTTTTAGTCATATTAATCTAAGACTTTAATTCATGATTCATATGATCAACTATGTAATTCAATTAGAAATAATTAATGTAGCAGAATTTATACAAACGTTCCTCATTGGCTAGCTAGACATAGGTTCTGAAAGCAAACAAACACCGAAAATCTTCATTATTTAGATAAGCACACAAAGTTGAGGATAAGCACGTACTCATATATAAATACACTCACAAGTATGCCTGTCATCAATCGGGTATGAACAGTGTAATATATGCATACCTTATATATTTGTCATGATGAACTCTGAAACTATACACAAATCAACACACAAATAAAGTTTCTCTAGTATTTTTGAATATTTAGTTGTTATTGCCTGCACTAAAGGAACTTCTTAAGCATATTATTATAGCACAATGAGAGGTATAAAATTTTATTTTATATATAGTTCTCTTTTTAATTCTGAATTTAAGTATGTGTCTACAAACTTTCCTATACAGATGTTGAGAATAGTATCTACAAATAAGCAGGGCTTTGAAAAAGAAAACTATAGACTCTTTTACAGATAACTAAGAATTAAAATATTCTATGGGAATTACAACACCATAATTGTTTAACTGTAATAAAACATCTTCAAAGCAACAGCAAATTAGTAAAGATATAATGCAACTATTTTTCAAGTCAAAATTTTAAAATAAATAAATGATGTGTTATTTTGAAGGTAAATATTTCTACAGGCTGGCCTTGTGTTCAATTTTTCAAAGTGGAAGTGACACACTTCACATTTCCTTTTCATAGAAACAGGGATGGGATATGCAAAATTGTCTTTATGAAGAAAAATTCACATTGGCTAAACTCTCTGAAGTCAGAAAAGCAGTTGCATTCTATTGACATCAGATACTTGGAAATTTAAATTATTACATTAAAATTCTATCAGCTTAACGTAATAGATTTATACAAACAATAAAAACCAAGGTAAGGTAATGCATGAAAACGTATTTGCTATTACCGATGCCATACTAGACAGTTTGCAATGTGCCTTATGTGCCTTGTTTCATTTAATTTCATAATAACTGTATAATTATGATATGGGATTCAAATTTCATAGTAAAGAAATAGTGGCTCATGAAGTTTCAGTGGCTTTACCAAGATCACTAAGCTAAAATTGAGAAACACAGAATTTGAACCCAGATTTTTTGGATCAAAAAGTTGTTCATCCTACAAAAACGTGCCTCTGAAGCCTAGTATGTTATCACAGAATTATCCCTGTCATTATTTTGTTGGTAAAAATAAATGGAGGAAACATATATACAGAACCTATACCCAATACCCTAACACACACTCAAGATACACCCACACAAATTTATTATTTTTCACATTTAACCTTCCTTTCTCCTAATCTTCTCTCTCTGAAAGTTAGATGATAGATAGGTAAATAGACAGAAAGAACAGAGAGAGAAAAAGACAGAATGAAATGGGCATACTATTAAGAAGAGGTTAGAATAAATTCTGGTTCATCCTTCCTTTCCTGCAGATGCTTCTCAACATGACACTTAGTTCACAAGTACTCAGCATAGGAATGAACATTTCCTGTGACTTCATGTAGCAGACTGTTCCAATGCTGTGCACTATTAGAAAGTTCTTCCTTATATTGAGTGAAAATTTTCTTTCCTGTAAATTTCACCTCTTAATGCTAGTAACGCGCTCTGGGCCTACGGGGAAAAGTCTACTCCCTCTTCCACATGACAGCTCTTCAAATATTTCAAGACAACTAGCATGTCTCCCCTTAGTCTTCTAGTCCCCAGGCTAAACACCCATGGAGGATTATACCATAGCATTAATATCACCACCTTGCATTTTCTACACTCCCACATGTCTTCTCCTTTGTTCCTTCTCCCTCGAACAGTAAGAACAATGAGAAATTATGTCATCTACGAACAAAGTTATATAATCTCACTCACCTCCTACTTCATTCACGCACACAGCTTCTATGCAGACCTTCCAGGTAGTGAAGTACTATAGGACTTAGCAGAAAGAAATCATTCAGGAGTCTTTCTTAGACCATGAAGTTCTGTTTTCAATCCTAAAGGGCACAGAGACATAAAAGGCAAACACACTGTAGCATTCACCATTATCCATTGGAGTTAGTCGTAGTAGCAAAGACTAAATATATGAAAAACACATGATTTTTTAAAAATTATAATAAACTTATAAAATTTACAGGAGCAAGCACTGTAACAAGAATGAGGAATGTTGCTAAAAGCATGTTTTAGAAAAAATATTGTGTTTGCATTCCAGCTCTGCATTTACTAGCTACGTGTTCTTACACGATTCACAAATATTCTCTCAATCACCATTTCCTCAAAAAGGGAAAATAATTCTTAATTCACATGGTTATTATAAAGATGAGAAACCTATGCATGGAAGAGTATTTGATTTTTTTGAAAGCATACAAATGATTGAGTTCACTCATATATTGGAATACTGTAATAACCAAATTAATGGTTAATTCACTTTAAAGGTATAGGTCAGATGTTCAACAATGAAGGCTAATTCAGAAAGTGTGGCATTTTTATCACGTCAGAATGAGGAGCTTCCAGGATCCCGGCAGTCATTTATAGGTATTTATTTCATTCAACATTGTAGATTTAATCTACACATTAACCTCTATTCTCAACCTAACCCCACTAAAATGACAGTAAAATATTTAAAGTCATAAATCTGCAAAGTCAGAAACAAGAGAAGAAACAACAGATCACAAGACATGTAAAATAATTTTGGAAAATGGAAAGCAGATGGACAACTGGAAATTGACTTAGCAGTCCAGAGAAATTTAAGCATCTACAGAAGGAAAAGCCAACAAGTAAACCAATTTGTGATGTAGCACCCAAGAAACACTCAGGAATTGCAGACATCAGTTCCTTTTAAAGACAGATGTGTATGACAATAAAAAGGGAATTTGCTGTTAGCCACTCCTTTCATACTCTGCAGGGAAATCTACTCAGCTAAATATTCAGGTTGATCACCCAGAAGCGATCAACTTTCTACTTTCCAGTAAAAAATAAAACATAATTCAGCCACATTTTCTGTTACTTTATAAAATGGATCAACTGTTTTCCAGTTGATAGTATGTTCCTCATTCCCATTTGAGACCCCAACATAAGCACCATTATTGTTCATATTTCTACCAACATTCTGTCCATGATAATATATATGTATTCTCCAAGAACATAGAATCTTTCTCTACAGTGTTCTTCTTTCCTTTCTGATATCTCACCAGAATTGCCTTAGACATATTTGTGATGGTTACTCTTATCTGTCAACTTGACAGGGCTATGGGGTTATTTAAATGTTAATCTCAAGGGCTAAATGGGCGATGGGTATTAAGGAGGGCATTTGTGATGAGCACTGGGTGTTATACGTAAGTGATGAACTATTACGTTTTACTCCTGACACCAATACTACATTCTATGTTAACCAACTAGAATTTAAATAAAAAAAATTAATGTTAATCTTATTAGAAGATATTTGCAAATCATATAACTGATAATATCCAAAATACATAGAGAACTCACACAACTCAATATCAGAAAACAAACCATTCAAATTAAAAATAAGCAGAAGACATGAACAGACATTTTTCCAAAGAAGACATCCAGGTGGCCACCAAACACATGAAAAGATGTTCAAAACATCACTCATCATCAGGGAAAATGCAAATCAAAACTACAATATGATGTCTTCTCACAGCAGTCAGAATGTATATTATCAAAAAGACAAAGGGAAACAAGTATGGCCAAGTGGAATAAAGGAAACCCTGATACACTGCTGATGGGAATGCAAAATGGTGCAAGCACTATGGAAAACAATATGAAGGTTGCTCAAAAAATTAAAAATAATATGAAGGTTACTCAAAAAGTTAAAAATACAACTACCATATGATCTAGCAATTCCACTTCTGGGTACTTATCTGAAGAAAACAAAAACACTGATTCTTAAAAAAAAACACATGCACTCCTATTTTCATGGCAGCATTATTTACAACAGTCAAGATATGGAAGTAGCCTAAGTTTCCATCAATAGATGAATGGATAGGGAAGAAGTGGTGTATATGTATGTAAGTGTATATGCACACATACATACACAATTGGAATGTTACTCAGCATTAAAAAAGATGAAATCTTGCCATTTGCAATAACATGGATGGACCTAGAGGGTATTATGCTAACTGAAAAAGACAGAGAAAAGACAAATACCATATGATTTCACTTATATATGGAATCTTAAAAAAAAAAAAACAGTCAAAACAAGACAGAAACAGTCTCATAGATACAGAGAACTATCTGGTGGTTGCCCAAGGGGAGGGGAGTGGGGAGAAAGGACCAAATAGGGCAAGTAGATTAAAAGGTACAAACTTCCACATATAAAATAAATAAAACATTGAGATACAATGTACAGCATAGGGAAAATATTTAACAATACGTAACAAATTTGTATGTGACAGATGGTAACTAGATTTATCATGGTGATCACCTCGTAATGTATAGAATTGTTAAATCACTATATTGTACACCTGAAACTAATATTGTATGTCAACTGCACAACAGAAATAAATATTAAAAACTAAAAATACATGTAAGAAGCTTCCCAAAAAATCATTAGTGTCAACTAAAAAAGTAAGGCCAAAGCAACGTCCAGACATTTGACCAAGTATCTGGTTACCATGTCCTAGCAAAGTTGACATATAACATTAACTATGACAACTGAAAACAGGTTTCAAAGGTACACTGATATTCATAGCAACACTATTTAAAATAGCCAAAAAGTAGGAATAACCCAAATGTCCATCAGCTGATGGACAAATAAAATGCAGTCTATACATGATCGAATATTTAGATGTAAAAAGGAATGAAGTACTGATATATGCTACAACATGAATGAACTTTAAAGACATTATGCTAAGTGAAAGAATTGACTCAAAAATCTATGATTCTGTTTAAGTGAAATTTGCAGAATAGGTCAATTCACAGAAATAAAAAGCATATTGGTAGTTTATAGGGTCTTGTAGAAAAAGAATGGGAAGTGACCGCTTAATGTGTACAGGGCTACCTTTGGGGTAGTCAGAATGTTCTGGATTTAGATAGTTGTGACAGTTGCATAATAATGTGAATAGATGAAATGCCACCGAACTATAGACTTTAAAATGGTTGAAATGGTGAATTTTGTTATGTGAACTTTACTTAAATAAAAAACTCCATAATGGAATTTATATCCATAATAATACAAGACAATTACAACTGAACAGCAAGAAGCAGCAACATTCAAATAAATAAAGGGTAACATATTTCAACAGAAATTTTACCGAAAAAAAATTCAGAAAATCAAGAAGCATGTTAGATGATAACATCATTAGCCGTCAGGTAAATGCAACTTACAAGCATCATGTTTTACCACTGTATACCAATGAGAACCATTAAAATTAAAAAAAATTTTAAAAATAAACTTAAGTATGGATGATGTTACAGAACACAAGAAACTCTCATGCGTTGCTGGTGGAAATGCAAAATGGTAGAGCCAATCTGGAAATCTGTTTGTGTTCTTCTTAGAGTGTTAAACAGATATTACTACCTAATCTAGCAATCTCGACCTTAGCTATTTACTTAAGATAAATGATTCACAATACCTCAATTCATTGTTTAAATTAACTGAAAGCAATATGATGCCTATCAACTAGTGATTAGATAAACAAAGCATGGTTCATCCACAGAATGCACTTCTGATAAACTGACACCATGGATGCATCTCTAAAGTTTTATGCTTGGGGTGCCTGGGTGGCTCAGTGGGTTAAAGCCTCTGCCTTCGGCTCAGGTCATGATCTCAGGGTCCTGGGATCGAGCCCTGCATTGGGCTCTCTGCTCGGCAGGGAGCCTGCTTCCCCCCACTCCCTCTGCCTGCCTCTCTGCCTACTTGTGATCTCTCTCTCTCTGTCAAATAAATAAATAAAATCTTTAAAAAAAAATAAAGTTTCAAGCTAAGTCAACGAATGTGAATATTTCTTAATGCATTATGCTAATGTGAAATATGAGAAAAGGCAAGTAGAGTACATAAATCGGGACAGTAGATACCAAGGGCTAAGATGCACAGGTGTGATTAACTATAAGGTGAAAAGGAGCTCTTGCTGGGTCGATGGAAATTATTTCTTTTTTTTTTCTTTTTAAGATTTTATTTATTTATTTGACAGAGAAAGAGATCACAAGTAGGCAGAGAGGCCGGCAGAGAGAGAGGGGGAAGCAGGCTCCCCGCCGAGCAGAGAGCCCGATGCGGGGCTCGATCCCAGGACCCTGAGAGCATGACCTGAGCCGAAGGCAGAGACTTTAACCCACTGAGCCACCCAGGTGCCCCTGATGGAAATGTTTTCTATTATTATGATTGTAGTGGTGGCTACACAAATGTGTACCTTTATCAAAAGTCATTAAAGAGCATAGGTAAAATTAGTAAAATTTATTGTAGGCGAATATTACAAAAATAAATAAGAACAACGAAAATGAATTCTCATCTCATACTGTTTATATAGATCAGTCATTAAAACTCATGAAGGCAATCTAAAGCAACTCGTTCACTTCTTGATTAAACAGCTATTTACTGAGCACCTATTCCTTACTTGGCAGTGTTCTATACAGTGGTAATAGTCTAGCCAAGAATAAAGGGAGGATCCATAACCCCATTTCACTATTCTTCTGCTGGCCCTTTGTAATATAGATACTAGGAACCATACTGTTTAGGTGTTTCTCCCCATAGAAGAGTATCTTTTACATCCACCACCTGCCCATTTGACAGTAACATTTAGTAGATATTTGTCTTTATCACGATATGTATATACATTTCTTCTTCTCTAGATTGTAAGCCCTGAGAAAGCATGAATCACAGCTCTTTTTAAAATTTCCTTATTGCCCCCCCAACCCTGCCCGTACTGAGCATTCTACATAGGCACTAAATGCTTTTCAAATTAACTGAAAATGTAGTCATATGACTTTGATAGACACATATGCTGCCAATTTATGGAATATGAGCAGTTAATTGTTTCTGATTTGACTTCACCTCTGCACTTTAATAGTTCAAGTCTACATCCACCACCTCCCTCCGTCCCCACTTACTTCTCCATAAAAAATACAATGCTTAGATGGGTATGAGGCTCCTAATTCACTCCTGTTAAGAGTACTTCTCTAAGCTGACTCTGCCTCTCTAGTTAGACAATCATGACTATGTATTTTAAACCCAATGAGGAATTACCACCTTAAAGCTTTCAGGGGGGCTCCTTTTGGGGGAAATTAAGAAAGCAGCAATGGGAGAACAGTCCCAGAGACTAAGTCTTTCTAATAAAGGAACTTGTTTTATTTTCTTCTAGAACTGCCTACTACACCACTCCCCAGTAAATCCACCCAATTGTTTAAGTTCCCTCAATTAGAAAACATAACCTCCAATGCAATAACTCAGCGAATCCTGTGGTTATTCTACATGGTAGCTTAGATATATGGAAACCCTGTGCTGTAACAGAAAGCATTTTAAGCCATTAGAAAATATGCTTGTTAGAGAGTCAGAAAACTTCAGGTGCCTCTGAACAACTGAAGAGAATCCTGGGAATTGGAATAATCAAATTCTGCTCCTTTAATAACTAGCTAGGAACAGACAACAGTATGACATACTAAGATACATAGCATGATTGATTTAGGGGCTATTTAATACAATCCTGCATAACATAGAAAATTGTAAGACAAAAATATAGAAAATAAATGAAACATTATGTCTCTTTTGGGGGGTTTAATTGGTGTAGTCAAGTAGATTACAGCATATCAGACCTTAAGGAACATTGAAATTCTAGCCTCAGACTTCCGAAGGTCGTCTTTGTATAGAATTATCTAAAAAGCATACCTATCCTTCCATCCATCACTCCACCGCAATTCAGATCCATTTAAATCAGAATCTTGGGAAGTAGGGCTTCAATATTAGTATTTTTAAAAACTCCTTTGTGGATCCCAATCTGCAATTGGGAATGTTCTATTCTAAATTATTCCAGTTTATTTCAACATATGAAGACTCAAAGGGAAAGGGACTTGTCCAAAGTTCCACGATGGGTAATGTCAAACCACAAGCAACTAATTCATCTGACTCCCCAAGAATACCCTATTCTACTCTATGCAATGTTGTTCAATGGAAACATATTTCAATCATAAGGAAAAAAAAAAAAAAACAACCAGTATTCTGCAAGTGCCATTTATAGTGTTTGTAAGAAAATTACAATAATCATACTTAAAACATTTTTCATCAGAAAAGTCTTCATTATCTTCATTATGAAAAGTTGGAGAGATGCAAAAAGGTAGAATACAATCTTATTACAGTATCAACACGAGTATATTGTTTTAAAATCTTTTTTCTCACAAAAACCATACATGTTTATTTTCGACATTTAGAATATATTGTAACAAATAAAGAAGATAAAAATCACTCAGGTTTGACTATTTTTACATGCTTTTGAGAATACCTACATTCATTCAAAAAGTAATTAGTGAGACATTACCATGTGTTTGTCATTGTTTTGTGAACTTGGGATACATCAGGAAATAAAAGAAAGATCTTGGCTATCATGATGTCTATGATGATAATTGTGTAGATTGTAAGTAGCAGTTATATTCTTATTCAGTTAAAAAATAAAATTTAAAATACTTTGGCTCAAATACACATCTAGAAGAAGCAAAATTTAACATATGTGCTAATTCAAATGAAAAAGCCTACATATCACTAAACCATCTGTTTCTGAGAAATCAAAATCATCTCTAAGCACTAATACACGAGTATGGTCTACAGGGCCATTAATACTCTGGTTCATTCCTACTGTTTTAGTCCAAATTGCCATTCCCAACATATCCCCTATGCTCCTTTCACAAATCCAAACTTTGCAAATTGTCTAACCCTCTGCTCTCCTATGTGCTTTTGTCACATTAAACATGTTTTCCAGCCTGAAATGCCCTGCATGCCCTCATCCTGCATTGCCCACCCATGGAGCTCCTCTTCACCTTTTGATATTCACCTGCAATATTCATCTGTGAAGTCCTCTCTCTCATTAAGCTACAGCTGAAAAATTCATAGTTCTGGTGTGGGGTTTCTGTTATATACACCTTTACTACAACAAATGGCAGAGCACATGGTAATTACTTATTCTATTCTCAGTATTCCTCCTGGACAGTACACGCCTTAAGGCTAGGCTATTCTGTTATTAATTTATAAATACACAGTGGATATGAGAATGCCTGAGTTATAATAAATGTTGAGCAACTGTTTATTAAATTGAAAAAAGCATTTATTGTTTTACTTTTCAAAAATAAAGCCCTTTAGACCTTACAAAGTATTTCCTCGTACATCAAAGGTGGGTCCTTGTCCACCCTAGCAGAATGGAGACCTTTGTATAGCAGTCTCTGGCATAGTTTTGCTATACTCAAACGAGTTTCGGTCATCTAGTCAAAGTGCCTTAGAAAATGTATTCTGTTACTTCCCATAATACAAGGATGGAATTAATGAACATTATGTTTTCTCTAATTGCCTAAGGGAGGTGGCAGACAGCATGCATATCCAGCACCCTGCATACGGAAAGGTAGATATAGTTATTCTTCGAGGTTGGTTATTTCTCTTTTCTAAATATAATGATAACATCAGAATAACACTTTCGACAAGTGTTTGAGTAAACTTGATTTGAAGAATTGCATCTTTATGAAGTAGTCCAAGATTTTTGTCATTTCCAGAAATTAAACGTGGCCTCCTTTCATTATTCTGACGCCTAATTAGAAATAGTGTCCTGGTGAAGTGTTTGCAAAAGCTTTCTAGTAGGAAACTAAGAGAACAAAAAGGTAGTGTATACTTCACCACACAGATGCTGGGTTCAAATCGTGGCCCTGCTACTTACTAGCAATAGGACTTTGGGTGTTTGAACAAACCCTTTCAAACCTCATTGAGTGGGACGTGTAAATATGATGGGATAGTCACTCTATACTAATTACCTTATCTAAGAATGTCTTAGCAGACTGAAGAGGGAGATTTGAACTAAGATATTCGCTCGCTGAATTTGAAGAAGCAAACAACCATGATGTAAAGTGCCCAGAGATGGGGCCATGCGGCAAGAACCTGAGAATGGTCTCTAGGATCCCACAGCGATTCCTGGTCCATAGTTACCAAGAAAACAGCGGCTGCAGTCGCACAGACTCAAGCAAATAAATTCTGCCAACAACCTGAAGGAGCTTGGAAGCACACCTTTTCTAGTCAAGCCTCCAGGGGAAAATGTAGCTGGTCTAAAGATCCTGAGCAGAGAACACTGCTAAGCTGTGTTTGGACTCCTGACCTCCAGAAACCGTGCATAAATTTGAGTTATTTTAAGCCAATAAGTTTATGGTAATTTGTTGCACTGCAATTGAAAATTACCTATGTCATAGCACGGTTATAAAGACTAAATGAGTGTAATATTTAAATCTGCATAAGTGCCTGTTAATGAAAAATGCAGATCTGTGAATCATTCAAGAAACTAAAAATGAAGAGTGTCTACATCTGCAAACTCATATAAAGTAGGGAGCAACACTGGGAAAATTTCCTCAAAACTCAATCTTTATTTCCAAATGTTAGACTCTAGACTTGTAATTACACTCCTTACCTCTTTCAAATCAGAACCACTGTGACTACTCTACAGAGTTGGACTATAATTTATTCTCCATTAATCTAACATATATAATATCCTCAGAAACGGATTCAAATATATTTTTTCTTCATCCAATACCCACTTAATAACAGTCCACTTCTCTTAAGATCTCTCCAAGCACAACAGCTCTATGAAACTGATGATATTCAAAATATTTAAATTAATCAAATACATGCAACCAAGATGAATTACTTTTTCACGAATTATTCTCAATTTCTGTATATGATGCAAATGAAGCTTCAGTTCTTTCAAAAATTCATTTAGATTCTTTTTCAACCTCCCATTATACTTAAAACATCTGTAGTGGTTTAGAAAGCTTAGACTATTAAAACAAAATAATCGACATTTTAGCACTGATCTCAAGCTGTTCCAAGAACAATGAATCACCAAAGATGCCAATTTTACACTATGAAATAAAAACGTTTCATCCAATAAAAGTTTATGTTCCTGGTGGCACCCAATTTATTATTTTATTTAGAAAGATTCATTTAACATCCAGCTGTTGTATGCTACGTATATTTTGGGATATGTTATGCACTTAGATATTGATTTACATGCATTAAGAACATCCAAGCAAGTTGATGATTTTCTTCTTTTAAATGATTGTTACACAATCAGGTTGAAGTCTTTTGCATGCATTTTCATCACTGTAGCATATAAAACTTAAAATTTTACCAACTGACAAAAGAATGATTTCACTAAGACTCATTATATTTCTATATTCCAAATTATATTGGAAAATAATGTATACAATAAAAGAATTTTAATCTCACTAAATTTAGCTTTGCGCAGTGGCAGTATCGTAGCCAATGAGGTTTATCCGAGGCGTGATTATTGCTAATTAATCTCACTAAATTTTATAACATGTCTTACTTCATATCTTGTACTGTGTAATATAACCTTCATTGTCCAGTCTGCAACTGCCAATATCTGTGTTTAATCGGCCGGTGTTGTGGATTTCCACAAGAAGTGCTCTTCATCCGGTAGGGAGCTGTATGCAAAAAGGAGGGCTCTCTCAAAAATTCAGTAGGCAGAAATCCTCTGCCTACTGAAATTATGATTCCTATACATAGTTACTGATCTATAATGTAGTATGTATGCTTACATCCCCTAGCCCCCTGCCCCACCCCGCTGCCAACTTAGGAGTGCAAAAAAATCTTTACCAAGACGATGATAAATTCAATCTTCTTTTTTGGGGCCCCACCTCTCCACAGTTTCTAAGAATACTAAAAAGTACTTGCTGAATCAAACCTCAGGGAAGGGTCTCTAATATTTAACACGTCACATAAATTGCTGAGGGGCATTACTGTCCAGTTCTTTGGGAACTATAATCCCTTGGTGCTAAGAAGGGGTAACGGGTTCTTTTACCACAAATTCAAGGCTGGTGGAATTAATTATTCTCATTAATTAACATTCAATTCTTTCAACCTATCTATAAATCAGAGTTGCTGTTAACTCAGGATGCTTCATGGTAGTGGGGTGGATGTCCCCAGCACTGGGACCAACCTCTTTCACAAACCTAGTGAATCTCTTTCTACTCAAAGGCAGAAGTGGTTCTGTCCCACAATCCTGCACATTTCCATATATCCCTTATACTCCCCTAACAAAAACCTTAGCAGGGCTTTTTTTTCAAGTAGTTCATGTATTTTTATATTTTAAAATAATTTTATTTTTTTTAAATAATTATGGATTTACTGTAAAGTTTTGAAAATAAATTGATTTAATCCAGTTTCCTTTAATGCTAATATAGCACCATAGTACATCTGTCAAAATTAAGAAATCAACATTTGTTTAATATTAAGCAAGCTCCAGATGTTATTCAGATTTCACCAATTTTTCCACTAATGTCCTTTTTCTGTTTCAAGACCCAATCCAGGATGCCACATTGCATTTAGTGCAATTTGGTTTGGGCCCAAGAAATGAAAATTAAGATCCTCCACAAGCATCAGAAGTCTAGATTCTTAACACAAAAGTTTTAAGGATAGGCAAGATGAGGTAACTCCCATTCTTTCCTCCATTGTCCACAGTAGGATAAAAATAAATATTTCAGTAAATTATCCTGCCACAATAGTTAACCATGCCATTTCTCATTTGACAATACATTTTAGCCACGATTGCCAGTAAAGAGATGTGATTTGCCACATCACGTAAATATAGCTTTGACATTCAGGCCCAATTTTATATTAGCTATAATCCTGGAGATCTTTCCACAATACCATGTTGCCTCCCATCCCTTCTCTAAGCCAACAGACACTCACAGACTTGAGACAATTTTGCCACTTAAACAAAATTAGATAATGAAGTGAAATGATGAGGTGGGATATAAATAAATGAGCTGTTTTTACATATTTGTGATTATATATTAGATAATACATGACAGGGACAAAAATCATACGAGTATTCTGAAATTAGTGATGTCAACAGCCAACCAAATCCAATTATAATAGACTTAAAGAGACTTTCCAAACTCCATTATACATTTTGAATCAAATATCATCTGAAATTTATCAACAACCAAGCTGTCCCTCGATGATCACTTTCTGTGTGTTCATTTGCACACCACTGACGTTAGGATTTAAGGTAAAGTGTACAAGTAAGACTTTCTCTGGGCGAGGTGGGGCTGAAGTCTGTTTCCTACTTTCTTGTTCTAAGAGGAATCCATGCTGTCCTTGTCGAATTATGTAATTAAGAGGATCTAAATAATTTATGGAAGTATACCATGGTGGTCATAGTGATATCTTTCAGCTAAACATAATATAGATTAGGTTGTTGGAAAATAAGAATTCGGTGTTAAACTTCAAAATTAGGAATACGATTATTTTTATCTTGGAATGAGCCTACTTCCAAGGTACCATTACATTTAAAAACTCAACAAGATTAAAGCTGTTGAAGAATCCAAATCCTTTAATTCATGGAATATCTACACTGAATACTCATTAAACTCATTTAATCTTTAATTTCTTTTTTTATTTAATTAATTTTATTTTATTTTTTCAGTGTTCCAAGAGTCATTGTTCATGTACCACACATTTCTAAGGAAAGGTTCCCCCTAAAATGACTGACATTCTGCTTCAGGATTGGTAATTGGTCAAATTTTTATAAGTGTCTGGAATTACAAGTGGAAATTTCTTTCCCTCTCTTTTTAGGAATCTATTAGAACAGACCAGTTTTCCTTTATAACTAAATTTCTACTGAAGGAAAAGAAGTATTCAAAAGAACATTTCAGGAAAACATATTCTTTGCTTATTTAATTGTCCAAATTTTCAATGTATCTTTATGCATTTTGCTTATCTTTGCTGAGAGAGAACAAGTACAATGGTTTGTTGTCTTCATTTAGAACTGAAGAAAGTTGATTCCTAACTGAAAAGAAAAAAAATATATTATGCCTCTCTTGTCTTACCCAAACAGGTTATTCCCTCTCTAAAGTGCATAATAAGACCCATCTTCATTACACAGCCTTTCTGGATTGCTCAAGAAACATACGTTTGCTCTTTGTTCTCCCACAGACTTCCCACCAATTACATTCTTCTTTTTAGCCTAATCTCCCCAAAATACATGCTACTGACAAAATCTTAATTTGCTCATTCATGCACAATTCAGTGTTTCTTACGTGTGATATTATATTTATGTGTACTATTTATACATCTATTGAGTATTAGAAAAGGTTTCAAACATCATGTCTAGAAAAAAAAGATGTGACGAGCCTCATGTAGCAAGACAAAAAATTCTCTATTACCTTTTCTGTTCTAGTCCTTGAGGAAATTCCAATGTATTTCTTAGCACAATATATTTCTTAGCATAATTTCTTCTGCACATTGGTACCTTACAAGAATGCTGCTCCATTACCAGGCAATAATGAGTGGACTACTTTTGTCGTCATCTATAATTTATCCCTCCTCTAAACTGGTTTCACTATACATCTACTCTAACACATGGTCTTTCTGAACTCATTTTCCTGCTAAAATTATATTCTAACAAATTAAATTTCATTAAAGAAATTGAGGATAACTAGGTGGGAGTTCAAAGTGTTATTTACTCCATTATATGCTCTTTCTTCCAACTGCAAACAGTAACTGCTTGGCTACTTGAAAGTTTATTGAAGCAGCACTGTTTATAAAACAAATACATATTGAAAAAATATATAAACACATGTTAAACATTTAAAAAAGAAAACATATAAATGAATATTAATTTTCCAAATGTTTGATGCAGGCTAAGGGCTTCTTTGGGTATGTTGTCAAGTGTCAGGCCTTTAGTGCATACGTCTCAACTATAATGCAAATACTACCATTTTTGGTTTCTGCTTCTTTAAAGGGAACCTAGAAACTTGTTTAGAAAGCTAGACATAATACTCAGAGGATTTTGTAATTTCTCCCAATATTTTCTACTTTTCTCCTCCCACATCTAATTTGACAACTTGTATTTTAATGATTCCTTTTCATACTTTTTAAGATGTTCATCCTAATTTTCCATAGAAACTTTTCAAATTGTTATTTCTTCAACATACATAATATTTAATTAAATTTGATCATTGTAATACTAGGTAGAAGTGGCATAGTCAGGTTCACAGATATATACAGCTAACCTTGCGGAGAGCACACAACTCAGCTATTGGGGAGACCAGTGCGGGGTCACCCGAGGCTCCACTGGTAGGGGCCAGCATGTCTTAGGCACTAGGCAGCGTTCTGGAGAGGAGCAAGAGTTAAGTGTGGATTAATCTGCTGATTAATTAATTGAGGAAGTGTGCTAATCTCAACAGCAGTGTAGATACTACACAGAAACAAAATGTGGGAAGGAGGTAGAAGGAAAGAAGAAATTTCTTTGGCAAATGAGAAAGGGATAGTTTTATATAAATATATGCATAAACATTACTTTATGTTTCTAAGAGTATCCAATCAACTGCAATCCCAAAATATCTCCTCTCAGACATGCTGTACTCTGAAGGAATTCTTTCCTGAGAAATGTCCCTGATGAGTTCATTTTCTAATTTGAACTTGAATTAATTACCTTAAGCAATTTCACAAATGCCCCTAAAATATCTTTTTAAAGATGTTATTGAAAGTGTACTATGTAACGAGAGCTAAAAATAGAAAATTGACAGCTTAACTTTCTTCCCTGCTATTTCTTAAATGTGGATTCCAAATTCCAGATATAGAAATAATGAAACCAGTAACACTGGGTTCAACAGAAGATGTTGAGGGAAACCACTCAAAAGTATCTTTTGGGGGTGAGAGTTATACTTTCATTTTGCCCACCTAACAGAATAATGCTTGGGAATTCTTATCAGAATTAAGACTCTTCAAATTTTCCCATCATTAAAATACACGTTTAAAGTTCCCCATTAGCCCAACTTATCATACGGTGTACTAAAAATACACCAATAGAAATTATATTCAATGAGATGCTCTCTTGCTAGGACTCCCTATTTTTAGCAAGCAGGTGATGGTTCTGAAATTAAAGATTGCTTTTATACATAAAACGTTCATGCTTTAAAATATTCAGCTCCTTTAAAATGTCGTCAATCTTTTCAAAGTGTGCAACACCAGAGGCATTCTTCCTACAAAGAGGAGTTATGAAAGGTCAACTTTCTTTTGAGGCAACATGATGCAAGATCACAAACATTAGGAACCGAAACTTGTTTTTACCTGAGTTATACACCAATGTGCTGTTCATCGCAAATGACCGATGTAGCAAGGCCTAGCTCTGTTTTTTGCTATCTTATAGCTATAGGCTGCTGTCACTCTTCCTCTTGTCTTCTCCCAGTGGTCATGAGAGAATTTCCAAAAGAATATTTATTTATTTATTTTCCAAGAAGGTGTATTTTGCCATTGCAATGTCATTCGAAGTTTTTTTTTTAAAGTGTTGGATTTGTAAACTAGGAAGACAATGTCTAGTGACAGATTTAATGGGCTTTCATTTGCATTTACCTTTACTTCACTCTGAACCTAAAGAGGTTTGGCAGATGCTGATAGCAGCCCATTTCTAAATAACTGATTTGTAAGACTGTAGACTGGACAATGCATTCATTCTAATTAAAAAAAAAAAAAAAAACTTTCCGTAAAATCTTTAAATTGAATGCAATTTTTTTTTGGCAAAATACAACTGATGTTCTATTGTCACTGTTATCACCATAGCTGCATAAGTCATGCAAGAGTAAGATGGCTTAAATCCCTGGTAATGTGCCAATAACAATGTTAAGATTCCTTTTTCATGGGCCAAAAATATCTGATGGTATCTTCAAGTCTACATGAGAGTATGAGTATATGTGTATATACACACTTAT
>CM052901.1:7873102-7954114 GCA_028534135.1 Potos flavus | reverse complement strand
AAAACATCCAAATCATATTCAAGAGCCCAGATATATTTCCTGAATTTTTTTTTCAAAAACAAATAGCTTAAAAGCCAGGGTTCCTTGAGATAAAGGCATATAACTATTGTAAAAATGGAGTTTCCTGAAAGTCATATTACTTGCAGCCAATGCAGTACTGTTAATTTCAGCTACTGCTCTTATTTTTGGATTTCAAAAAATTTGGACTTGTTTAACTGCAGGTGGTAATTTGTAGGCTTGATTATTGTAATAGTCATGACTAAGAAGCATAGAACTGTACTTGCTTTTCAAAAATGTTAACCTTTTATTTGACCTTAATATTTGATCTACATTTCCGTGAGCAAATACTTATGAATGATTACTTGGAATTAAAGATGAGACATTTCTATTTCAAAGCACTTTCTGGTTTTGAGGAAGACTAATTGATAAATACATAGTATTAATTTTCTTACCATGACAGGAGGACATAAAGTACCTACATATATACAAAACAATTATAAAGAGGACACAAGTATTAGTGCCACCCGAGTCAAAACATAAAATACTGACAGGACCCAACCAAAATATGTGTATATATATATATATATATATATATATCCCTGAAATAAATTTAAATATATATATATATATATGGCTTATAGTACTTTATTTCTTAACTATATGAATGGAATTATTAAAAATATAAATAACAAGTACCTTAATTTTTTCATTCAACACAATGCTTAAGATCGTGGATGCAAGATTTCTCATGCCATTCAGTATAGGTAGAGGCTATTTATTTTCATTGCTGTATAGTATTCCATTATAGAAATATACCTAGCACATTCTGTTGTTTGCAGTCATTTTGGTTGTTTTCCATTTTACATCTTAAGTATAAATATACTGATATGAACATTATTACAGATGGATCATGATGTATATATTTATTAGAATTACCCAAGGCCTATACTAAGGAGTACAATTTTGGGAGAAAATGACATCTTGACAATGACTATTCCCATCTAATAACACGGACTATCTTTCCATTTAATTCTCAATGTTGTTAATCGGTTTTGTAATTTTCCTCATACAAATCTTGTATATATTGCTAGATTTATACCTAAGTGTTTCATTTTTGGGGGGTACTCATGTAAATAGGATTGTGTTTTTAGTTCCAGGTTCCACTTGTTCATTATTGGTATTTAGGAAAGTAACTGGCCTAGGAAAGTATATTAACCTTGTTTCCTCTAACCTTCCTACAATCACTTAGTAGCTTCAAGAATTTTTTTGTTGTTTTTTTTGCATCTTGTACAAAATGAACTGTGAACAAAAAGTATTATGTCTTCATTCTGAATCTCTATACATTTTATTCCCTTTTCTTGCATTACTGCATTAGCAAAAAATTCCGATACAACTGAAAAGGAGTGGTGAGAGGGGGAATCCTTGCCTCCTACCTCAGTCTTAGTGGGAAAGCTTCAAATCTCTCACCATTAAATGTGATATAACCCGTAGGTATTTCTGAAGTCTTTCTCAAGTTGATAAATTTTGCCTTTATTCTAAGTTTAATGAGATTGTAGCATAAATGAGTGTTGGATTTTCAGAAATGCTCTTTCTGTATCTATTAATATGACCATATGATTTTAATTTTTTAGTTTGTTAATGTGATGGATTGATTTTATGAAGTTGACTCATCCTTATACAAATGGGATAAATCCCACCTGGTCAAGGATTCTATTTGCTAATATTTTGTTGAGGATTTTTACCTCTAAGCTTATGAGATATATCTGTCTGTAGTTATATTTTGTTGTAATATTGCATGGTTCTGACATTAAGAGAATGCTGGCCTTATACAATGAGTTAGGAAGTACTGCCTCTGCTTCTATTCTCTGGAAGACACTGTATTGGTACAATTTCTTCCTTAAATATTTGACAGAATTCACTAGTAAACATAATTGTCCTGGTGCTTTCTATGTTGGAAATTTATTATTCATTCAAATTTTTAATAGATATGGCCTATTCACATCACCTAGAGGTTCTTGTATAAGTTTTAACAAATAATATCTTTCAAGGAATTGGTTCATTTCATCATATTATTCCAATCTGTGAGTGTAAAGTTGTTGAGTATTTCTTTAACAGGCTTTTAATTTCCATGGGATGTACAGTGGTGACCACTTTTCACTTAAAATATTGCTAATTTGGTCCCCCCCCCTTTTTTTTTCTGAGTTTGGCTTTCCATGATCTCTTTGAAGAACATGCTTTAAGTTTTCTTGATTTACTCTACTATTTCCTGTCTTCAATTTCATTGGTTTATGTTCTCTTATTTTCTTTTGCTTACCTTGGATTTAATTTGCTGTTGATGTTCTTATTTCTTAAGGTGAGAACTTTGATTATTGATTTTTACATCTTTTTTTATAATATATACCTTCAGTGCTATAAATTTCTCTTCTGTGCACTGCTTCCTCTGTATCTCAAAACTTTTGTTAAATTTGTTTTCATTTTTACTTAGGGGAAAATATATTTTAATTTCTCGAGATTTTTTTCTTTGATTCATGTGTCATTTAGATGGGTGTAGTTTCATCTCCAAGTGTTTTGGGACTTGCAGTTACCTTTCCATTATTGATTTCTAGTTTAATACTATTGCGGTCTGAGAGCAGACACTGTGTGATTTTTACTCTTTCTAATTTGTCAAGGTAAGTTTTATGTCCCCAAACGTGGTATATCTCACTGAATATTCCATCAAGTTTGATAAAAATGTGTCTTCTGCTGTTACTGGATGAAGAATTCTATAGGTGTCAACTATATCCAGCTCACTGCTGCTGTTGCCAAGGTCAACTCTGTCCTTTCTGATTTTCTACTTTTTAAAATTTTAATTCAATTAGCCAACAGGCAGTACATCATTACTTTGAGATGTACAGTTATTCATCAACTGCATATAATACTGAGTACTCATCATGTCACATGCCTTCTCTAAATGCCCATCACCCAGTTACCCCATCCCTCCACCCATCTCCCCTCCAGCGAATCTGTTTCCTAGAGTTAAGAGTCTCTCATGATTTATCTCCCTCTCTGATTTCTTCCTTTTCAGTTTTCCCTCCCTTCCCCTATAATCCTCAGTGCTGTTTCTTATATTCCACATGCATGAAACCACATGATAAATGTCTTTCTCTGATTGACTTATTTCCCTCAGCATAATACTCTCTAGTTCCATCCACATAGATGTAAGTGTTGAGACTGTCCTTTCTCATTTTCTGCTTGCTGGGACTGCTCATTCCCAAGAGCAAGGTGTTGAGATCTCCAACTGTGATAGTGGATTTATCTATTTCTTCTTTCAATTTTATCGCTTTTACCTAATGAAGTTTGATGATCTGTTTTCACTCAGGTACACATTTAAAAAACTAATGTCCTTATCTGGCTATGGTATCAGAGTAAATCTAACCTCACGAAATGTGTTTTGGAGGTTCCCTCCTCTTCAATTTTTTAGAATTGTTTGAGGTTTGGTGTAAATTCCTCTTTAAATGTTTAGTTGCACTCACCACAGAAACCATGTGGTTATGGACATTTGTTTATTGGAAGATTTCATTATCAAAATCTCCTTGCATGTTAGTGGTCAGTTCAAATTTTCTATTTCTTCCTGATTTGGACTTGGTAGGTTTTGTTTCTAGGAATTTATCCATTTTTCCAGGTTATCCAATTTGTATCCAAATAATTGTTCAAAGCAGTCTCCTATGATCTTTCATATTTCTGAGCTGGTAAGTTGTAATGTCTCCTTTTTATGAGTTTTTTTGGGTCTTCTTTTATATTAACTTTATCTACCTAAAGCTATGCTCATTTTCTTTGCACTTGTAAAAAGCCAACTCTTGGTTTTACGGAGCTTTTCCTATTGTTTGTTGAGTCTCTGTTTATTTGTGTTCTGATTTCCCCGCTTCTAACGTTGGGGTTCATCTATTCTTTTTCTAGTTCCTTGAGTGTAAAATTAGGTTAATTGTGACCTTTACTTTTACCTGTAGGTGTTCATTGCTATAAACTTCCCACTCAAACTACTCTTGGTACATCCATTGTGTTTTGGTATATTGTGCTTTGATGTCCTTCTGTTTCAAGATATTATTCAATTTACTTTATACTTCTACTTTGAAGTGTTAGGTGTTCAGGAGTGTATTGCTTAATTTTCATACATCATACATTTGCAAATTTTCCAGCTTTCCTCCCATTTGGATTTCCTGTTTCTTATCTTATGGTTGGAATATATATATAAGGTATGACTTCAATCTCTTTACATTTGCTAAGCCTTGTTAATAACTTTCTCCTGCTTTGCATGATATATATTTATCTAACCTTTAAATTTCACTTTCTGGATATATGTTTCTCCTATAAATATTATAGTCTTATATTATATTTCTATGTAGCAGATGTACAATTTGATATTTTGACTTTATCAACCCTCTTACTTTTTAATGTTATAAAAATGTACTGAACATAAAGAGATCTATATCACATAAACAGATCAGTATTTTCACAAAGTGAATGCACCTGTATAGTGAAAATAATACAAAGGAATGAAAAAATATTAAAAACTAAAGATGACCCTACATGTTCCTTCCAAAAACTACCTAAGGAAAATCAAGATAATAATTTCTAACTGTATAGTTACATTTTGACAAACTTTGCACTTCATATAAACATCATTTTGTATGTACTCTTTGCTATAGGGATTTATTCATTTAACACAATATGTGAAAAACAACACCCATATTAAGCATAGTTGTTAGTCATTGCCAATTTTGGTAGTATACTAATATGTGATATACCATAAAATATTTATCTATTATACAATTGAATATTTGGTTGTTTTCCAGTTCAGAGCTGTTATGAATAATGCTGTTATGGACCTTCTAGGATGTATATTCTAGCTAACATACTAATTTTATTAACTATGCTAACATACTAATTTTACTTCCGTGAGTAAAATTAGTAAATCATAGGGTATTATAAAATTTTGTAGATAATATCAACTTTTCAAAGAGTTCATACTAATGTATAACGAATGTAGGATCATTACAGCTGCTTCACGTGCTTCATATTCCTTGGAAATTTAGTCCTTTTATATTTTATTTTTTTAGTATTTTTAATTTTCCCATTCTTATATTTATGGTATCATAGTGTAGGCTTAATTTTTATTTCCTTGATGTTTAAGAAAGTTAAAAGACTTTTTAATAAGTTTATGATTTTTTAAAGTGTTTACTTAAATTCAGTTAACATACAGTATAATATTAGTTTCGGGTGTACAATGTAGTGATTCAACACTTCCATACAATGCAGTGCTCATCACAAGTGCACTCCTTAATCCCCATCACCTATTTCACCCATACCTCCATTCTGATCCCCTCTGGTTACCATCAGATTGTTCTCCATAATTAGGAGTCTGTTTCTTGATTTGCCTCTCTCTTTTTTCTCTTCCCTTTCCTCATTTGTTTTGTTCTTAAATTTCCCATGAGTGAAATAATATGCTATTTGTCTTTCTCTGACTCATTTCACTTAGTATAATACTCTCTAGCTCCATCCACGGTGCTGCAAATGGCAAGATTTCATTATTTTTATGGCTGAGTAATATTCCATTGTATATTTATACAACCTCTTTATCCATTCATCAGTCAGTGGACACATGGGATATTGCAGATAATGCTGCTATAAACATCAGGATGCATATATCCCTTTGTATTAGTATTTCTGTATTCTTTGGGTAAATACTTAATAGTGCAATTGATGGATCATAAGGTAGTTCTATCTTTAACTTTTTGAGGAACCTCCATACTGCTTTCCAGACTGGCTGCACCAGTTTGCATTCCCACCAGCACTGCAACACTGTTCCCCTTTATCTTAATCCTTGCCAACATCTGTTGTTTGTGTTGTTGAGTTTAGCCATTCTGACAGGTGTGAAGTGATAGGTCATTGTGGTTTTCATTTGCATTTCCCTGATTATCAGTAATGTTGACCATATTTTCATGTGTCTGTTGGCCATCTGTATGTCTTCTTTGGAAAAAATGTCTATTCACATCTTCGGACTATTTTTAATTGGATTATTCATTTTTTTGGTGTTGAGTTTTGTAAGTTCTTTATATATTTTGAATACTAACCCTTTATCAGATACGTCATTTGTAAATATCTTCTCCCATTCCATAGATTGACTTTCAGTTTTGTTGATTGTTTCCTTTGCTGTGCAGAAGCTTTTTATCTTGAGGGAGTCCCAACAGTTTTTGTTTCCTTTGCCTCAGAAACATATCTAGACAGAAGATGCTATGGCAGATGTCAAAGAAGTTACTGCCTGTGTACTCCTCCAGGATTTTTATGGTTTTAAGTCCTACATTTAGGTCTTTAATACATTTTGGATTTATTTTTGTGGATAGAGTAAGAAAGTGGTCCAGTTTCATTATTTTGCACATAGCTGACCGGTTTTCCCAACATTGTTGAAGACTTTTCCTACTGTATTCTTTCCTGCTTTGGTCAAAGATGAATTGACCACATAGTTTTGTGGGTTCCTGGGTTTTCTTTTCTGTTCCATTGATCTAAATTTCTATTTTTGTGCCATCGCCATACTGTTTTGATCACTATAGCTTTGTAGTATAACTTGATGTACAGAATTGTGATGCCTCCAGCTTTGCTTTTCTTAAGGTTGTTTTGGCTATTCAGGGCCTTTTGTGGTTCCAAACAAATTTTAGGACTGTTTGTTCTAGCTCTGTGAAAAATTCTGGTGGTATTTTGGTACAGATTGCATTAAATGTGTAGATTGCTTTGGATAGTATAGACATTTTAACAATATTTGTTCTGATCTATGAGCATGGAATGTCTTTCCATTTCTTTGTGTCATTCTTCCATCAGTGTTTTATAGTTTCTAGAGTACAGGTCTTTCACCTCTTTGGTTAGGTTTATTCCTAGGTATCTTATTCGTTTTGGTGCAATTGTAAATGGGGTTGATTCTGTGATTTCTCTTTCTGCTGTGTCATTGCTGTATAGAAATGCAACAAATTTCTATACATTGATTTTGTACCTTGCAACTTCACTGAATTCCTGTATCAGTTCTAGCAATTTTTTGGTGGATTCTTTCAGGTTTTCTATGTAGAGTATCATGTCATCTGCAAAGAGTGACACAGTTTGATTTCCTCCTTGCTAATTTGGTGGTCTTTTATTTCTTTTTGTTGTTGGTTTACTGAGGCTAGGACTTCCAGTACTATGTTAAGTAACAGTGGTGAGAGTGGACATTCTTGTTTTATTCCTTACCAGAGAGGAAAAGTCCTTAATTTTTGCCCATTGAGGATGATAGCTGTGGGTTTTTCATAGATGGGCCTTTATTATGTTGAAGTATGTTCCCTCTAACCCTATTTCATTGAGGGTCTTTACCATCAATGGATATTATACTTTGTCAAATGCTTTTTCTCCATCTATCAAAATGATAGGATTCTTACCTTTTAGTAATGTGGTCTATCATATTGATTGATCTGCGAATGTTGAACCACCCTTTCAACCCAGGAACAAATCTCACTCAATCGTGATGAATGATTTTTAAATGCAGGATTCAGTTTGCTAGTATTTTATCGAGAATTATGCATCCATGTTCATCAGGGATATTGGCCTATAGTTCTCTTTTTAGTGAGGACTTTGGGTAATGCCAGCCTTGTAGAATGAGTTTGGAAATTTTCCATCCTTTTCTATTTTTTGGAATAGTTTGAGAAGAATAGATATTAACTCTTCTTTAAATGTTTGGTAGAATTCCCCTGGGAAGCCATGTGGCTCTGGCCTTTTGTTTATTGGGAGCTTTTTCATTACTGATTCAATTTCTTTGCTGGTTATTAGTCTATTCAGGTCTTCTATTTCTTCCTGTTTCAGCTTTGGTGGTTTATATGTTTCTAGGAATTTATCCATTTCTCCCAGATTGTCCAATTTGTTGGCAGAGTTTTTCATAATATTCTTATAATTGTATTTCTGTGGTGGTTGTTATTTTCTCCTCATTCGTGATTGTATTTGGGTTCTTTTTTCTTTTTGATAAGTCTGGCTGGAGGTTTATCAATTTTATTAAATTTTTTTAAAAGATTTTATTTATTTTTTTGACAGAGAGAGACACAGTGAGAGAGGGAACACAAGCAGGGGGATTGAGAGAGGGCAAAGGCTTCCCGCGGAGCAGGGAGCCCACTGCGGGACTCTGGGATCATGACCTGAGCTGAAGGCAGACAGACACGTAACAACTGAGCCACCCAGGCTGAGCCACCCAGGCACTCCTTAATTTTTTTCTTAAACTTCATTTTTCATAATATACAGCCAATCACTATCTTCACATCAATTCCTAACAGAACCTAAGCATCAGTTGAAATTTTTATTGGAATTGTAGGATACTTTTAATTTTTAGAGTACTGATTTTTTTCTAAGATGTCTTAAATATAAAAACACAGTATATTTTTCTATTTATATTTGTCTTTACTAGGAAGTTTAATTTTCAAGTCAAAGGTATTACAAATCTGTTATATTTATTCTTAGATATTTGATGTCTGTTGATTCTATTTAAATTTTTAATTAAAATTTTATTCTATTCACTTTATTTAAGTAATCTCTAAACCCAACATGGGGCTTAAATTCAAGAGTCGCATGCTTTTCTGACTGAGGCAGCCATTATTTTGTTTTAAATTTGTCACTTATATAAGACCTATATTTGCTTTTGTTTTGAACCATGTACTTAATAGCCTTGCTAAATTTACTACATTAGTATAAACTATATTACTATACTATGTAAATCATAGTATATAGTTTATGAATATATAATATGTAAAATATAAATGGATAATATGTAAACATATTACTATAGTTTGCTAGAGAATTCTTTTGAATTTTCTAGGTATACAATCATATTGTTTTCCAAATAATAATAGTTTAATTCTTTATTTCTCATTCTTCTGTTTTTTCACTCTATGCCTTCTTAAACTAGTACAATATTGAATGTATGTGTTGATAATATAGGCATCCTAGTCTCCTCCTTGCCTGTGCAGGAAACATTTCAATATTCAACTGCTAAGAATTATATCTCCTATAAATTTTTATAAATATTATTCACTGTATTTAAACATCCCTGTCTCAGGGGTGGCTGCCTGGATGGCTCAGTCAGTTAAGCCTTCGGCTTAGGTCATGATCCCAGAGTCCTCAGATGGAGCCCCACATCCGGCTCCCTTCTCAGCAGGTGAGTCTGCTTCTCCCTCTCCCTCTGGCCACCATGCTGCTTGTGCTCTATCTCCCCTACCAAATAAATAAAATCTTTAAAAAAATAAATATCCTTGTATCAATTCCTTGATTGCTAAGAGTTTTATCATAAATAGGTTCATTTCACTCATCTTTTCTTCATTGTTCATATCTTAGATAAAAGGAACCATCCTGCATCCAGTTTTTCAAACCTGAAATCTAGGAACTATGACATCTCTCTACAATCAATCTAACACCAGGTCATTGTGATTTTGTCTCTAAAATATATCTTTTTTCTTAAAGATTTTATTTATTTATTTGAGAGAGAAAGAGAGGAGAGAGAGAGAGAGCGCACAAACTGGGGGAGGGCAGAGAGAGAAGCAGACTCCTCACTGAGCAGGGAACCTGATACAGGACTCGATCCCATGACCCTAAGAGATCATGACCTCAGCCAAAGGCAGATGCTTAACCGACTTAGTCACCCAGGTGCCCCTCTAAAATATATCTTAAATCAATCTGAATCTTTCTATGTCTACCACTATCTAGTCCAAACCATTATCATATCTTGCTTGGAAAACTGCATCAGCCTTCTAACACATTTATTAATTGTGCTTCCACATGACTCGTGCTTCACACCACCCCATCGGTTATACACATAGCAAACAGTATTCCCTTGTTTAAAATACCTCAATAACTTTCCAGGTGTTCTTATAAGGCATAAAATTCTAATAAAATCTACAAGATTGATTATGGCCTGAAACTCACCTATATTTCAGCATAATACTCCATAACTCTCTATATCGCTCTGAACTCCAGTTACACTAGCACTACTCCACTTCCTCAAATATACTCTTCACCTTTGTCTTGGGTCATTCACTTGATCCTGAAGAGATTTTGTACCATTTTGCATTCTAGTAGACAGTTTTTTATTAAAAGTTCCTAAATTTCAATCAGGTGAAAAATAAGACAAAACAAGTCACATTTCCATATGACTTTCCTCTAGGAGATGAGTCCACAAGTGGAATGAAATTCCTTTTCAGTACTGTTCTCTAGCATGCTGGATCCTGATTGACTATCCTCAGGGATGAATGATAGGAAAGCAAAGACTCAGGAAAGCAAAAGCAAAAAGGCACTTCTCCAATTAAAAATGGTTGTGTTCTATTGAGTAAGAAATTACGTAATATAAGAGTCAGATATAAAGACCCAGTTCTATGATTATCCTTGTAGACTTGTACTAATCATGCTTCTGTTATTCTGGTTTCCTTGGGGGAAAACGATAAGAATGAGGTCTACCTGAAAATAAACTAATAACGTTTCTATGAGAATCAATTAAAATGTGAAGAACATTGTAAATTGGTCTAAAACAGTTATTACTATTGTTGAGGACGCTATTATTTCAGAACCAAATAGAGAACTACATTATAATTTTTAAATAAAAACAGTAACTCTCAGAAAATGGGAATATCTGGTTATATAGCTGGATAGTTACTGGACCACAGTTTCCTGTGTCTGGCATGAAATGTTTACATGATAGGGCAAATATTAACAATATTATATGTTCCAGGCAACTTTTTCCCCTTAATGTGCATCCATCTCTGTATCTTGTCATGCTTTTTATAATTTATTTTTATTTATTTATTTTGCCGGGTGGGGGGCTAAGGGAGAGAGAGAATCTTAAGCAGACTCCATGTCCAGCACAGAGCCCGATGCAGGTTAGAGCTCACAACCCTGAGATCATGACCTGAGCTGAAATCAACAGTTGGAAGCTTAACTGACTGAGCCACCCAGGTACCCCTGAATCCTGTCTTGCTTTTTAATCATAGTTTCATAATAAGTCACATATATCATGATATAAATGTCATATAGAAAAGGAGAGAATTTTTTTTAAAAGGGGGCACTGGTATGTTTTAGGAGGACTTCTATAAAAAGTATTAGCTGCTGAGATTGCAGGCTACAAAAAGGAGATTTTGTCATTAGGAATGAGGTACCTCATAGTAAATAGAATACATGAAAATAAAGCATCTATATTCCACAAATCAGGATATTTGGACGAAGCACTTCAGGCTGGATACATTTCTTGCAATATTTTCTGAATTTGGCACCACTAAAAAACTGGATTTGTCATTGACAAGTCACCCAGCAGAAAGTTTTTGTGATCACAAACACTAGTAAAATATGTCTACTAAGATACTTGTTTTAAGCCTATAAAAATAAGAAGCCATGATGAATCTCTTCAATCAAGTATTTTCCTATTTTCCAAGACAGTGTTTACTAATATGAGTAAAATGTTTCAAATGTAGCTTTTCAGAAAATCCAATTATTTCATCAGTAGACAACATCTATGTAGCCCCTATGTACCAGTCTACACCAGTTGTGTTACTTCCAGTTTTGTTCTTCTGTTTCAGGATTGCTTTGGCTATTTGGAGTCTCGTGTCACTATCATCAAAATAGTTTCTAACAAGTATGTTTTCATGTCTCTTGGATGAATACCTATAATCATAATTCCTGGGTCATAAAGTAGTTATATGTTTAATCTCTTTAAAAACTACCAAAAAATTTTGCACAATAGTTGTCCCTTTGTCCAATCGCACAAGCAACATATAAGCACTTCAATTTTTCCACATTCTTGCCAAAACTTGGTTTGAAAGTCTTTTTAATATTTGTGATTTTAGAAGACACGTAGTCATTTCATTGTGGGTTTAATTCTCACTTCTCTAATATCTAATAATGTTGAGCACATTTGCATGTACTTATGTACCATGTACATATTTTCTTCAGTGCAATTTCATTTGCATCTTTTCCTGGTTTATGAATTTTTATTACTGATTTTTTGACATTCTTTATATATTCTAGATATCTCCTTCATCAGACATATCTACTGCAAATGTTTTATCCCAGCGTATGGTCTTTTCATTTACAAATACTGCCTTTTGATGAACAAAAGCATTTAATTTTGAAGATGTCTTTTTTATCAATTTTTCTTCTTCGTTAATGCTTTTTGAGTCTCGTCTATAAAATATTTCTCAATACCAAGCTTGTCAAGATTAATATGAATAAAGATTAAGTTGAATACCTATGTTTTCTTCTACAAGACTGGCAGTTTTAGCTTTTACATTTAGATTTTGGTGTGTCATAAATAAATTTTTTCAGTATAATATAGTGGTCAAGTTTTGTATTTCTCTGTATTGATATCTATTCACTTTGGCATAATTCATTGAAAAATCTAGCCCTTCCCCTGTGAACTGCCTCCATGCATTTATCAGAAAACAATTTATTGCATACATATGAATGTATTTGGGACAAATATGTTCCACTGATCTATTTCTCTAGACCTGGGCTAAGACAAAACTGTCTTTACTATGTAGCTTTACAGCAAATCTTGAAATCAGGTAGTGTGATTCTATTAACTTTGGACAATTTTTTCAAGATTGATTCGGCCATTTGATCTTTCATTTTTATATAAACATTAAAATCAACTTGTCAATCTATACCCAAAAGCTTTTTGGGATTTTGACTGGAACTACATTGAATCTATAAATTTAATTTGTGGGAAAATTAACATCTTAGCAATTTTACATATTCTTTTCCATTAACACAGTATAATTCTCCATTAATTTAGGTCTTCTTTCTCTTACCCATGACTCGGAAATCTCAATGTACAGATCTTACATGTCTTTTGAGTTTGTTCCTAGGTATTTTGTTTTTTATACTATTATAAATGGCACATAATTTCTTAAGTTTCACTTTCCAATTGCTTTTTGCTAGTATAGCTAAATACAATAGGTTTTCTATATTGACACTTTATCTTGCCATCCAGCTAAATACTAGTTTCAGTCTATTTTATGGTACATCCCTTAGTTTTCAATATAAACAATCCTGCCATCTTTATAAAGACTGTTTTTGTTTTTCCATTCTATTATATATGTCTTTTATTCCTCTTTCTTATCTTACTACATTGGTTATGGATTCCAGAACAAATTGTAATAGAGGAGTAGACATTCAACTCTTCTCAAATTTGAAGGCCACGTTCTATATATATGAGCTACAGGAATTGTTTGTATATATCCAATTAATCAAATTCAGATTACTACTACTTTCTGTTGACAGTCTTTAAACATGAATGTGTGTTTTAAAGTACAACACAAGTGGCTTTGTTTTGTTTTGGATATACTGAGATCCTATCACTTTAATCTCTTCTATTACTATGGTAAACAACCTAGATTTAAAATTTTATAAACATAGACATATATGTTCACCTCTGTGTCTGTATGTATGTGTATGTACACACACACACACACACACACACACACATTTCCTAGCTCTATTAAGAGTGTCTAGAAGAAGTAACACTTCGGTAGTAATCAGCACATCTAGTTCTTGGTGTTTTTGTTATATTCTCTACCAAAAGGAACCAGACATCCTTGGAAAAACAGCTGATTTCAGACGTGAGGCAAAGAAACTTCAAGATGAACTTGAACTATCTAGTGGTTCCCCAAAATAAGGGTAGTGCTCTAAAGGAGATACAATTCAGCCTAAAAGGGCTCCCACAGCCAGACTGGAAGTAATTTAAACATAAAATAAAATAATATCAGTACACATGGCTCAAGGAGCAAGTTACTAATCTAGGTTTCTATACTTACATTAATAAATACATGAATAACTTTTAATTATGGAATTCACTCAGAAAATTTCACTATCATTTCTGCCAACAATGAGTAGCCTGAGTCTTACCATGATTAAACATTGTATACTCCCAGGTCAAAGGATATCCTACAGAATTTTAAGACGTGACCTCTTGAAACATGTAAAATATTGAAAAACTGTCCAAGACATATGAATTGTACCAGATGGAGAAATTCTAAAAGCATGTGACAACTAAATGTTTCTAGGATGTTGGATTATACTCAGGATCGGAAGATAAAACATTTTCAAGGCAGTTGGCAAAATCTAAATGAGATCTTCATCTATTTTAAGAATGTGATATCAATTTTACTCTTAATGTGAATAACTAATGCTATATGTTAGACAGTACACTTGCTCTGGGGAAATGCATATTGAAAGTTTTAGTGGTTGTGATTAATTATCCAATGATTCATAGAGAAGTTGTATGCATGTATTCAAATACAATGAACACAGCATGACAAAGAGCTGGAGATAGAACAAATACGGTAAAATGTTGAAAACTGGCAGAATTGGAAGAATTTTCAGGAAGGGTATATGTGGGTCTTTTATACTGGTTTTGCAATAAATTATTTCAAAATTAAGACACAAAGAAATAAAATTCCTCTATTGTAGAGAACATGGTGGTGGGATTATAAGGGGTTTAAGGATTCAGCAACTGATCAAGAAAAAAGATGGCCACCAGAAGCAGTAACATACAATAAGATTTATTGGTTGGCACTTGGACAAGGCTGCATGAGAAGGAAGTCCCTCACAGGAGAAGATGGTCCAGAGGCTATGGCAAGAGGGTAACCATTGAAAAGTGGAGGAAGGTATGGGAACTAGCAGGGGAGAAGGGGATCAGAGAGAGACCTACATGTCTAGATGATGTTGCTCAACAGAAAAAGGAGTCTCTGGGTCTGACAGCTTTCAAAGATCATAGCACCTTGAGTGTCTTATAACTAAAGTTGTACCTTAATGAGTAAAACCTATCAGATGAGGTTATATTATGATCTCCTTTTCAAAATCCTTGTCTGCTTATTCCAGTATCTGGGTCATCTCTGGGTCTCTTTAACTATGTTTTTAAAATTAGAGTAAAATTTTCCTTCATCACACATCTCAGTTTTTATTTTAGGTAGGACACTGTGAGTGATCATTGCATAGAGTCTCAAATACATTGTCTTCCTTTAAAGAACAGTAGATGTGTGCAGACAGTTAACTGCACAGTATGAAGTCTGGGGTCACCATTCTAAGCCAATCTACACACTTGGCAATTTTTAATTTTATTTTTTATTTAAATTCAACTAGCCAACATATAGTACATCATTAGTTTCAGATGTAGAGTTCAATAATTCATCAGTTGCATATAACACTCAGTGCTCATCACATCACGTGCCCTTCATAAGGGCCATCATCCGATTATCCCATCCCCCCACCCATCTCCCTTCCAGCAATCCCATTTCCTAGAATTAAGATTGTCTCTCATGGTTTGTCTCCCTCTTTGATTTATTTCCATTCCATTTTCCCTCCTTTCCCCTATGATCCTCTGCATTATTTCTTATATTCCACCTGTGACTGAAACCATATAATTGTCTTTCTCTGATTGACTTATATTGTCTGGCATAATACCTTCCAGTTCCATCCACATCGATGTAAATGGTAAATATTCATCCTTTCTAATGGCTGAGTTATATCCCATTGTGTGTGTGTGTGTGTGTGTGTGTATCTCACATCTTCTTTATCCATTCATCTGTCAGTGGACATCTTGGCTCTTTCCATAGTTTGGCTATTGTGAACATTGCTACTATAAACTTTGGGGTGCAGGTGCCTCTTTGGATCATTACATTTGTATCTTTGGGGTAAATACCTACTTGTGCAATTGCTGAGTTGCACGGTAGCTCTATTTTTAACTTCTTGAGGAACCTCCATACTGTTTTCCAGAGTGGCTGCATCAGCCTGCATTACCACCAACGGTGTAAGATGGTTCCCCTTTCTCTGCATCCTCGCCAACATCTGTGATTTTCTGACTTGTTAATTTTGGCCATTCTGACTGGTGTGAGGTGGTATCTCACTGTGGTTTTGATTTGTATTTCCCTGATGCCTAGTGATATGGAGCATTTTTTTCCATGTGTCGGCCATTTGTATGTCTTCTCTGGAGAAATGTCTATTCATGTCTTCTGCCCATTTCTTGATTGGATTATTCGTTTTTTGGGTGTTGAGTTTGATAAATTCTTTATAGATCTTTGATACTAGCCCTTTATCTGATAAGACATTTGCAAATATCTTACCCCATTCTGTAGGTTGCCTTTTAGTTTTGTTGACTGTTTCCTTTGCCATGCAGAAGCTTTTTATCTTGATGAAGTCCCAGTGTTCCTTTTTGCTTTTGCTTCCCTTGCCTTTGGAGACCTGTCTAGCAAGAAGTTGCTATAGCTGAGGTCAAAGGGGTTGCTGCATGTGTTCTCTAGGATTTTGATGAATTCCCGTCTCACATTTTGAGTTTATCTGTTTTGAGTTTATCTTTGTGTATAATGTAAGAAAATGGTCCATTCTTCTACATGTGGCTGTTCAATTTTCCATTGGATATTCTTTCCTCCTTTGTTGAAGATTAGTTGATCATAGAGTTGAGGGCCCATTTCTGGGGTCTCTATTCTGTTCCATTCATCTATGTGTCTGTTTTTGTGTCTGTACCATACTGTCTTGATGATTACAGCTTTGTAATAGAGCTTGAAGTCTAGAATTGTGATGCCATCAGCTTTGTTTCTTGTTTTCCCAACATTCCTTTGGCTATTTGGGGTCTTCTCTGGTTCCATACGAATTTTAGGATTATTTGTTCCAGCTCTGTGAACAATGTTGATGGTATTTTGATAGAGAATGCACTGAATGTGTAGATTGCTTTGGGGAGCATAGACATTTTAACAATATTTATTCTTCCAATCCATGAGCATGGAATGTTTTTCCATTTCTTTGTATCATCTTCAATTTCTTGCATAAGTGCTCTGTAGCTAATAGAGTACAGATCCTTTACCTCTTTCCTTAGGTTTATTCCTAGGTATCTTATGGTTTTTGGTGCAAATGTAAATGGGATTGACTCCTTAATTTCTCTTTCTTCTGTCTCATTGTTAGTGTATATAAATGCAACTGATTTCTGTGCAATGATTTTTTTCCTGCTAGTTTGCTGAATTCCTGTATGAGTTCTAGCAATTTTGGGGTGGAGTCTTTACACATTTCGCAATTTTTTAAAGCCTGTGTGTCCTTGCCTTGCATGCATGTATTCTAGTCCTTGGCCAAAGATACATCATGAATCATCTCACAAACTTCTAAGGGCCCTCCTCTATACAATTGCCACTTTTTGAATACTCTGAAAATTACTGTGAAATATCCCAGTATTTGCTCTTAGAACAATAAGCATTGTTTCAAAGATTTGTGAAAATTCCCTCCAGAGCAGATACAGTCACACAGATTTAAGTTTAAAGACTGGTTCTATCATTTTATTGCTATATGAGCAATTTATTGAGTCCTAATTGCCTCATCTGAAAAATGAGGACAATACCATCTATCTCTTAGATCTCTAAAATGTATCAATATGTCTAGGACAGTGAGTGACACAGAGCAGTGTTCAATAACTGGTAGGATTAAGAGTAATGGTAGCAGCATTAGTATTCATAATATAGCCAAACGACCTTAAACATGGTTCTTAACCTATAAAAATATAAAATCTAATGTTTTTCTAGATAAGGAAATTAAATTTAACATTAAAATTCTTGATTCTTTTGCACATGATCACTTATTTTTTATAAAAATGTACATAACACACCTCTTGTTAGCCTACCCACTACCACACAGGTTGAGCTTGGCCCACTAGAATAGAGCCAGAATAGGGAGGCACTGCCATCTCCTTCTCCAACATTCTCAGGGTGCAGCTCAGATTCCAAGTACCCAGATACTGCAGGGCAGGTGCTGGGCCTCTCAGGTTATGGGAAGGGGGTTTTCAGCTGAGTCAGGGACTCAGACAAACTAGTCCCAGGCTCAGATATTCATTTATCTGCCCCAGCCAGCACATTTCCCTTCACAAAGTAGGGGGAAGAAAGATGCAGGGAAGTGTTTTTCTTTTTATGTTCATACAAAAGGGGTATAATTGTTGAGACTAACGAGAGGAGGCAACAAGCAGGACCCCAGCAGGTTACCATCTGTCCCTGGCCCCAGGATGGTGGAGAGGGAGGCTAAACCGCAATGCTGGTCCTACTATTCTCATCCCCCTACCACTCACAAAACTTGAAAAAAAATTTTAATAAAATTCCCGGGTCTCGACATGGCTTCTCTTAAAATACAGAAATTACCAATAACTTTCTTAATCAACTTAAACTGCATTCACAGGTAGATCAAGAAAAGCTTTGAATTTGGCCATGTCTCTGGCCAAGGACATATTTAAAGTAAGTTTGATATTTAAGCTTAGTTCATACTCCAAATTAATCCAGAAAGCATCAGATAAAAATATGAATAAGAAGTGAATGCACCTATGTATGACTCATAACATTCAATATGCACAGAAATCAAATTGTAATATTGGCAAAAATTAAAAAAGAAGTACTGATGGCACATTAATATTACCATGACCTGTCCTTCATAATAAGTAGGTCATATACATGATTCTTGTTTGGTAGCTACAGCCTTCTATAAACATCAGTTCTCCTATCTAGTTTAATATTGATTTATAAATCCAAATACATTCAACTGTGACCTTAACCTCTGGTTCCTGACATAAGCAGAAAATTCAGACTTTATGGTTTGTTTTTTTTTTTTTAGCTTTAAAATCCACTTTTATTAATTTAAATTCAATGTAGTTAACATATACTGTATTATTCATTTCAGGGATAGAATTTAATGATTCATCAGTTGCATATAATACCCAGTGCTCATTACACCCTGTGTCCTCCTTAATGTCTGTCACCCAGTTGCCCCATACCCCCACCTCCCCTCCAGCAACCCTCAGTTTGTTTCCTAGAGTTCAGCATCTCTTATGGCTTACCTCCCTCTCAATTTTCATCTTATTTTATTTTTTCTTCCCTTCCCCCTATGTTCATCTGTTTTGTTTCTTAAATTCCACATATGAGTGAAATCATATGGTATTTGTCTTCCTCTGACTTATTTCACTTAGCATAATACCCTCTAGTTCTATCCACATTGCTGTAAAGGCAAGATTTCATTCTTTTAGATGGCTGAGTATTGAAAGAGGCATACTTCCTTTTTTTTCTTTTTAAAGATCTTATTTATTGAGAGAGAAAGAATGCACATGAGCAGGATAGACAGAGACAAGGAGAGAGAATCCCAAGTAGACTCCATGCTGAACAGAGTCCCACAAGGTGCTCTGTCCCAGGACCCTGAGATCATGACCTGAGCTAAAATCGAGAGTTAGACAATCAACCAACTGAGCCACCTAGGTGCTCCAAGAGACTACTTCTTTTGAGAATGTTCTCATGGAAATGAGAGAAATGCCTGAAATTTTCAATATAAATTCTTTTGTAACTCTATTATCTTTTTTAAAAGATTTATTTATGTATTTTAGAGTGAGAGATAGAGTGCAAGGGGGGGGGAGGGGTAAAGAGAGAGAGAGAAGCAGGCTCCCCAGTGAGCACGGAGACCAATATGGGGCTCAATCCCAGGACCTTGAGATCCTGACCTGAGCCGAAATCAAGAGTCAAGCTCTAAACCGACAGAGCCACCCAGGTGCCCCTCTAATAACTTTCTTATGGTATATGATTTACAAGGTAGTTTCTAGATAAAAAACTTACATATTCTCTATTGCCACATTTAACATCATAACTTATGAGGATTAAACTAAAATTGTTTAGCTCTTTTAATTAGGATGTATTTATCATAAAAAATCTAAATCTGTCAGATCATTACTTTGAACGATTTCATACTCTTTTCCCAAACATACTCATGATCCGAAATATCCTTCATGTAGCACACTATGAATTTCATGTGACACACTTTGAAAACCCTACTAAATTTTAATGAAGGATACAGAGCCAGACAGCATGAGAAACAGTATGCCTACATAAATCTTGAATGGAGTTGGGAGGGGGACGGTGAAACAATGACCTTAAGTAGAATTTTGTGAATTACTTCTATATAACTCTGACTTATACTTGCATATTATATTAATGCAAAGCCTAAAATCATTATGCAGTATTGATTTCAAGTCACTAGAAATGGCATGGGAAGAGTGGTATCTTTAAAGAAGTAATAAAAGATAGTAATTTGTCTGTGGACATTTATTCTAAGGTATAAAAAGTACTGACATAATTTTTTTTAAGTTTGCACATATCCGTTAAGGACATTGAGTTGTTTTTTTCCATGATTATTTTGAGTTTTCAGAGGTTTGCAAGAGTAATATGGAGAATAGTTATTGTCCTGATTCCCAAAATTCCCTATCCCCCAATTAAGTGTAAAGGAGATCAGAAAATGTGTCAAACTCATGTCTTAAAACCCTTAGTGCCTAACACAGGGTATTACAGTTATAGGTACAAGATAACTGTTCCCTGAATTGAGACTGAGGTAATCTCCACTGTGAATGGCTATAGCCTTTGAAAATGAAGTCCTTAACCCAGAACTTTACTCTGCCTGAGAACTGGGTTGTATTTTCACATTATGTACAGCCAGAAACACACTATCTCAGGTGACAGGTGTATTTTTAGTGAATTCTGATTACAGAGTTATGGCTGGTACCTTCACGGACTGAGAGGAAGTACTAGAGCTAGCATCAAGTTAATTAGATGTAGAAAAGTGCACAATCTGAATAAGGTATCTTCAATTTCATATGAAGTTTTTCACTGTACATACCTCAGTATCCTTGCGTGTACCCATATACCATGGTGATCTAATATCAAAAACTAAAGGAGGTAACTTACTATACCCTGACAATAACTGAGTACTAAACAAGGCAATTTAGAAGCTAATATAACTGAATCTCAGGGACCATATTAAAATAATGAACAACTCATAATTTATTTTATTCTTTTAAAGACTTATTTGATTTCTTTTAGAGAGAGAGCAAACACACAGGAGCAGGGGGAGGGGAAGAGGGAGAGGGAGAGAAATCTCAAGCAGACTCCCTGCTGTGCACGGAGCCTGATGTAGGGCTCGACTTTAGGACCCTGAGATTATGACCTGAGCTGAAACCAAGAGTTTCAGGACAATTACCCGACTAAGCCACCCAGTACTCTGAACATTCATAATTTAAATCAATAGCTGACATTCCATATGTTGTACAAAATTAAAATTATAATCAGAAAAATTAAATGAATCCTTAAAATAGTCATTTACTACACTGGACTAAAATTAAGTCTTGCTTTAAACTTTGCTATTTTCATGGTAAGTATTGATTAGAGAATTTTTATATCACTTTAATCTAATCAAAATACCTTTAGAGCAATCAGATGTCTTCCCAATTGCATCCCTTAAAATATCCACTACAGTTTAAGAAAGAAAATTTACTGCTATGCTGTAGAAGTCAAATATAAACATACTATCTTTTTTCAATTTTTACTTTAAATGAATATGTTTATTAGATGTATTTCTTTATCATGGAGTTACGTCATTTTTGTCAAAAGCAATACTTTGCTACATGGATTAGATTAAAATTAATCACCTCCACTAAGACTTACTATTTATTATTACTTATTATCGACATAAAATTTAAATAACAATTGGGATTTTTTTATATGTTAAGTGATTCATTAATAATTCATATAGAAAATACAAATTTTATGAGTTAAAAGTTAGCACCAAAAGAATACACCTATAAAATACACAAAATTCGATATAAGATCCGAAATTGTGAGCAAACAAATTTCAAAAGTCTATCACATTGGCATTTATGTATGTAGTACACAAAGATTCTGGCTACTTAAGATGGCAAAACACAAATATTAATCCATCAGGGTACCAATTAAGTTTGATAAATGACCATATGAGGCAGCTTATTCTAAAATATTGGTCCAATCATTTCCTTTCTCATTCCAGAGTTGCTGGGAGAAAAAAAAGGCCCAAAAATGCACTTTCATATTTCGGTGTGAGGAAATATTACAAAAAACAAAAAATATATATAAAACTGCATTACATTTCAAAAGGCTCCTTGGTGTAATCAAGCCACATATTTTATTATTCTCTGCCATACAAAATTATAACCCATTAGTCCTAGAAAGGGTCTGGTAATAATAAAAAGTGCCTGAATTTTGAAATCAAATACCGCTGACCCCTGAACAATATAGAGGTTAGGGGCACCAACCCTCTCTACACAATCTAAAATCTGTGTATAACTTTTGATTTCCTGAAAACTTAACCGCCAATAGCCTACTGCTGCCCAGAAACCTTACCAAGAGCATAAATAGTAGATTAACATACATTTTTATATGTATTATATATTGTATTCTTAGAATATAGTAACCTAGAAAAAAATATTAAGAAAATCATAAGAGAGGGGCACCTGGGTGGCTCAGTCAGTTAAGAGTCCAACTCTTGATTTCCACTCAGGTCATGATCTCAGAGTCCAGGGATCGAGCCCCTCATCAGGCTCCACACTCAGCAGGGAGTCAGCTTCAGGATTCTCTCTCCCTCAGCCCTTCCATCTCTCCTCTCTCTCTCTCTCAAATAAATAAATAAATCTTTAAAAATAAAAGAAAATCATAAGAAAAAATACTTTTACAATACTGCTTTGTTTTTATTTAAAAAATCCATGAATAAGTGGACACACACAGTTCAAACACATATCATTCAAATGACAACTGCATATGTAAATTCTATCTACAGGTTTATAACTTACTAAATGTAAAACATCAGACATCTTAACATCACTGAACTTCATGCCATACATCTATAAAATGAGGATATCTTATTAATATGAATATTACAGATGATAAGGCATGAAAATAACAGAGCATAGTCTTTAGCACATAGCTGGAATATGACATATGGTTATTTCCTTTATGTCTTTTCCCTTTTTATATGCATGGTCAAGTGCTCAGAGGTTCATGCAATAAATCCTGAAAAAATGTCTTAAATCCTGCAAGAATTTAAGTATGTTTTTCATGATGCATGGTGGTTCAATATTTGCAGATCCATGTGATATACCATATTAACAAGAGGAAAGACTAAAACCATATGATCGGTGCATGCATTGCATGGAGCACTGGTGTTATATGCAAACAATGAATCATGGAACACTACATCTAAAACTAATGATGTACTGTATGGTAACTAACATAAAAAAAAAATGATCATCTCAACAGATGCAGAAAAAGCACTCGACAAAATGTTTATGATAAAAACTCTCAAGAAAGTAGGTTCAGAGGGAACATATCTCAACATAATAAAGGCCATATATGAAAAATCCACAACTAACCTAATACTAAATGGTGAAAAACAAAGATTTTCCTTTCAGATCAGGAAAAGGACAAAGATGTCCACTCTCAAAACTTTTATTCAACATAGTACTGGAAGTCCTAGCTGCATCAATCAGATAAGAAAAAAATTTAAAAACCTCCCAAATCTCTATGGAGGAATGAAAACTATCACTATTTGTAGATGACATGATGCTATACCTAAAAAACCCTAAAGACTACTCAAAAACTATTAGAACTGATGAATGAATTCAGTAAAGTCACAGTATACAAAATTAATATACAGAAATCTGTTGCATTCTTATACACTAATAATGAAGCAGCATAAAAGGAAATTCAGAAAACAATTCTACTTACAAAAGCACCAATAAATAAATAAATTAAAACTAGAAATAAATGTAACCAAGGAGGTCAAAGATTTGTACCCTGAAAACTTTAAGACACTGATGAAAGAAACTGAAGATGACATAACAAATTGGAAGATATACTTTGCTCATGGACTGGAAGAATTAATATCATTATAAGATCCATATTACAGCAATCTATAGATTGAAAGCAAGCCCTATCAAAAGTAACAATAGCATTTTCCACAGAAGTAGAACTAAAAATCCTAAAATTTGTATGAAACCACACAAGACCTCAAATAGCCAAAGGAATCTTGAAACAGAAGAACAGAACTGGAGGTAACACAATTCCAGATTTCAAGCTATACTAGAAAGCAGTAGTAATCACAACAGTATGGTACTAGCACAAAAACAGACACACAAATCAACAGAACAGAATAGAGTCCAGAAACAAACCCACATTTACATGATCATTTAATCTATAGCAAAGAAAGCAAGAATATATACAAAAGGGAGAAGACGGGTCTTTTCAATAAATGGTGTTAGGAAAACTAGATGGCTACATTCATAAGAATGAAACTGGACCACTTTCTTATATCATACAAAAAAAAAATAAACTGAAAATGGATTATACACCTAAACGTGAGACTTGAAACCATAAAGCTCCTAACAGAGAACATAGGAAGTAATCTCCTAGCATTGGTCTTAGCAACATATTTATGCATAGGTCTCCATAGGCAAAGGAAAAAAAAAAAAACAAACCTATTTAAACTTCACCACAATGAAAAGTTTCTGCACAGCAAAGAAAACCATCAATAAAAAAGGCAACCTAATGAATAGAAGATATTTGCAAATAACATCTGGTAAGAGGTCAATATGCAAAATACAAAAAGAATTCATACAACTCAACACCAAAAACAATCTGACCTTTACAAAGGGGCAGAGCTCTTTTTCCTTTTCTCTACCATCGTGGTGTGTGCAGCTGACTGTTCCTCTCCATGTCATCTCACAAGGCTTTCAAGATCAAGCAATTCCTGGCCAAGAAACAAAAGCAGAATTGTCCCATTCCCTAGTGAACTTGGATGAAAATTGGTTAAAAAAAATAATAATCAGGTACAACTCCAAGAGGAGACAATGGACAAGAACCAAGCTGGATCTATAAGGAATCACATGAGATTGCACACATATTTACGCTGCATGAAGGTCACTTGCTTTTATCATATCACTGTAAAAATCAGTATTACCTGAACAATAGACATATTTTATCAGGGAAATGATTTTTCTCTGTAACTATGCTTCTGCCTCAGTAGGTTGGTTCAGTAATAAATATATGAGATCTTTTGTTTGGGAAAAACATATACATAAATTAATAAATAAAAATGGGGGAAAAAAAATGGGCAGAGGACCTAAATAGACATTTTTCCAAAGAAGGCACAGAGATGACCAAAAGACACATGAAAAGGTACTCAGCATCACTAATCATTAGGGAAATGTAAATGAAAATCACAATGAGGTATATTATACCTATCAGACTGGCTAGTATCAAAAAGACAATAACAAGTATTGGTGAGGATGTGGAGAAAAGGGAACCCTCCTGCATCACTGATGGGAATGTAAATTGGTACAACCACTGTGGAAAACAGTATGAAAGTTTCCAAAAATATTAAAAATAGAAATACGATATGATCTAATAATTCCACTACTGGGTGTTTATAAAAAAATCCAAACACTAATTCAAAAAGATATATGCACTACTGTATTTATTGCAGCATTATTTACAATAGCCAAGAAATGGGAGTAACCCAAGTATCCATCAACAAATGAATGGATAAAGAGGCAGTAGCATGTGCACACACATACACACACATAATGGACTATTGCTTGGCCATAAAAAAGAATGAGATCTTGCCATTTTCAGGAACATGAATGGACCCAGAAGGTAGTAAACTGAATGAAACAAGTCAAAGACAAATACCATGTGAACTCACTTATGTATGAAATCTGAAAAAAAAAAATACAGACTTTTTTTAAAGAATTTTTAAGATTTTATTTATTTATTTATTTGAGAGAGAGAAAGAAAGAGCAAGCAAAAGAAGGGCAGAGGGGGAGAGAATCTGAAGCAGACTCTATGCCAATTGTGGAGCCTGACACACAGGGCTCAGCCCCCAACTGTGTGATCATGACCTCGAGATCACAACCTGAGCCAAAACCAAGAGTCGGAGGTTCAACAGACGGAGCCACCCAGGTGCCCCAACACAGATTCTTAAATGTAGAGAACTAATTGTTGCCAGAGGGGGGGTGGGAGGGCAGTAGGGGGCAAAATAGATAAAGAGAGGGGCGCCTGGGTGGCTCAGTGGGTTAAAGCCTCTGCCTTCGGCTCAGGTCATGATCTCGGTCCTGGGATAGAGCCCCGCATTAGGCTCTCTACTCAGCGGGGAGCCTGCTTCCCCCTCTCCCTCTGCCTGCCTCTCTGCCTACTTGTGATCTCTCTCCTCTCTGTCAAATAAATAAATAAAATCTTTAAAAAAAGTAGATAAAGGGGATTAAGGGGTACAAACTTCCAGTTATAAAATAAGTTATAGAGATGAAAAGTAGAACTTATGGAATACAGTCAATAAGATTGTAATAACATTGTTTTGTGACAGATGGGGGCTACATTTATTGTGGTGAGCACAGATTAATGCATAGAATTTTGAATCAATATGTTGGACACCTAAAATGAATATAATAACACTGTGTCAATTATTCTTCAATAATAAAATAAATTACATAAACAAATATGTCCTTCAAAATGCATAGCTTCCTGGAAAACAAAATAAACTCTGTCTTTGTGTGTTTTTGTGGTCTATCGTGATTCTTGCTTTCGTAAGCATCTTTATATGTGCAGTCTCAGTATTCTCCCAGAGGCATTATTGCAGTCATGCTTTCCATGCTAACCATTCCTTCCCTAGTGGATCATAGAATTCAAACATAAAAAAGAACACAGAACACTTTTTGAAGATCTCAAATACATCTATCTTGAGAAGATCCTGTTCCTCAAATGTGAATCTGATTTAAAAGTGAAAACACAGTATAATCATTAATCATTTACTTATGTTTGCAATGTGAAGAAAATCTCATTGCCTAATTTCTACAATGAATAGAGTTATCACAGACACAGATTTTTGGCCTAATGGACTAAAAAGAAATAATTTGTATTCTAGTAATTAGAATTGCTTTGAGACCACGCAATGACTTTGTCTTTTTCATTTTGAGAAAATCACTTTTTCTATGCTTTCAAATTAAAGTAAACCCATTCAAACAAAAATGTTACTAATCTTATTTTTTCCCTAACCAAAATGTACTTCAAACTGTAATAGACAGTAATGAAAATACAGTGATATGTGAAAGAGAATCCCGAGATATGCCTTGTTAAGGACTGATTGGTAATTAAATGTTTTACCTATTCTTAAAAAGAGTCCTAGTAATGAAGTTTATGGTTATTACATAATAAGTGATAAAAAATAATAAGTGATAATAACAATTATACCTTACATTTAAATGTCACTTAATAGTATACAAGACTTTTTTTTTTTTTCTTTACTTATTGTACCCATTTTGTCACTGCCAGGATAAGTAAATGTGAAATTTGAAATAAGATATTTCGGTCACATGAGCACAGACTTTAAGATAGCTCACTATTGTTTTCAAAATAAAATACAAATGTACTGTCACTGCATCAAAGACCATGGTTCCACGATGGAACATGTACTTTCTGGCTTTGTATCATTATCCAAGGTGTTTCCTCTACTTGAAACAAGGCTGCCTATGCTTATTTAAGTCCGTGAAACTGGCATTAGGGTAACCTCTCACGGAAAGTATTCCCTTCCTCCCATCGCAGTTCCTTACAAGCATTTCTTAAGTGTCCGCTTCTAACTTCTCATAGTGCTTTGTGGCAGCAGTCCTTACAGCACCTTATCAAGATGGAACATGTGTCTCTTGCCAGTATTGTGGCAATATCTTTTCAAAAGGTATCTCTGTTCCCTACTTTATCCTTAGACTGCAGTTACCAGAGCAATATTTGAAAATCCAGATTTGATCATGTTACTCCCTATTGAAAACCTCTGATAATGCCAAATCTTTTAACTCTCTCCTCACTCTGTATTTCAGCCACATTTGCCATCTTTCCATTCCTCATCACCAGTAAATTCTAACCACCTCAAGGACTTAATACATGAGGCCAACAAAAAAAAAAAAGAAAGAAAGAAAGAAAGAGAAAAAGGAAATTGAAGGAAACTGAGTATCTGATATTTTTAGAACTGTTATATCAACATTGGACTAATTTGAGCCATTTATTTTTCTTGCCCCCTAAAAGCACTTAATCAAAAGTGACATGGAGATCTCTCATGATAGAATCCATTAACTAAAATTTAATGGAAACTATATTTAATGAACATCTTTTTCAGTCAAACCTGAACTCTGACCCCTGCACAAAATTAGAGGGGCAGGGCTCAAGTGGAGGGGGTGGGAAGCACATAGGGGGAATTTTCAGGAAAAAAGAGTCTAGAAGTACCAGGGAGTGTGGCAGGCTATCCATGCAGGAATTCAGGATCTCAGAGACAGGTGAATGAAGTAGTAACCCATGGTTCTGAACCGACAGCCAAGGTAACAACAGGCTATCTGCTAGAGATGCTAAATATGTGTTGTAACTACTGCTTCTGCTTCTCCCTCCAGTGCCCAAAAAGTTGTTACTAATGGATATTGTGTTGAGAGGAGCTCAGCCACAGTCCTTCACAAACCACTACCCGAGATAATCATATTCCCAATTGATCATCATTATATTCAAGATTAAACCTATTGACATCCTGTTTACAAATAAAGGAACTGAATGCGCTGACATGGATCAAATAACCAAATTTCACAAAAAGAACACTTAATTTCACAGGCCATGAATGAGGCAAGGACCCCTAACTTCTTTCCATTTTCTCTTGTTTGCCCTAATGCTATTGACTTTAATGTTCCCACCATCCTTTCTAATTGTGAGATATATTGACTGACCCACTCGTGGTTTCTTTCACAGATACTATATTATCAGGGCCAGGCTGCAATCCTATCCGATACTCCAGGCACTGGCCATATTTATCTATATGCCTAACTGATGCCTCATTTGAACATAATATTTTCATAAAATATATATTTTACTTTGAACCATAGAGCCCTTAATAAGTCAGTGTCTTGACACTGGCATAATTGGGGTTTGATGATTTATCCCCAAAATAAAAGAACAGTCAAATACATCTAAAAACCTCTATAAATAACTAGCATATGGAATTTGAAATCATTTCACATAAAATAAGGACAACTTGGTAAAATAAAGAAGTTTATACACCTGTCATATGCAATATTCTATGATAGGTCCCACAATCTTCATCTCTGGTTGTTATCCCATGATTACAGTATGTTATGTAGCAATGGTAAAGGGATTTTCAGATATAATTAAAGACCCAAATCACTTGACTTTAAGTTAATCAAAAGGAGATAATCCTGGGATTCCCTGGGAAAATGGCAAAGTAGGAGGACCTTAAGCATAAAATGTCCTACTAACACAACTAAGTAACACCCACATCAGTGTAAATAGCCCAGAAAATGACCCAAAGACTAGCAGAACAGGCTCTCCACACCTAAACGTAGAGAAGAGGCCACATCAAAGAGGGTAGGAAAGGACAGAGACAAATCCCCATAACATTTGGCACTGAAACCCAGAGAAGCCAAATTTCACAAGTTTCTACAATCAGTGGGGGCTTTAACACCTGGAACTTTGAAAAATCAGCAGGACTGGCTCTGGGAGAGCCAGGAAAACAAGAAGAAATGGAGTCCCCACCCTTAAAGAGACAGCACAACAGGGGTACCTGGGTGGCTCAGTTGTTTAAGTGTCTGCCTTCAACTCAGGTCATGATCTCAGGGTCCTATGATCGAGCCCTGCACTGGGCTCCTTGCTCAGCAGGGAGTCTACTTCTCCCTCTCCCTCTGAACACACACACTGGTCTGTCTGTCTCTCTCAGTCTCTCTCTCTGCTCAATAAATTAGTAAAATATTTTTTTTAAAAAAGAGCACAACGAATAGCCCCATGGAGTTATAGCATAGAAGCACCAGTTTCAAAAACATCTGGGGTATACCAGAGAGAGATTTGTTTATTAACCTCAGAGCATGTTCTAGAGGGATAGGAATCATTGGGAGAGAGAAAAATAATAATGAAAACTGAAAACAGACATAGGAACTGAGCAACATCATCTAAGCATAAGAACATTCACTTTATAGGGAACCCAGGAGAAGAGAGAGATAAGGGGGCATAAAATGTATTTGAAAAAATAGCAGAATCTATTTGCAAATAGATACCTTTGCAAATCTAGAGAAGGAAACAGAAATCCAGATCAAAGAGACACAGAGACACCCCCCCCCCAAAAATGACCCAATCAGGTCCACACCAATGCACACAGTAATTAAAATGGCAAAAAGTAGTGATGAGAGAACTTTAAAAGCACCAACAGAAAAGAAAAATTTATCTACGAGGGAAATCCCATAAGGCCATAAGCTGATTTTTTCAGCAGAAACTTTACAGGTCAGAAGGGAGTGGCATGATATATTCAAAGTGCTGAAAGGAAAAAAATCTGTAGCCACAAATACTCTATGCGACAAGGCTATTACTTAGAATAGAAAGGGAAATAAATAGTTTTGCAGACAAACAAAAGTTAAAGGAGTTCATGACCACTAAAGCAGCCCTAGAAGTATTGTTAAAGGGGGCTCTTTGAGTGGAAATGAAAGATTATAAGTAGGAGTAAGAAAAGTATGAAACACAAAAAGGAGTAAAATTAAATATATCTACAAAAATCAGTAAAGGGATTACCAAAATAAAAGGATGGAAACTCAAGATACCATGTATCTAAACCATGGAAGGAAGCATAAGCGACTGTGAACTTAATATAGACTGCTATATGCTAAAGATGGTATATGCAAACTGAATGGTAACCATATATCAAAAACCAGTTATAGATATGCAAAAAATAGAGAAAGGAATCCAAGTATATCACTAAAGAAAGCCAACAAACTGAGAGAACAGAGCAACAGAGGAAAGGATCAAAGAATTACAAAAACAACCATGAAAAAAGCAACAAAATGGGAATAAGTACATACCTATAAATAATTACTTTAAATGTAAATGGACTAAATGCTCCAATCAAAAGACAGAGAGTGACAGAATGTATAAAAAAGCAAGACTCATCTACATGCTGCCTATAAGGGACTTATTTCACATGGAAAAACAGACATGGATTGAAAGTGAAGAGATGGAGATTATGCTGAGTGAAATAAACCAAGCAGAGAAAGTCAATTATCATATGGTTTCACTTACTTGTGAAACATAAGGAATAACATGGAGGACATTAGGAGGAGGAAAGGAAAAGGGAATTGGGGTAAATCGGAGGGGGAGATGAAGCATGAGAGACTGTGGACTCTGAGAAACAAACTGAGGGTTTTAGAGGGGAGGGGGTTGGGGGGATGGGTGAGCCTGGTGGTGGGTATTAAGGAGGGCATGTATTGCATGGAGCACTGGGTGTGTTATATAAACAATGAATCTTGGAACACTGCATCAAAAACTAATGATGTATTTTATGGTGACAAACATAACACTCAAAAAAAGAAAAAGAAAGTGAAGAGATGGAAAAGCATTTACCATTAGAATAGGAATGAAAAGAAAGCTGGGGTAGCAATACTTACAGGACTCAAAATAGACTTTAAAACAAAGACTGTAATGACAAGGAGGATACTATAAAATCATAAAGTAAACAATCCTACAAGAGGATATAACAATTGTAAATATTTAAGCACCCAACATGGGAGCACCCAAACACATAAGGCAGCTAATAACAAATATAAAGGAAGCAATGTATAGTAACAATAATAGTAGGGGACTTTAAAATCCCACTTACATCAATGACTAGATCATCCAAATAGAAAATCCACAAGGAAACAGTGGCTTTGAATGAAACATTGGAACAAATGGATCCAACAGATATATTCAGAACATTTCAGCAAAAAACAACGAAGTACACATTCTTCTCAAATGCATATGCAGTACTGTCCAGAATAGCCCAAATATTTGGTCACAAAACAAGTCTCAACAAATTCAAAAAGAGTGAAGTCATACCATGCATCCTTTCTAACCACAACACTATGAAATTAGAAATCAACCATAAGAAAAAATTTTGAAACAACATATATATATGGAGGTTACATAATATGCTACTAAACTATGAGTATGTCAACCAAGAAATCAAAGAGGAAATTAAAAAAATACACAGAGACAAATGAAAATGAAAACAACACTCCAAAATCTTTGCAATGCAGCAAAAACTATTCTAAGAGGAAAGTTTATAGAAATACAGGCCTACCTCAAGAAGCAAGAAAAATCTCAACAATTTAATCTTACACCTGAAGAAACTGGAAAAAGAAAAAACAGAACCCCAAATGAGTAGAAGGAATGAAATTAAAGATTACAGCAAAAATAAAATAGAAACTTAAAAACAACAGGACAGATTAATGAAACCAGGACTTGGTTCTTGAAAAGATCAACAAAACTGATAAACCTTTAACGAGACTCATCAAAAAGAGAGAGAGAAAGGACTCAAATAAACAAAATTGGAAGTGAAAGAGGAGAAATAACAACTGATACCACAGAAACAAAAAAGATTGTAAGGGAATATTAGGAAAAATTATATACCAATAAATTGGATAACCAACAAGACATGGATAAATTCCTAGAAACATATAAAGTACTAAAACTGAAGCAAGAAGAAATAGAAAATTTGAACTGATTACTAATAATGATTGAATCAGTAATCAAAAATCTCCCAACAAACAAAAATCCAGGACAACACAGCTTCACAGGTGAATTCTACCAAACATTTAAAGAAGAGTTACTACTAAACATTTAAAGAAGAGTTGCTACCTACTCTTCTCAAACTATGCCAAAAAATAGAAGCAGAAGGAAATTTTTCAAATTCATGCTATGAGGCCAGCATTACCCTGATACTGAAACCAGATAAGGTCACTGAGAGAGAGAGAGAGAGAGAGAGTGAGAACACACCACGGGCTAATTGTCTCTGATAAACGTAGATGCAAAAACAGTCAACACAATATGGGCAAACCAAATCCAACAACACATTAAAAAAAAAAATCATTCACCACAATCAAGTGGTATTTATCCCTATGATGCAAGGGTGGCTTAATATTTGCAAATCAATCAATGTTGACAATTCATATCAGTAACAGAAAAGATTAAAACCGTATAATCATTTCAGTAGATGCAGAAAAAGCATTTGACAAAGTAAAAGATCCATTTATGATAAAAACCCTCAACAAAGTAGGTTTACAAGGAACACACCTCAACATAATAAAGATCTTCTATGAAAAACTCACAGCTAACTTCATACCCAATGGTGAAAAATCGAGAGCTTTTTCCCTAAGATCAGGAACAAGACAAGGACACCCGCTCTCATCACTTTTATTCAACATAGTACTGGAAGTCCTAGCCGCAGCAATCAGACAACACAAAGAAATAAAAGGCATCCAGATTGGTAAGGAAGAAGTAAAACTGTCGCTATTTGTAGATGTCATGACCTTATATATAGAAAACTCTTAAGACTTGACCAAAAAACTATTAGAACTGATAAATGAATTCAATAATGTCATAGGATACAAAATCAGTAGACACAAATTCATTACATTTCTATACACTAATAATGAAGTAGCAGAAGGGGGAATTAAGAAAATAATCCCATTTATAATTGCACCAAAAGTAAAAAAATATCCTAGAATAAACTTGACCAAGAAGGTGAAACACCTGTACTCTGAAAACTATAAAATCCTGATGAAAGAAATTAAAGATAACACAAACAAATGAAAAGATATTCCACGCTCATGAACTGGAAGAATACTGTTAAAATGTCTATACTACCCAAAGCTATCTACACATTTAATGCAATCCCTATCAAAATGCCAAAAGCATTTGTCACAGAACTAGAACAAGCAATCCTATCATTTGTATGTAACCACAAAAGACCCCGAATATCCAAAGCAATCATGAAAAAGAAAAATAAAGCTAAAGATATCACAAATTCCAGACTTCAAGTTATACGACAAAGCTGTAGTAATCAAAACGGTATGGTACTGGCACAAAAATATATACACACTGATGAATGGAATAGAATAGAAAGCCCATGAATAAACTCACAATTATATGGTCAATTAATCTTCGACAAAGGAGGCAAGAACCTGCAATGGGAAAAAGCCTCTTCAACAAATGGAGCTGGGAAAACTGGACAGCTACATGCGAAAGAATAAAACTGGACCACTTTCTTATACCATACACAAAAATAAATTCAAAATGGATTAAAAAACCTAAAGATGAGACCTGAAACCATAAAAATCCTAGAGGAGAACACAGGCCGTACTTTGACATCGGCCATAGCAACATTTTTCTATATAGTCTCCTGAGGCAAGCGAAATAAAAGTGAAAACAAACTATTGGGACTACATCAAAATAAAAAGCTTTGGCACAGTGAAGGAAATGATCAACAAAACTAAAATGCAACCTACTGAATGGGAGAAGATATTTCAAAGAGAGATAGCTGATAGAGGCTTAGTATCCAAAATATATAAAGAACTTATACAATTCAACACCAAAAAAACCCACAAATAATTCAGGAAAAAAATGGACAGAAGACACGAACAGACATTTCTCCAAAGAAGACATACAGATGGCCAACAGACACATGAAAAGATGTTCATCATCCTTCATCATAAGGGAACTGCGAATCAAAACCATAGTGAGATATCATCTTATACCTGTCAGAATGGTTAAAATTACTCAGGAAACAACAGACGTTGCCAAGGATGTGGAGAAAAAGGAACCTTCTTGCACTCTTGGTGGGAAAGTAAACTGGTGTAGTCACTGTGGAAAACAAGAAGGAGGTTCCTCAAAAAATTACAAATGGAACTACCATTTGATGCAGTAATTCCACTATTGGTATTTACCCAAAGAATACAAAAACTTATTCAAAAAGAGATATGCACTCCTATGTTTATTGCAGCATTATTTACAATAGCCAAATTATAGAAACAGGTCAAGTTAATATCCATTAAAAGATGAGTAAAGAAGATGTTGTGTGTAGGTGTGTGTATATATACATACAGTATGGTACTGTATATATGTGTATATATTATATATATACACAAATACAGACACACACAATGGAATATTACTCAGCCATCAAAAAGAATGAAATCTTGCCATTTGCAACACCATGGATTGATCTTGAGAGTATAATGCTAAGTGAAATAAGTCAGAGATAGACAAATACCATATGATTTCACTCATATGTGGAACTTAAGAAACAAAAGCGAAAAGAAACAAAGAAAAAGAGAAAAACAAAAACACTCTTAACTATAGAGAACAAACTGATGGTTACCAGAGGGGAAGTGAGTGGGGCACGGGGAGGGGATAGATGAACTAGGTGATGGGGATTACAGAGTACTCTTATCATGATGAGCACCGAGTAATGTACAGAATTGTTGAATCACTACATCATATACTTGAAACTCATATAACACTGTATGTTAACTATACTAGAATCAAAAATTTTTTAACAAAGTGAAAGTAAAAGAAAAATAAAAGGAGATAATCCTAAATGGGCTTAACAGTTGGAAGCGCTTTGCTAAGGGCCTCATCTTTCCCTTGATGTCACAGATGCTCTCCTGCTGGCCCTAGAACACCACACCGTAATGAATTTTAGAGAAGCAAGGAAGTGCCCTGTGACCACAACCACGTGAGCATGGAAGAGAACCCACAACCTCATTTGAGACCTCAGCCCTTGCCAAGGCCTTTGCTGCAAACTGTGAGCAGAGTACCTAGCTAACTTATGCCCAGTTTCTGGATTCACAACACTGAAATAATGAGTATTCTACTAAGCATAACATTTGCTGTAATTCATAAAGCTGAGCCTACTATACCTAAAAAAAAAAGTGCCATGTTCTTTTCCCAAAATTCTATCTGTGTGCGTTTAAAATACATATTCAGTGCTTATTATGTGTAGTAAGTTGAAATAAGTCCATATCCTAATCCCTGGAAAGTTCAGTTTGACCTTCTTTGGAAAAGGGGTATTTATAGATATCATTAAGGATCTTGAAATAACACCATCCTAGATTTAGGATCAACCCTAAATCCAATGAGTGGTATCTTTACAGGAGGCAGGAGAGGGCAATTTGAGACACAGATTGACACCAGGTGAAGGCAGTGTGAAGACGGAGGCAGGGGTGGAATGATACTCCCACAAGGCAACGATTAGCTGGAGCCACCAGAAGGTGGAAGGTGGAAGATGCAAGGAAAGATTCTCCCCTAGAGGCTCCAGAGGGTGTGTCGTACCATTTACACCTTGATTTTGGACTTCTGACCTCTGTAATTGTCAGATAATAAATTTCTGTTACTTTAAGCTACCAAGTTTGTACCCATTTGTTATAGAAGCCCTAGAAAACTAACATGTTATGTGTGTAGCTATGGGGTTGGGGGGTGGAAAGGTAAGTTGAACACAGCTTCTACCCTCTAGTAATTCCTAATCTAGTATTCCCAATCTATGATAGACATTACAATGGCATATGCCAAAAGAGAGGTAGAGAGAGAATGGTTCTGGTATGAAGAGAGGGAAGATCTTCCAGCCAGGGCAATCAGATTGGGCTTCCTAGCAAAAAATAATGGTTAATGGAGGTAAATATTTGGGCATGAAAATACGTGAGAAGCACTTTCCAGATAGAAGGACAACAGGGAGATAGAAAAGAAATAAGCACCTGTGAAATCCCCTCTTTTTTGTTAGAGCAACTTACCATCTGATATCCATTATACATTAGTTGCATCTAGCATGCTTGCAGTAAAAGTTTCAATATCATGTTCTCATTTGAAAGTTCAAATGTTCTATGTAGGTTCAAAAGACTCTAACAAGATCTAATTGTATGATTTCATATAAATCTCAGAAAGCAAATTCTTCTCCTCTTTCAACTATTAGTCACTATGGTATCCCATTAGGCAAAACAATTCACACATATCTTGAAACTATATAGCAATGAGAATATAGTAAATAAGATAAATGTATGTGTCTAATGTTGCATATGCATGTGTGTATGTGTGTGTATGTGTGAGTGCATAATGATATCGGTCCAACACTCACTTTTGTACAATCTTTATTTTTACTTAATTCAAAATTTTGCATTTGAAATGGTGTCACAGCATATAATTTGATAAGTTAGACTTAAAAAGCAATTTACAGGTTCATTTTTATTATCATAGCCATCCACCATATAAAATTAATAAACGAATCTTCCCAAGAAAATTGAATTCTAAAAATTATTATTGCTGTGGTAACCAATAGGAAAGAGAAAGCATATTGCTTGGAGCTTTGTAAAACACAGGTGTCAGAATTAAAATAGAACTAGTCAGGAAAAGATCTAATATAATCATTGGTTGCATCGGTGCACAAAAAAAACATTTTATGATTGTATACTTTATGAAGATGAGACTTAGATCAGAAAATTTATATGTGTTAATCCACTAGTCATTTCAATTGGTAGAGAAAAACATGAAGTTTATATAAGAAGCATCACACGCAGGCACACACAAACAAGTGATTCTAAATATACTAAGTCAAGCAGCTGAACTTCTTACTTAACTTTCTTCAACAGTAAATGATTAAACACACAGACACAGGAGATTATGCTAAGTGAAATAAGTTACACAGAGAAAGTCAATTATCATATGGTTTCACTTACTTGTGGAACATAAGGAATAGCATGGAGGACATTAGGAGAAGGAAGGAAGAATGAAAGGGGAGAAATCAGAGGGGGAGACAAACCATGAGAGACTATGGACCCCAGGAAACAAACTGAGTGTTTTAGAAGAGAGGGCAGTGGGCGGATGGGTGAGCCTGCTGATGGGTATTAAGGAGGGCATGGATTGCATGGAGCACTGGGTGTCATATGCAAACAATGAATCATGGAACACTACATCAAAAACTAATGATATAAAAAAAAAAAAACAACAACTAATGATATACTGTATGGTGACTAACATAACAAAAGAAACCACCAAAAAAACAAAGGACATTGTGCCTCAAAGGCACACAAGGGCTCAGACAAAATGGTGAATTAATACTTCAATATCCATTCAATATCCATCCACTAAATTTTATCACACTTAAAAAAATAAACACACACACACAGTTTCTGTTACCTTACAGAAATATTGTGAAAGAAAATGAGATTATGTATGTACAAGTGCTTTCTAAACTATAACTCATGACTACATTGAATGATGAGAGATAAAGAGTCCAATATGGGAATCCATTAAAAACAATTTTGATACATTTCCACCCCGTTGATTTTCCTGCAACAGTAAACAAGTAACATATCCAATAGATTCATATCTCATATCAAATATTTCCTCCTTTACTCCCTTATTTATGGTAAAATAGTTTTTGGCAGGAAGTTACGGAAATCAGTGAAATCAGCAAAGGCCCATGGCCATAATCCAGATAAAGCTGGACATTCCCTTTCCATTTAAGGCCTGTTCAGCATGGTAACACAGGGAAATGAAACTCAAATTGAACCCCAAAACTTCCTTGAGAGATATATACAACTCTTTAGATGCTTTTATCAGGATACAATGAAGGTAATTAGCAGTGATCACACAGCCAAATTTCCTAATTCTTATTTCACTCATCTCTTTATTTTAAATTCCATACTCAATCAAGGCTACTCTGATCCCTTCTCTTTCTCGTCCCTCAAAAATCAGTTTAATTGGTTTTCCTGGCTTCATTTTTTCCATTCACTGTTTCTCACTGCATCATCTTGCTGCCAGGACATTTTATTTTTTCTCAACCTATGTCTCAATGTACATTTTCTTCTGAACATTCTTCTCATGTCCTTCCCTAAGACATTTCAATTTTGTATCTCAAAAAATTGTGCTCCGTACAACAGGAAATACAGATACAAAAAGTTTCCTCTTCCTTAAAAGTAGAGCACATATTCTTCTACTGTAATGTATATATTTTTCCTATCTTATACAGACATCTTGGGAAGGTGACTTATCTCTGTCAGCTTGAATTTCCTAAAATCCAACTGATGACATAGAGGACAGTAAAACAAGGCCTTGCATCTGCAGCTCACAAAGTTCATGCATTAAAGGACATAAATTCCACCTCCCCATCCTTCTTTCCCCTACCTGGTTCTTCTGTAGAGGCTGTATTTTACCATTTAAACAAAGTTAACGGCTGAGAAATGTATGTATATATGCACAAAATAATTTCTATGTATCAGTATTACATATAATTTTATTGTATTAATTCCTATTAATATATAATACATAACATATATAAAGCTATAACTGAAATGGAAACTGGAATTTTAAATTACCTTGAAATATTTTTGAAATAAAATAAAATACCTATACTTACTCATAGACAAATAAATGTATTCAGGGATTTAAGATAAACTTTTACATTACTGGAAGAGTTTCCAAAATTCCACATATATAAATTTGGAATGGAGGGCACTGAACCAAAAGAAAAAAACATGAAGTTTTTGAGCACATAAAATATAAAAACAAGTCATTATTATAAAAGGCACTGTAACAAAGCTCAAATACAAGTTGATCTAGAGAAACAATCCAATAAAAAGACAATACACATGGCAAGGAAAATGGAACGGATTAGCTATGTAGCTTCTGTTTGTCCTCCCTTATATCCTCTTCTCCAAGTACGTTGATCCCTATGGATTAACATCAATTGTCTCCATTGCCCCTTAGCTTCAGGCAGGGTTTGGCACACTGTAAGCCATGCGGGTTATCATCTAGCTTGTTTATTATGGGTTGCCTATACTCCTCTATCAAAGAACAAAGCTCCTGTCAGGCACTCCTCCTGATAGCCTAGACCACCCTTACACCTTAAGTCCTACTTGCGGTTAAGGGTTCTCTGTTGTTACTACCTTCGAGGTACTGTATTATCCCTCGTTTTTTTAAACCAGATGTAGTCAAAATGTAGTTCAAAGCACCCCCAGGACCCTACAACATTTTCAGAGACTACATGAGGCCAAATCTATATTCAAGATGTTAAGATGTTATTTATCTTTGCCACAACAGATTGAATGCACAAGAAAATATAAGACAGCTCTAGTCTCCTAAACCACGCATTAACGAAATTTGTAAAACTGTTAAACAATGCAACTCTTTTCGGTAATTATGTTTCAGAAAATAGTTATTTTCATAATTTATGTTTGTATATTAACATATAATGGGTTTATTGATGCTTCTTAAATGAAACAGATACCATGAAAATACTTCATTTTAAAGTCGAATATGTTAAATATGGATAGATGACGGACACCAATAAAAAGCTCATTGAGGTCCTTAAAATTTTCTAGAGTAAAAAGTGATCTGGGGTCCAAAAACTTTGATAACCACTACCTAAAACGCTGTACTCACCTTCATAAATAGACCCTTTTATTTAACCCTCCTAACTTTGGCTCAGTTGAGTATGTCATGTTATTAGCCAGGATACTGAGTGATACACTGGAAATTCATAAAAGAGATATAAATTGTCGGTAAACTTCACTAATAGTTAATGAAAAAATTAATACAAGGAAAAGAAATCATTTTACACCCCATGAACTTTTCCTGAAAGATTTAAAACATCTAATATTGTCAGAATATAAGGAAGCAAGCATTTTCACTTTTGGGGGGGGGAATGTAAATTGGTAAAAATTTGTAGAAATCAATTTTTCGGTAGCTCTTTTAACATTTATTTATATGAGGGAGCAGGGGCAAAGGGAGAGGAAGAGAAAGAGAACCATAAGCAGACTCCCCACTGAGCATGGAGCCCAACATGGGGCTTGATCTCAGGACTCCGAGAACAGGACCTGAGCTGAATTCAAGAGCCAAATGTTTAACAGACGGAGCCACCCAGGCACCCCTTCAGTAGCTCTTAAAAGTAGAACTGTGGGGGCACCTGGGTGGCTTCGTCAGCTGAGCATCAGGCTCTTGGTTTCCACTCAGGTTGTGATCTCATATGAGTTGTGGGATGGGCCCTGTATGGGGCTCTGGGTTCAGATGGGAGTCTGCTTGAAGCTTCTCTCACTCTGCCCCTCCCCCCACCCATGGGCACATGCGCTCTAAAATAATAAATCTTAAAAAAGAAAAAGAACTGTGAATGCTTTATGACCTAACATTTCAAATTCTAGGAATTTATCCTTCACAAATAAAATTGTGAGGATTGAAAATATCGTTATAATGATACTATAGCACCGCTTGCAATAGCAAAACAGTACAAGGGAAAGATATGAATGTTCATCAAAAGAAAATTAGATAAAATATTATATAACCACACAAATACTATGGAAGTGTTTTGTTTTGTTTTTAGGATTTTATTTATTATTTATTAATTTATTTATTTGACAGAAAGCACGAGCACACAAGCAGTAGGAGCAGCAGGCAGAGACAGAGGGAGAAGCAGGCTCCCTACTGAGCAGGGAGCCTGATGTGGGGCTGGATCCCAGAACCCTGGGATCATGATCTGAGCCAAAAGCAGAGACTCAATCGACTGAGCCACCCAGGCGCCCTTATGGAAGTGTTTTAAAACACCTAAGTTTGATTTATATGTACTCAGAACTAGAACTATGATATGTTAAAGAATCTGCAAATTAGTATATATAGCATAGACCATTTTCATGTGCACATGTACAAATATGCATACATATTTATCTTTCTGTGTAAATATGAGAGTACCTAGAACAAATTATTTAATAGCCAAGATAGGGGAACAGAGGTGGAGATTTTCACAAAAGCCTTCTTGAATGAAAATAGAAGAACATGGGGGTATGGTGAACAGTCTGAGGTTATTTAAGATATGAACAAATAGCCCATCAAAAATCAATCTGAGGATATTAGATTATTTTTTAATTGATATTCAGAATGATTATGGCTTAAAAATAATTTTATGCTCACCTTTATCTTTGCACAGATTTACAATTATGCTAGTCTACGGCAAACACATGCACTCATTTTATTATCAGTGTAAAGGCTGTAAAGTTTGCTGTAGCTTTTTCCCTCTTCCATGAGTTGTATTTAATGCTCTTGTGTCCTGATATATCATCCCCTCTCACCCTAACACTAATCACTTCTGGAGTCACAGAATTTGAAACTCATTCACACCGATGTATTAACTCTTCCAGTTTTGGCTTTGTTAAGTTTATTCTCAATATATAAAAAACTAACAAAACATATAAACAAGGACACTGTGACCTAGTGGAGAGTATGCAAGACACGGATTTAAGTCCTGTCTATATCACTTACGATATGGAACTTAGGTAAATTATATCATCACTGAGTTCTAGTTGCTCATCTGCAAAACAGAAATACTAACCTAACATTACTTTGAGTTGCAAATAAGGTTAAGTACTTTAAACTGCCTAACATTTACAGTGAGTTAAATTTGAATGGAAAGCTTTTTTCATTATAAAAACTGTTAAGCAATGAAGAGATAGGGGCATAATGTTTGGGGTAGCCTGGATATTTTCTTTCTCACAAGACCAGTCCATAATTACAAAGGGTACTTTAGTAATTTAGGTGTACCTGGTCAACTGAAAACTGCCTAACAAACTCTTAAGACAGGAATTGTATTCGCAAATTACTATTCAATTCCTCTCAGGCAGGGAGAAGCAAAACACTGGAATGAGAGGGTATTTCATTCTACAGATAATCATTGAACTTGTATGTGTCAGTCATGGTTTCCGTGTCTGTACATATAGGAATAAGCAAAACAGGTAAGCTATCTGTCCTCTTTGGGCTTATTCTCTAGTGTGAGAAAAAAAATGAAGAGAATTTTTTTAAAACACAATTTCACATAAAAATTAAGTATTAGTATCATATGGTCTCACTTATGTGTGGAGCATAAGGAAAAACATGGAGGACATTGTGAGAGGGAAGGGAGGGGTGAATTGGAGGAAATCTGAGGGGTGATGAACCATGAGAGACTGAACTCTGAGCAACAGACTGAGGGTTTTGTAGGGGTGGGGGTGGGGGGTTGGGTGAGCCTGGTGGTGGGTATTGAGGAGGGCACGTATGACATGGAGCACTGGGTGTGGTACATAAACAATGAATCTTGTAACACTGAAAAAATAAAATAAAGGTATTTGGGGGGAAAAAAATTAAGTATTAGGAAGAAAGAATCTACGCAAGGAAGTTGTTACTAGAGGGGGCAGGCAGTGCTCTTTCTTGGGAGTAGTGGGAGGAGTACTCTCTGGGGTGACTTGTGCACTTGTGACTTGAAGGAGATGAGTGAGTCATAAACCTACCTGAACAAAGACCACGAAGGGCACCGCCAGCAGAGGAAAGAGGAAGTGCCAAGGCTCTGAGGTTTGAGAAACTGCAAGGCTCCCAATGTAACTGGTGCCAAGGGAAGCACAGTTCAGAGAGGCAACAGGAAGTCAAAATATGTGAAGAATTCTAGGACCTTATCTGTAGTCTGAGGGGTTTTTTGTTTTTTGTTTGTTTGTTTGTTTTAAGATTTTATTTATTTGAGAGAGAGAGAGAGCATGAGAGAGAGAGAGAGTGCAAAACAGAGAGTGCTAGCAGAAGATGGGGAGGAGCAGGGAGCCTGATGCAGGGCTGGAAGAGCTGGATCCCAGGACCCTAGTTTCATGACCTGAGCTGAAGGCATACGCTTAACTGACTGAGCCACTCAGAAGCCCCTCTGTGCTCTGTCATTTTTACTCAGCTATACCTTAACTTTTAGCATGATCCTTTTGACAGTTGTGTTGAAGGGACGTTATGGGGGTTCCAAACACAGAATATATATTGAAGGCAGAGCCAGCAGGATTTCCAGGGTATAAACTGAGAGAGCCAGACTGGCATATCAAGTCCATATATAACGGTAAAATGACAAAGATGGAAAAGATTGGAGAAGAAAAGGACAGTAGCATACATGTAGTTCTCTTCTGGACATGTTAAAAGCAAAGTGTCTCTTAGATTTCCAAGTGGAGCGATTATGTGTGCAGATAGATGTATGAGTCTGGATCTCTAAGTCAATACAAATAGTATATGGAAAATCACGGTGTAAGTTGAGATTACCAAGAAAAACAGTATCTATAGAGAAAAGAAAAGAGAAGAGGATGATTTGTTAAATATACTCCGGTATTTAGAGATTGGTGAAAAGGTGACAGCCAGAGAGAATGAAGTGATTAGGAAGGAACGGAGGGAAAGAGGGAAGAGGAGTACATTGCATCTGGTGAGAAAGAGGTGATGGATTCCAAGACAGGACTCTGCCTTTCTTATTAAGATGAGAAATATCATAGCAAGTTTTATTGTTGATGGAAATGATCCAATAGATAGGCAGACATTCAACATGAAGAGAAATTAGGGAGAAATGCATATTCCTCTTGAGTAGACAAGAGGGGATGGGGATCCAGAGTCCAAGAAGAGACATTTCAGTAGGGACAATTCATCCAGTTTAACAATTTGAAAGGCAGCATATATGAATACAGATGTTCAGTCACTATCCCTGATAAAGGAAAATGAGAGCTATTTCTTATTAGACTGCTTCTAGTTTCTCGGTGAAATAAAAAGTGAGGACTTCAGTTCAAAGTTATAGGTGGGAAATAGAATAGAAGATTTCATAAGACAGGCAAAGTTGGAAACAGGCTTCTTAGGGGCACCTGGCGGGCTTAGCCAGTGGAGCGTGCTACTCTTGACCTCGGGGTCATGAGTTCAGTTGGGTACAGAGCTTACTTACTTACTAACTAACTAAGTAACTAAATAAATAAATAAATGAAAGTGAAGCAGCCTTCTCGAAGAGTAAGGGAGTAAATATACTGGGACATGCAGCAACTCTGCCAGACAGTGCTGAGCGTCCAGTCACGTCTTTTCCCTTAGCAACACTGAACTCCTCAGGGGTGTTCATAGGGCAGAGGGGACTGGCAAGTACGCCAGAGGAGAGAGGTACAAGGGAGTGATTTTCATGATGGAGCATGGGATATAAACTGAGTAAGGAGGAAACTCCTGGCAAGAGGTTGAGAATAAGCAGTAAAGCTGTGAATTGGAGCTCATGATGGGGTACAAGAATGGGTGCTGAAGGTAGTAAAAGTGAACTAAGCGGGCAGGTAGCAGTGTCCAGAAAGTGGTACCCGAAAGAGATTTGGACTGCGAAGCTGACATTGCTAACGACAAGGTCTGGAGTCTATGTGCTGGGGAGTCGAAATGAGGTGAAAGAAAATACCACTGGATATACCATTTACATGAAAGACATACTGTCTGTATTAAGAATGCTGACAGGACCAGTGGTGGACAACCCCCCACCAGAAACTCAGCTGTGAAATTCTACAGTGGGAGAGCAAGTGACAGGGAGAAAACCAAAATCAGCTACTCCTTTGAGCAGGCTGTTGAGGAGTCTGTATCATCAGCAGAATGCAAGCTTTCACTTAGACCACAAAGATGAAGGAACTATTGAAAGAACTTAATGATAGTCAGGGTTTTGCTGAGTACCGTGAGTTCCAAAGGGCATGACAGAACATTCTGGAAGGTCAGTGAAGGATGTGCAATTGGGTCAGATTACGTTATGTACACAAAGCTATGTGCAGACAATGTCTGGGCAACTGAGGCATGTGCTGACGAGGCAGATAAATGGGGATTAGGGAAAAGTTGAGATTAGTCCAGATAGCCTCTTATAGGAAGTCGTTTCTCAGCCAGCACAGGAAAGTTAAATTGTATCTGCTGTACACTCTTAAGGAAGGTTAAGAAATGTGTTCTGGGTCTGTCTAAAATGGGTACACATAGAGATATTACCTCTATGAGAGGCAGTGTGGTGCAGAAAAAATCCGGACTCCAGATTCATCTCTGCCACTCAGTAGCTGGACAAGAGATCTACATGCTCTGTGCCTCAGGTTTCCTCATTGTAATTTGGGGCTAGTGATATCACCTATCTCATAGGTCTGCTACAAGGATTAAATAAGCCAACGTACGGAAGATTTTCACCACAGTACCTCAAACAATATAAGAAGCCAAAATGCAGAAGTTGTTACTATTATTAAAAAAAAAAATGACAGTTTGATAATTATGTTTTGGTCAATAAAAAGTTTCCTTCACCTTGACAGTTCTAGTCAAATATTTCTTCCAAGAAGTAGGATTTTAAACCTTTAGAATTTACCCTAAAGCATTTAATAAAATATGGTGTTTTATTAACAGTTTATAGAGCTCTTATTTATTTAACAGATTTAAGCTATTTGGTTCTATGTGTTTTCTCCATAATTATATAACATCATAACACTGGAAGATAGACGCATGCCCCTATTCTGACAGTGTCTCCAACAGGTGACAATTACGTAATTCTCAATAAAATAGAAACTTTGGTATTACAGAAGACAATGGAAGAAATTAGATGGAGAAAACACAGCCATTCCCAGATTTTAATGCATGTTTTAAATCATTTCCATGGGAACCAACATTTGGCACCAGGGCCACTGTTATGAAAAACAGTTAGAAGGCAGCTTCTACCAAGCCAGATGGTTAATTTTTAACAGGGGACTATAACAAGGAGGAGCTGGGTTATATAACCCCTAAAAACCCTTGATAATGGATTCAAGTGGACTAAATCACTGGGCTCTCTTCCAATTCTCTGTCAATGCTACTATCTGTGGCAACAACATTATCAACCACAGGAGAAAGCAATAATAATTGCAAGGTATTTAAAAAGTTAAATACCACAGCTAAAGAAATATGACTAAATATTTCTAGACCAATCAGGAAAGGTAAGGTCAAGAACCCTAAAGTTCTCTAAATAAAGAGATATGAGCGGAAGTAACAAGGCAGAAGGGAAAAGTGTATTCACTTAAATTCCCATTGCAATTAGAATAAAACTAATTATCCAGATTAACTGTCAGTACACCTTCAAGCAAGCATTGTGTAATGTCACTTTGTATTGCATAGAATCTAAGCATTCTCTGATTTTAGCACTAAAAGCAACTTTAGAGATTCAGTGAGTAACTCAAAGTCACACAGAAGTTATTAACACAGCTGGGATATGAGCCCTGGGACTAAGACTTATAGATAACCCATCCAATGAGATTTATCTGGACACATTTCTCTGTGGAGGAAATGATGAACTCTGACCTTAAGAGAATTATTGGAACAACTGTTTCCCAGGGTCTTTTGCCAAATTCTCATGGGACTACCTATTCTTCCATTACCTGTAGCCACACGCTGAGTCTCGGAATTTAAAATGAGGTGAGACATTATCTTTCCCCTCCCTGGAGGTTAGCTTTGGTTACAAGCATTACATAATATGAGAAAATAACTCCCCAAGACACACACACACACACCCCTCATTCAAACAAACACATACCAGAATATATTACGTTTTGGAAGGAAGACATCAATACCTTGAGGTTCAATTCTTGAAGTTATAAGTTTAAATTTGTTATGAAGTTGAGAAAAATCAGTTTCTTTATCCCTCAGTTCTCCTAGGTATAAAATGGGTTTACTGATGACAATCTCAAAAGGGGTTTCAGGAACCTAATTAATCCTTTAATTATGAGAAAACATTACAGAAAAACTAATTTCACAAGAAGGAACACATTGCTTGGATGGCTTCATTAATTGGTGCATGATTTTTTTTCATTATTTCTTTCTTATAATTTATTGATTTTATAAAACTAGTATAACAATGACCATATTTTAGTAAAAAATTGAACATAAAGAAGGTGATGTTTAACATACAAATGAAATATACTTCTTGGACAGTGAAATGAAATATTTCTCTGCAAATTCTTTATCATGTAAGAAATATTTTTAGAAATATGAAAAATATGAGCACTCTAACATTTGTGACTCAAATTTGTTTACTTCTACAATAACTTGAAGGACATTTTCCTTTTATTTTTCTTCTCATTGCTGATAGAATTATCTATAAATGTCATCGAAAGCCTCATTATCTTCCTTGGATGACTAATCCATAATATGAAAGAAAAGGCCCACTTTGGATTACTTTGCACATTAAGAGAAGATATTTAAATTTAAAACCAGTTTTGTGAAAATTAATTGTAAGAAAATACTTTGCATTACTCCCTAAACTCATCCAAAATGCCAACAAGACAACTTTATCCCTGTGACTGTCTACGGATACAACAGAATTGGCCCAAATACCATTGCTTGTTCATTACTAGTGTTCTCAGTGGGCTCTCCTGGAACATTCCAGCACAGCAGGCATTGTTCTGTGCCTCCAGCCATAATTTAATGGAGAAAGCTGTCAAGATAGACCTTACTTGGGAAAAAGCATCAATGCAGCATCCAAAGGTGGTTCCTAACTCCTGTGAAAACATGTCTTGGAAGCCAGACTCATTGTCTTTGCTCTATGGGACTCATTAAGATCTACGGGGCCACATTTGCTCTTAACGTTCTCACACTCTCACACGTGGCCATCAGGAGTGCTGCATTAGTAATTCTGGTAAGAGATAGTCTAAGGGAAAGAAATTACTCTCGAATGTACTGAACCCCCTTCCCTTGGTCTTGGTGTCCTCTTAGGCTGTGTCTCCATATTGACAGGATTTCAGAGTGTGATCCAGGCGGCCAGTCACAAAGATGGATGCAACCTCAAAGGGAAACCTCCAGAGCTGGCTCTAAATGACCCACGTTTCTCATCCCCTCATTCCTATCACTCTCTGAATTACGCATGGCAGATTCTTTACTCCTGCCTTGCCAGCTTCCTAAGTCACCATCAAAGCCTACTCCTACTGCTCCTTTCTGCACAGGAATTCCTGGGGTTGGGAGGCGGTGCCTCTCCTCAAGCACACAAGCTCCCCACCACCAAATAGGGCACCTCTCTCTCCAACTCCACTCTGGTCACTGATCACAGCTCTAACTCATTCTCCTTCCCGGTCTAGTACTAGGCAATTGGAAGTCCCCGCCTGAATCAATCAGGGGCTATATGTGTGCAACACGCTTATCAGTATATTGAAGCGGCAGCCTTTACAGTGGTAATTCATACCTTGACCGCACAAATGAAACCTCCAACACAGTGTTCTCTAAATATGATTTTTACTCAAATGCAACCCTACGTTCCAAGACTGACTTACTCTGACCTACTGCCTGAGCTTAAGGCCAGAAGTGCTCCCCTCGTCAACCCTAAAATAATACTGCTGCAAGAAGATAAGCCAGTGATTTCACTGAGAGGTAATTGTTGCTTTGATCTGGGCAGTAATAGTGGAGATGGTGAGAAGTGGTAGGATTTTGGATATATATGAAGGTAGAGTCAGTAAGATATACTAATGGATTGGATGTGGGTCCTTAAAGAAAGAAAGGAGGCAAGGATGATCCCCCATGTATGTGGAAGAATGGACTTGCCATTTGTTGAAATATAAAAGATAATGGGAGTAGCAATTCGGGTGGTAGAAAACAAGATTTTGGTGCTGAAAGGTGTTAAGTTCAAGCTGCCTAGGAGATATCTGATTTACCCATAAAACTGAATGAGATCACCAAGCAGGGAAATGAGAATCAAAGAGCAAGGTAGGAGACCAAGAATTATTACATTTAAAAGCTGAAGACACATTATTTGCAATAGCCAAAACATGAAAACAACCTATGTGTCTATAAATGGATGAACAGATAAAGAAAATGTGATGTATATATGCAACGTATTCATCCATAAAAAAAGAAATTATCACTTGTGACAAAATGGATGACCTCAAAGGCATTATACTAAGTAAAATAAGTTAGAGAAAGACAACTACTTTAAGACAGCATTTGCATGTGAAAAAAAAGAAAAAGAGATCAGACTTGTGGTTACCAGGGCTGGGGGTGGGGGGGATGGCAAGGGGGAACGGGAGGAAGGTACGCAAACGTTAAAAACAAACTATAAGATACCCATCACCCTGGGTATTGAGGAAGGCACGTGCTATGATGAGCCCTGGGTGTTACACTTAACTAATGAATCGTTGAACACTGCATCAAAGACTAATGATGTACTATATGGTGGCTAACTGAACATAATAAAAAAACTAAGATAAATATTAGGGATTTACTGTACAGCTTGATGACTATAGTTATCAGTGCTCTATGATATATAGGAAAGTTGTTGACAGGAGATCCTAATAGCTCTCATCACAAGGAAAAAATGTTTTTTCCTTTTTATTGCATCTCTCTGAGAAGATGGAAGTCAGTTTCAACTACTGTAGCGATCATTTCACAATCTATGTAAGTCAAACCATCCTGCCACATGTCTTAAACTTCTACAGTGATGTATGTCAATTATTAAAACGGGGTGGGGGAGCTGAAGATAAGTGGAAGCCCAAACGTAAGGGACTGAGAAAGAGCATACACTGAGGTAAGACAAACATCAAGAATACCTTCCATTCTGGAACCCATGTAAATCTAGTGTACCCAAAAAAGAAAAAAAGAGGGAGTGATCTACTGAGACAAATACTGCTGCTGGACTGACTGAGGTGAAAGTGAGAAGTTACGAATGATTTTACGAATGCTGAGGTCACTGGTAAATTCTAGAAGGGCAGTTCTGCTGGAGTCATGACGGCAAGGACCTGACTGCAGGGGGGCTGAAGAATTGGAGACAGTGAATATAGATGCTTCTTACACCACAAGTTTTGCTACAGAGGATAAAAAAGAAATAATGCAGTAACAGCAAGGAGCTCCAAAAAGTATTGCTTGTGTTCATTTGTGAATTATGATGGAAGAAAATTTAAGGATAAAAAATAAAAAATGTCTTCCACTGCTGCAAATCATTCTGTAGATAGAGAAATATCAATGGTGTGCTGCCATGAAATATTTGGCACCGAGCGCCCAAGTGGCAGGGTAGATAAGACCACAGAAATTTCCTCATAGTCAAAAGGCGAGAAGCCAGAGTATTTGATTGCAGATGGGTAGATAGGGTAGAGCGTGTCTATGGAAATGCTCTTCTGACTGCTTTAGTTTTCTCACTGAAGTCATCAGCTGAGCATGACAGCAGAGGAGGAGGAAGTTTGAGAGCTAGGAGCAGTGAGAAACAGCGAAACAGAAAAGAGGGAAAGTGAGTTGCCTAGGGAAGTATGGTATGATTGCGTTCTTGAATAGGACAGGTGGGACTTTAGAGCTCATTGGTCAGAAGAGTAATATAGCCCAGGGTATGCGTGTGCAGGACGAGAGTATTGCTTATGCAGGTACGGAAAAAGAGAATTGGGAAAACAGACTGTGGAAATGGGAATCCAATAAAATGTTTACAAAGCGTTCATAGTAACATAGAAAATGTTAATCTAAAGGTGAGTGAAAAAGGACACCCAACTCACACAAGCTACATGAGCTTAAGGGTCAGGAGAAAATAGAAAAATAAGTTTTCAAGGCAATGTGCCCAAATGTAATCAGTAACCATTTTGAGGGACAGAAGAATAGGTATTTTTCCCTAACACTTTTCTACACTGAGCTTGTACCCTTGTATAATGAAACAATGACCACACATATCTTAAGGAAACAAGTCCAAATGCTCTCAAAGAATTGCTATGATCACTTGAAAATGTTAGAGTTGTCCCTATATAGCAAGCAGTTTGGTCTAAACTTACAGGTCAATATTTCTTAAAGATCGTCCTTGACCACTTATATCTGAAATACTTTAGATATTTTTTGAACTGCAGATTCCTGGGCTACAGGCAAGAACTACTGAATCAGAATCTCCAGATGTGAAGCTCAGGAATCCGGATTTGAACTAAATGTTCAATGAGGGATCTTTTGCCCTTTCCAAGGCTAATCCCGCCACCTGGGCTCTGAACCTCTTCCCCGTTCTCAGGAACCGGCCACTGTCAACTATCTCCTGAGGTCTCTGGAATCATAAACTTGTTCCTCTCAACTAGAATTTTTTCATGAGGACTTAGATATAATTAAGATTCTGTCCTTGAAGTAATCATCTAAATAAAACCATTGTCTCTATTTCCTTACCTGCTACTCCCAAATCACTACAATTTGGTTTCTTCCCCCATTACTCAACTGAAAAACTAACGCCATTAATGTTGCCTAAGCCAATGGACATTTCTCCAACCCCATTTTGATTGATATTTTGATAATATATGATACTACAGAATACTCTCTTTAAAATATTCTCTGTCCTGGGTTTTTGTGATACCATGAGTTCTTGGTTTTTGTCTTACCTCTCCCATCATGATTTCTCTCATTTGTAGCCCTAATCTCTTCTATTCAGCCATCCAATTTTGGAATGTCTTAAGGCCTAACATTCTTCTCATCCTATCCTTTCTCCCCAAGCAAAGATATGTACACTCTGGACTTCAGTTGCCTCCTATATGCAGATGATTCCCAAATTTCTATCTCCACATACACTAGTATATTGACAGATCAGATGATAGATCTGTGATTTGCTTCAGAATGATGCAAGATAGGAGCACAGCGTGTACAGATGAAAGGTATAAATGAAACAAGATTGATCATGAACTGATTATTCTCGAAGCTACAGCTTGCATATATGGGATTTCATTATATTGTTCTGTCTACTTTTCTAGATTTTTGGAATTTGTCATAAGAAAAAATACATCTCTAGCTTAGGATGCTTTTCTCAGCTCAATAGCCCTCTATCCAACTGCTTACTTCACATCTCTTTAGTAGTACAGAGCAAACAGAAATTAAAATAACGTTAAGTTCTTACCCAGTGCTATCTCTCTTCTAAGAATTTTCTATTTTTTTCCTCACAAGAACTCTACAAGGTGGTTACTATTATTCCTGTCCTACAGACGAGGAACTGATGACACAATAATACTAGATAATTTTCCCTGGGTCTTCCGAGTGGAGGCTCCAGGATTCAAATCCAGGCCGTCAGCTGCAGAGTCCTACTTGAGCATCTCAAAAGGTACTTTAAACTCAACTTGTCAAAAATGAAACATGGTCTCTCTTTCCCACCTCCTGTCCTTCTCCAGTGTTCTTTATCTTTGTGAAGGTTATCTCCATTTTTCCAGTTATGAAAACCAGAAATGTCACTGTCAATTTGATGTTTGCACTCTCACTTAGTATATTTACCTATTAAGAATCTATCAGGTTATCTAACTTCCCATCTACCATCCATCTATGTTTCTACCTACCATACTCTTGACTCTTTTTTCCACTACTGCAGATTGGACTTTTCAAAATGAAAGTCTGATCATGTGACTCCCCCGACCCCACTTAAAACACTGCAGGGCTAGAAAATGAAGTTAAAATTTACACTATACTCCTGAACATAGCCTTCGGTTATGTTTCTGACCTGAGCCGCCTGCCTTATTTCTACCTCCACCCTTCACTTTCGCTCTGCAGTTAGGCAAACTGGCTTTATTTAAGCTCCCTGAATGCACAATGGTCCCCTGTCAAAGTTCTTTGTCAGTGCTTTTTTTTTTTTTTAAGATTTTATTTATTTATTTGACAGAGAGAGAGATCACAAGTAGGCAGAGAGGCAGGCAGAGAGAGAGATGGAAGCAGGCTCCCTGCTGAGCAGAGAGCCCGATGCAGGGCTCGATCCCAGGACCCTGAGATCATGACCTGAGCCGAAGGCAGAGGTTTTAACCCACTGAGCCACCCAGGTGCCCCTTTGTCAGTGCTCTTATCACCATCGAGAAGGCTCCAATATTTGCCGTTAACGCTATGTTATCCTTCAGTTCTCAGCTGTGGTAGCTTCTCTCACAGGTCCCAGTGTAAGTTGGTCCCTCTCTTGCATGCTCTTGTAGAAGCACATTCCTTCTAGCACTTATCACTAATTCGTTTATTTCACTGTTTCTCTCCCCATCTAGGCTCTTAGCTCCATGAAAGCTGACATGGTACCTGCCACAAAGCAGGTGCTCAATAAATACTTGTCGCCTGCATAAATAAATGAATATATTGATGACATCATCTGATGCACAGAAAGTTTGAGAATCCCTATTGTACAAATGCCATTCTTCTCCTTTGTTCCCATATTCCTTAAGACTACTTAGACTAGTAACCTCTCCCTTTGATTCACAGGCCTGTCCTAGGCCATAAAACTAACATCTACAAAAGCAAAATCTATATTAAGGAATATGTCAATATCGAATGTTGAAGAGACTGGAGAGCAACAAAAACTCTCACATATTGCTGACTGGAGTGGAAATTGGTACAACTACTTGCAAAACGGTAGGACAGCTTTCTGATCCTATGACCAAGCAATTCCTAAGGACGTCCAACGGCTCCAGGTTAAGAACCGCTACTCTAGAAAAATATGTACATACACATACCATAAGATGCACACAACTATGTGGAAAGCAACACTGCTCATGAATCAAAAATTTGAAAAAAATTCAAATGTCATCAACAGTTGAAAGGATAAACTGTAGGATACACTATATAATAGAATGTCATGTAATCAAAATGAACAAAGTAAAGCTATATAATGAATGTCACAATTCCAAAGAGATCTATATTCTAAGATACTACACATTTAGAATGATTTTTTTTTTACAGCTTGGAGATACAATTTACATAGCAACAATTTGTCCATTTAAATGAATCAGTGGTTTTTAGTATATTCACAGACTTATGCAGTCATCACCACAATCAATTCTAGAACATTTTCTTCATGCAATCATCACCACAATCAATTCTAGAATATTGTCTTCATCTCCCCAAAAAATGACTGTACCCATTAGTAGCTATTCCTCATTTCCATCAATGTTCCTGACCCTTGGCACCCAGTAATCTACTTTCTGTCTCTTATAGATTTGTCAGTTCTGGCCGTTTCAAATAAATGGAATCATACAATATGTTGCCTATTGAGGCTAGCATAAGAATGATTTAATTATTGAAGTCCAGAAGCAGGAAACACTGTTATAGTATTTAAGGATACCTGCATAGGTAGAACAGTAAAGGAAATAATATCACAAAAGTCATGATAAAATCATCTGTATGATTTAGAATTTTAAGGGTTACCAGAAGTTTGTGATCTGGTAGGGAAACACGAGAGACCCTCTGAGCTGCTGTCAATGTTATTTCTTTTTTTATCTTCAATTAAGACTACATGAGTGTTTATTTAATAGCTATTTATTAAAGTACACATTTATGTTTATGCATGTTTCTGAATGATGTATATTATATAAAGATTTGAATAATAAATATTTAATCAGAAAAAGCTATACCCATAGCCGTATGATCTGCTCATTTTCACTGTAATTGATTCAGCATGAATCTAGCGACCTTGTTGCGCCTATTGGATTATGAAGATCCTTAAGCCACTTTACTGTCATTTATTGATTCATCTGGCCATTCATTTATTCTCAGACTATAAGCAATGGGAGGGCTTTTGAACATCTTCTAGTACAATTGCTTCATTTTGCAGACAGGGAAATTAAATCCAAAAATAAAATCGCCCAGGGTCAAACAGTGACTTCGTGGAAAAAGCCGGCAGTGACTTGCAGGTAATCTTGATTGTAAAGAGCTACTATTAGTTTTCCCCTGCTCTCCCTTTGCTCTTTTTCGATAGTAACAGAATTTGTATCTAAGAATATGGTCACGCAGATAGAGACTAAATTTTCTGCCCTCCCTTAAAGTTAGATGGGCCCATGTGTTGAAGTTCTGGCAAAATAGTGTGTGGAAATACTATACCTTGTGATTGCTTCTAAGAACTTGCTGTAAGAGACAGCTGGGAAACCCACTTTGTCTTTGTTCAACATTCTTCTATCCTGTTGCCTGAAATGTTAATGTTATCGTTTTAACCTACAAAGATGCAGAAAAGCAGAGCATTCAGCTGGAAGAAAACTAAGTTCCTGAGGACCTCATGGAGCAGAGCTGCCAGAGCAAGCCAGGACCTGCTTCTAGCGGGACTAGATGTGGAAAGAAATTAAGTTTTATGGCATTTATCCCACCGATCCTCTGGGTTTTCCTACTGCTTACAGTCAAACTAACCCTTATTAATGCAGATACCAAATACATATTGAATGTTAAATTGGCCAATTTTGTGACATATGAGACCATGTTCTTTCTACCATATCCTAGTCATTACTCTTTTCCTACCCTATCTCCTACAATCACAAAAACTAAACTCCCTTTGCTATGTCACCTCTCGGTTTTGAACACATTCTCTGGCTCTTTTATCAGAATCGGATATACAAAGGATAAGCTACTTTAATTTAAAACGATGGTCCAAACCAAGCTCCAGACTCATAAATAACTTCATTGTGGACATGGAAGGTATGCTGATGATGTAGAGATAGGGGCTAAATTACTGTAAATAAATCCAGAAAGTTCAGCCGATAGCTCCTCCGATATTGTTTTCAATAAAAGTTGTTCTAAGTGAAAATGCATTTTTGAGGCTGCAGCAGTTACATATCACATGTCTGTCTTCCAAGAATGTTGTTGGGGTTGTTAAATAGTTTCCTGTTAAGTGCTTTAAGCTTTTAGGGGTAAAAATGCTCTATAAATGTAAAGTGTTATTAGGATCACTACAAAGTGAAACATGAAAAATAAATGCATATCAACATCTATTCTGGCCGCTGTTCAGTAAATCTAAGGCTGAACATTAGAAATCAATTGGATATTATATAAAGGTATTCAAGGTTCACGATGAAAGATAAGGAACTTGAGAAACAGGATGCAGACAATTAAATAGGGGGAAACAGCAATTTGGAAATGCAGGACGCACGTACACTTTTGGACTCTTGGTTTTGGTGGACTTCCCTGCAAGACAGTTGTGTGTCCCCCTTGAGACACAGAAACGTGGGGAAGGCATAGATGTGTTGCAAATCACTCTGGCCTCAGCTGCTAGATAAGGACTGAGCATTTGTGAAGCAGTTGGAGCTCTGGATTTTGCATAGAATCTACACTTAAAAGGATTTGCAGCAGGTGCTCTGAGAAACTGCCTAATGACTGTCGAAGTTAGGTTCCAGAAGCAAGGAGGTTTAGAAAAAGCCCGTACTGTATTAACCTGTCCTGAACTTTTCAAGCAGAAAGAGGAGACTAAGAGGAGAGGAGACAGGGATGGCACGGGGGAGGGGCAGCCAACCAAGGTCAACAGATCCCTAACGCTGTGGGGGCCATGATACCCGGGGGCCATAATACCCAACGTCCACACGTGTTCTGATCGACATGCACGCAGTCTTCCCTTGGGAACCTTAAAGCTAACTAACTAAACCCGCCCAGGCCTCTCTTCTTTGGCAGCCATTACCTGCTGAAAAGGCAGGTTCCATCCCCCTTATGCCAACCTATCCTATCCCCTTCTCCCCATCCTGCTGCGCCCTTCTGTCCCCTTCTGATTGACCTGAGCTGTTTTCTCTCGGACTCCTTTTGTGCTCTTGACATTTAGAATGCTCTCCAAGTTTAACCTCTTAATGTGTACTTCCTTCATCTTCCACCTAAACTGAAACTCAGCTCTCCACTGAGTCCGACTTCAAGTTCTGCAGCAACGGTGCTGCTAGGACAACAGGAGGAATCTGCAGCTACCCCAATTTCCAGTGCCATTTTGACCACTGTAAAAATCTCCTGTCAGCTACATACGCCACTTTCTATTCTTCTGTGTTGCTCTCATCCATCGTTTCCATGGCCACTCCTGTGTATTGACTTAAGACTTGGGTACCTGGCTTCCTCTCTACTCCAAATCCTGTGGGTGGGTAACTCGGCATCTATGTCCGTCACATTATGACAAATGCCTTCGCCTCAAAGTTCCTGACTGATTTTATGCCCGGTGACTTAAACCTCCCTCTCTACTTCCACTGTCACCATCAGGACTCTGTCACCAGCCGAACTCCTACACTTTTTATATCACAGATACGTTCTCCACATACTAATTCCAACACTCATCCTTCCAGCTCTTTTCCTCCCGAATTATCTCTAAGTGTGCTCTTTGACTCTTTGACAAGAAACAGCAAGTTTCTTGTCATCTTTTTATTCCTTTTCTCTCAATCTATAGAGAATGCCTAGATGTTTTCCTTTCTCGATCCAACTTTGGATCCATAATCAGTCACATAAAAAATACCTAACCACTATCCTCAACTTCCAGAAATACTCGGTTTCCTGAAGACGCCAGGTTTTCCTCTGCCTCACTGCCTCTGTGTTTGCTATTTTCACTGTTGATACTTTCCCAAATTCTTTGCCTGATTAACTCATAGTCATTCTTTAAGACTCAATTATCTCCTAGGGATGTTTTCTCAGTCATCCTGCCCTCTCCCTTCTCTTCCCCCTTGCTGGGATAAACATCCTCCTTCTGTGTTCCCCCTTTGGGGTTCTGTTATTGCCCCTTTCAGAGTGCTTATCACACTCTATTAAATTTCCATTTAGGTGTTTGTCTCTCTCAAAAGACTGCAAGACGCATGAGGTTAAAGATGTTGCCTGTCTCAACCACAACCAGTGCTTAGATCCATTACTGGCAAAATTCCTGTGCTCCACAAATATTCACTGAATGAACCTCCAAACACCAAGAATTCTCCTATTTCCATGACTTTGTACTATTCCCTCAGCCTCTGTATCAGGCTTTGACTCCATCCACTTCTTAACCTAATTCTTGCTTTCTCTTCAGTCATCAGCCTTGGTCCCATCTCTTCCAGGAAGTCTCCTCTGATCTCTCCATTCTCTCTGGTCTCCCACAGAAATGCCTAAATACTTATTTATCATGTCATCTCCCATACTTTATTGTAGTCCATCGGTTGATGACAGACTTTTCTGTCTCCTTAAAAGTCAGTGAATTACTGAAAAAGATCCATGATTTATTCATATCTTTGCCCAACAACCAGAATGAGACCTACCCAGAAGAAGGACTCAATAAATGCCAATTTAGATGCATAAACAAATTGTAATTTCCATATCTATACAAACCCATTTCTTCCATCTAATAGCATAACTTTTAACATCAATCAAATACTCTCAATTACCTACATACTCGCTGCAGGGTCTGGGTAATCTACAGGGGAATGGATTTTTTCCAAAATGAGAACCACATCAATGATCTTTATCTGAGCACTCGGTTTAATGCTTTAGTCTGCAGGTATTTCCTCCCTGTTTCTGAATATCTGACTGGAGAGTTAAATCTCCACAGTTCTCTGCCTCTTCAGCTCCTATGGATGTTAACACTTGTGCTTGCCTAAATGTTTGACTTCTCACTTTATTTTGTCCTCTTATCTGTCCACCTAATTTCTGATGCAATATCCCCAGACCTATCTGATGCAATCCCTAAGCTCTGAAACTTGAATCCAGTTTGCAACTGGATTTCCTTTGACTTAAACATCTGCAACATTGTCATGTATTTTAGTAGAGATAGCATTATGTGAAGATTGATGCCATCAATGTTTTTAAAGAATACATCCCATAACAGATCTCTTCAGGAAGCCCTCTCTCACATCAAGTCTCAGTGGAAAGAACAATTACCAAAGTTTCTGGTGCCAGAACCCCTGCGTTTGCTTTAATGAGGAAGAATCTCAAAACCTGCCAGATTGACCAAGGTTCCAAAATATCCCATCTGGGAACCAGATGGAAGACATGAGCCTATGAACACAGTCCCCAAGAGTTTTAAATATGTGTCATCTTCCTGTGTTAGAGATCAGTACCAGTATTGGCAGAGCCTTTGGATCAAGGAAACTAGTGAATTCCTGGGCAACCAGCAGTATCAGACACCTACTTTAACTGTGAATGCTCCCTAGGGACTTGCTAAAGATATTGAAATCTTTCTCTTCTGTTTGATTCAGCTCTGTCCGGGGTGGGGGTGGGGGGTTGCTCTCTGTATTATAGGATGTTTAGTATACTACTCCTCAGTTTTGACAATCAAAAATTTCTCCAGATATTACCAAACGTCCCCTGGAAGGCACATTGCCCAATGCAGAAACACTGCCCTGGAAGAATGTCTTTGTCTGCCAGGGAGAAAGCAGGTAGTTACCTCTCGGTGTTTGGGCCCAGGGCAAAGGGAAAGAAAGGGAACCCAGGCAAATATACCCCTAGCTTCAAGGGAGGCTAGGAAATGCTGCTAGATGGGACATAATATACATAAAAAGAACGAGAGAATGACTCTTAGGGGGTGAAAGGGGTTAATTAGCAGAAGGCTACAGATGTATAGTAAAACAAACAGTACTGTGCTCCCCTATGCCTCTGAGAGTTATAATACCTTACAAGGAGGCAACAACTTCTATTACTTTCACACACCAGTATTTTATTCTTTAGGTGGTTACTCAAATATCAGAGACTTAGGGGAATGCTATGAGTAACTAGATAAGGCACTGACTTTCATTTTACTTCTTCTTTAGAAGGACAAAACTATAATTATAAATATAATGAATAAAAAAGAACATAGGAAGGAAAGAGAACAGGAATAGCCAACAAGGCAACCACAGTATAATTCAAGTTTGAGAATATCTTTTATGATTACATTTTACTTTTCCCAGCTTATTTTCTTCAGTGTTATGTTATATATAAGTACTTAAAGCACATCATGCTTTAGCTTCGTTGAATATTAAAATATTGATGGGTCATATTTTAGCAGGTTGCTCTGATAACATTTAGCCTTTTCCCTGCATATTCTATTGAAAATCATTGATCAAATTACCAATCTGCACTATTAAACTACATTTACTTAAAATATATGTCAAGACACAGTTCATTATTCCCTGATTAAATCTGTAGTGATTACTGTTACTTGTATTTAGACTCTCCACAGTTAGGTTTTTTTCCAATAAATGCAGGGTATACTAAAAATACTTGCATGGAAAAAATAGCAAGACCACAGAAAACCTATCCATACAGGCTCTTAGAAAACTTTCTACACATTTCTACCTCATGCCCACCCTCTCGGTACCCACCCCCCCAAAAGGAACCTCACCATACAGCAAAGTAATTCTAATGAGCACTCTGTCTAGAAGATTAACAGATCTACCTCAGAGACGCCTGGGTGGCTCAGTTGGTTAAGCGGCTGCCTTCGGCTCGGGTCATGATCCCAGGGTCCTGGGATCGAGTCCCACATTCGGGCTCCTTGCTCAGTGGGGAGTCTACTTCTCCCTCCCTCTCTCCCCTTCTTCTGTTCATGCTCTCACTCTCTCTCTCTCTCTCTCAAATAAAATCCTTTAAAAAATAATTCAAAAAAGATGGGACTCCGTTTATCATGCTCACTATAGTATCCCTTCACATAGTAGCCATCAATAAATACTCTATTGCAATGTAATAAGGAAGAGAGGAAGGAAGATCGATTTGCACCAAGTGTTAAAGGATGGTTCAGCAGATGGATCCAACAGACATTCCAGCCCCTGGAATCAGCACACACAATCACAGTGGCACAGAGCCCCACCACAGTTTGTGCATCATAAAAAAGGTACCCAGCTGAGGTAGAAAGAAGGGAAGCCTAAATCCAGCCTGTGCTCGGCTCACCATGGACTCTCCTTGGAGCCTCTATCTGCCCAGCATGTTACATCTTTCTCCTAGTTTGTCAGCCCAGAGAGCGTGCATTTTTCTTATTCATGCAAATGCATTGTGTAGGCTTCTGTATAATGTGTTATATATAATGCATAATAATGCTCTAGTGGGATTTAAAAGTACAATGCATTCCAGGAATAGCGTTAGTTTGGTATAGCAGAATAGGGCATATGAGGAAGAAGGAAGGAGGACAAAGCCGAACAACTAGGTTTCGGGTCATTTTCAAACCATAAATTTTCTCGTTATAGGTACGTATCTTATTAAGTGATTACAAACAGCGTGCTACAATGACCAGCTTTGCATCCTGGCTTCACTACTTTCTATTGCTTAACATTCTTCAAAACAGGGCTAGTAACAGTAGATCCCTCATAGGGCTATTGGGATCACTGAATGTGACTGTATATAAAAAAACTGTTAAAAGCAGTGTCTAGAATTTGTGACCGCTCACCAAAATAGTAGCTGAATAAATGTTAGCATTTCTCAAAGCCCCGTTTGACTGCAATAGAAAAGATTTAAAGATCAGACGCATGAAGACCAATTAGGAGGCTAGGATAGTGGTCTAGGACAGAGATGGTAAGGACTCAATGAAGGAAGTAACTGGGAAGGGAAGAAGTGGTGGATGGAAGCAATGTCAGGAAGGCTATGAACAAGTCACGTCCAAATGCCAAAAAAGGATTCTCTCTGAATTCTAAACACCAACTTTATAAAAACTAGTATCCATTAAAGATTTCAAAATACCCTTGCATCATTGGTATGCAGAGCCACATCAAGTAAGGCCTTGAAACCCAGATGAAGGAGTTGGACATGTATCCTGAAGATCAGTATTTTCAAAAGTAGTTTTTAAAACCACCACCATCAAAGATCACCAGGGTACTTACTCATTAAACATGCAGATTCCTAGGTTTCACTCGGGCTCCAGAATCAGTCTTTGTGATACATCTGCTGATTAGAAAGGACCCAAAGGGATGTTGAAGCACAAAAAAGCTGGTAAACAACAAGGAGGGGAGGCACTGATACTTTCTAAGAAAGGACGTAATATTCTAATTTATGTTTTAGAAAAGTCACCATGGTGCCAAGAAGTGGGGGAGGGAACAGGGTGAGAGGTGGGTGGAATGGTGAAAAAATTTCAGGGCAAGAGTCACTGTTATTTCCACATTCCTAAAGACAGACTTGAATAGTCACACTAAGCCTTATGGTTATTATGATTCTAATGATGGAATTTAATTCACAAAAATCCACTATGAACACCGGTGGGATTTTCACAGCTTCTTTATTGGGACACCTGGGAATGGAAAGATTAAGCTCTAGACACAGACCATCTCAGGTCTGTGTTTGGTTTTTTTATTTTTTTTCTGTAAATATAAATAACCTTTTATTTATTTATTTATTTATTTATTTATTTTAAAGATTTTATTTAATTATTTGACAGAGAGAGAGAGATCCCAAGTAGGCAGAGAGGCAGGCAGAGAGACGTCGGGGCTCGATCCCAGGACCCTGAGATCATGACCTGAGCCGAAGGCAGAGGCTTTAACCCACTGAGCCAACCAGGTGCCCCAATAATCTTTCATTTAAAAAAAGCAAATAAATATGTATGGAGCTTCATCTGAGTTGACCAATAGGCATTCTAAGCCAAACTATGAAGCTAACCACAACAAAAATTTATTTTCTAACACCTTCTTGACTCTTACACTTTTGGAGTTAGAGATGCTAAGGTTCATACATATTTGTATTTCTTTTTTAAAGAACCAAACCAATTGCTCTTAGGCAAAGGGGCCAAGAGGAACCCATGGAAAGCGCCAGAGCTGGGGAAAGTGAAAATTTAGTTCAGAATCCTCCAGCAACTGGGATCTGTTGGGGATCCCTATTTATCAGCCCGAATACTAGAGTTAAGAACTTTTGTAGCTGGTGAGACCTAATTTTGGCTCCATGCCGGAATGGAACATCAGTCAACTTACTCAAAATCTTTAAGCCTCAGTTTCCCCCTGTTAATTGCAGACAATGTTACAATAGCAAGAAAATGTTGTAAACATTCGAAATGGAATACCAGAGACACCTGCCTTTTGTGGATTAAGTGACAAAATTCAGGTATAATGTAAGTGTTCCAAAAGGCCACTTACAAAATTAAAATCCATATCTGTACATTACCCAGTAGATGAATGGCATAAGGTAAGCATTTACTATTCAGTTGTTATTATTAACCCAATTACTACCAACTGTTATACTACAACCAGTATTAATAATAAATACTAGATAGGGGCTTAGCTTTTCCTATTCTATTTCTGTAGACTTTCCTTCCCTTTGATAGCTAATTCCATTAACAGGCCCCCTGAACTGAGATTTACAGGGAAGGGAGAGAATACACTGCATTTATATTTGGAACTTACTGGACCCCTCCTGTGTGCCAGGCTCTGTGCTAGGTACAAACGACCAACATAGATAAGTCAAATTTCCTTTCCTGAGGGCACTCAAACAAAAAGAGAAATTTAATTGGGATCATAGATGAACGCACTCTGAAATCTACCAACACTCTGAAATCGTAGGCAAGTCTGTATTCATGGGTATTCATTCATTTTTTACTATAGGCTAGGCCCTGTTCTAAGTGTTGAATATATATTAACTCATTTCATATTGACAAAACAATTATTGAGCATATACTATTATTATCATGCACATATTGCAGATGAGGAAACTGAGGCACAGAGTCGTTAAACAACATTCCCAAGGTCACACACTTAGTGGCAGAGCTGTGATTCGAACTTGGGCAGTGTGTCTTCAGAGTCTATAAGCATAAACTATCGGTGTACACTCTACAGTTCCTGTCGCTTGAATCCAGAACTTTAATTGGCTTTTTAAAGGTTTATGTGACACAAAATTGGATTATGAACTCAGTCTTGGGGAAGAAAACAAACCAGTAAGTACAGCAACATGACATGTGCTACAACCAAGATTTATGGCAGGTGCTATGTGAGAGAGCACCAGGGAGAAAATATCCAAGCATCAAGGAATGAGTAGCAAAAGGAGGAAGTAGATTTAGGTAGCAGGGCATCACAAACACAGCCATGTCATTTTATCCTAATTTTCCAAACATTGATACTCACGGACTATTGTGAGGTTATCATAGTTTAACTTTGGAAGCACTGGAGTCACGAGGTCTGTGGTATTAGAGACTAAACTGGGCTATCAGACCATACGATCACCCTTGGTATCAGGTTGAACCTTGGCAGGAGGCCCAGAAACTGCTCACAACCCAGTGGCTCAGCCCATGTCAGCCCCTTACTATTTACGGTTGTTGCTGCATCAGACATTTTTGGTCATTAAATATTTATGTTGTTGTTATGTTCTACATAATTGCTTCAAATTTCCACATTTCATGTGTCAAGAATTCCCAAATACAGAAATAAGGCAAATGCAAGGACGTTGTCACTTAATTATAATGAATACCCAAGAGTCAAGGTACGGTTTAGACTTAAGTTTAGTTTTGGTTATATATGAATCTGTAAGCTTATATGGTTATAGTTATCTACAAAAGAATGAGCCCACATTTTCTTGAGTTGTGCCTTTACAATGATACACATACACACACACAACACACAATATATACAAATATATACCTGTGCAGCTGGTATATCTTACGGCAGGTGCTGTGTGAGAGAGTACTAGGGAGAGAGAAGAGCTTTATTTCCATTTGATAACAACAAATGAGTTGGCGTCAGTATGAATCTAACTTTTTCATCAATAGGTCATTCTAAGGCCCTACTTGGAAAACATTTTCAAAGGTTATCTTAAAAAGTACAGACAGTTTGGTAGATTCCTCAATCTGGAAATACTTTATTAAATACAAAGTTTAGGTTTAGAATTAGTAAAGTCCTCATAGTCTGACATAGTTCATTCATTCAAAAGACATATCCTAAGCATTCTTTAGGTGTTTTCAGAGAGTGCAAATAACTCAATAGACACTGGGTCGAAAGAGGCAGAATTTGATTAGGACAGTTGGGATTCGGACACATAGAGAGGAAAATTTTGCAAGTGTGGGTTCAAGGGCCAGAGCTACTTCTGTGTCCTTACTTGGCCCTCCCACCCAAAAAAATAACTCCTAACTCTTAACATAGTAATTGCTATGTGCCAAGCATTGTTCTAGCTGCTTTATACTTGCATGAGCTCTTTGAATCCTCATGTTCTAATGAGGATTTCCCCATCTTACAGATGAAGAAACTGACAGGCACAGAGGCTTAGCACTTGCCCAGCTCACAACTAGAATATGCTGGAGTCAGGACTCAAGCCCATGCAGTCTGGCTTCACAGTCTGTGCTCCTAACCACTACTTTGGTATTTCTCAAACATTGTCGTCTTAGGATCACTTTATACTTTTAAAACTTACTGAATGTTCCAAAGGCGTTTGGTTATTTTGAGTATGCCTATCGAAATTTTCCATAGGAATAATCAAAACTGATAAATATTAAGTGCTTATGTATTAATTCATATAAAAAACAAAATTATGGACATTGAGAACACATCAATGGCTGCCTGGGGCTCTTTTGCTGAGAGGGAAGTAGTTGTGGCTAATAAAGGGCAATATCTATGTGGTGATGAAGCCGTTCTATATAGTCTATATCTTGACAGAATCAGTATCACTATCCTGGCTATGGTAGGATATTACCATCTTGTAAGATGTTGCCATTGCAGTAAACTAGGTACAGAATATACAGAATATACATGATCTCTAGTATTTCTATTTTTTTTTAAAGATTTATTTATTTTAGAGAGAGCACATGCAAGAAGGAAAAGGGAGAGAGGGAGAGATAGAGAATTTTAAGCAGACTCCCTGGTGACCATGGAGCCCTACGGGGGTGTGGGGTGGGGGGAGAGCCTCACGACCTTGAGATCATGACCTGAGCCGAAACCAAGAGTTGGACACTGAACTGACTGAGCCACCCAGATGCACCTCTCTTTATTATTTCTTACAATTGAATATGAATCTTTTAATTATTTAAAAGTAAAATATTAATTTAAAAGACAATAAACCATTATATACAAACATAAATAACATTTTTTAAATGAAATAATCACATTTCCAAAAATAAATTAGTGAGGAGGATAGCATGACTTCACATTATTATAAATCTCTTCAAGGCTTTAAAAGCAGGTTAGACTTTCTTATCTGCTTCTGCGTCAGCCTACTGGCAGTATTACACCTCATGTAGCCTTTGGAACACTCCACTTTATACTTGTGAAAGAAAGAGAATGCAAAAGGAAAAGAAATGATTCTAGTGTTATGAAAAAGTTTTCAAGGACACCCTAAAAATATCTCAGGGACCCCAATGGTCTCTAGACCACAAACTGAAAAATCAATGCCCTATAATATAATCATGCCTCTTAACATGTTTGATGCTAGCATAATATTAATTGTGCTAATAGTTGAGTTTCAGCTCCAAGGCAATTAGTACAAACTTACTCCCCCAAGTCAGTGGCCAAGTGCTTGAATGCACAACTTCTTTTGCAGCCTAGGAGATCGAAAAGCTCCCAAATGAGCACACAGTAAGCAAAACAAACTGTTCGAACTACTGCAATTTGCCTGCTCCCTCTCTGCTGAAGATTTCTGGCTGCCTTACTTCAAAGGGAACACTGTGTGAGGAGAGCATCTGTGGGGAGAAGATAGCAAGGCAAACGTGGCAACTAAAGAACCATCAACTTGAAATGTTTTTGTAAAATGCCAAGAGACTTATGTACAGGGACATAGTGTCATTGGAAAACATAAAAGAACACTGGAATGCTGCAATTAGTAATGATGTCAGAAGGAACTACTTAACCCCTCTGAGATCTCTTGTACCGCCCACTGCCCTTTGCTTAAGTTGCTGCTGCCCTGGGACAAAGCTGTAAGAGGGAGCTCTGACATTCAAAACTCAAAGTGCATAACTACACTAATACACCCGCTTTTAGCTTAGCGGTAGATTCGGTCTCAAACTGGGCAATAAATGCTCAGTGCTAAGCTGGGGAAATTTGCCTTCGACTTTGGCTAATACCAAAGCTAGGAAACTCAAAATGACTATAAGTAGCCTCAGCCTTGTGGATACACCAGAGTTAAAACAAGACAGGATAAAGTGAACGTAAGACATTGTATATTAAAAATTCCACAGAGCTACTGGGAAAAATTGAAACAATTAATGTTATAAAAAATTTAAAGACTAGAAGAAAATACTCTCCAAAGTCTAACTTTCATGGATGGAATTAAATGAAGGCTGATTCTAATTAGTTTTGCCTTCGCCCTTTATAGCCCAAATAATTTTCCAAATTGGTTTTATCTTTCTGAAACTGTATTTCTACACTTCTAAATTTTTGTTTAACCTAGTTTAATAATAGCTATTATTTACTGAGGGTAGTATATTTGCCAGACACTTTACTAGGTACTATGTTGCATTATCTCCACTCTTTGCTAAATTCCTTAGGTGCAATTATCATTTTTCCTACTCTGTGCCTGAGTAAATTGAGGCTCAGAGCCCATAAGTGCCTTCAGCCTTGATCATAGTTAGACAGAGGAACTGATATTCAAAATTCAAGCCACATTTCTTACCTCCAAAGCCACGATTATCCTATTGCTTCCTTCTTATTTCTGTGCATTTAAGAGGATTTTCAAGTGGGCTTCATGTAATTGCCTTAGTTTATACTAAAATTCCTAGCCTTTCTTGATTCTAAAGGTATAAATGATGAGTGGCAAAGTAATGTTATGTTCTTTAATGCTTTAGGCTACAAGATTTGACCTAGGTTTATCAGAACTCCCTAACTTTTAGCCATGGGAGTTCCTTCAACTGAATTTGTCAAAAGCCTGACACACATCAACACTTGATCATTCTAATGACAGTCACTCTCCCTTCTTTTCTAAGCCAAAGGCCTGCCTAGTAATGAGCACGACTGCGTCACTCCAAACTCCACCTTAGTTGTCATATAACCTTCCTCCTGAGGGTCTCTGTGCCTTCATTTGAAGAGCTCTTCTGTGTATGTCTGTGTCCAAATTTCCGTTCTTTTAAGGACACCAGTCACTGGATTAGAGTCCATCCTAATCCACTATGACCTTACCTTAATTTGTTAATTTTTTTAAAACCTCACTTTAATTAATTACTTCTGCAAAGACCTATTTCCAAATTAGGTCACATGCTGAGGTTCCAAGTGAAGGAATTTTTGAAGGAAGCTATTCATCCCACTACAAGGAATTAGTTCAGATGAATATAGAGAAGAGTCATTTTAAGGATTTGCATAGCATTAGGTTTTTTGCAAGGCCAAGGAGTGGACTCTAAAAGCCTTTGTGTCATTTCACCCATATTCTTGTTTGCAGAGGAAATTTGCAAACTGGTTGGGGAGTAGGCCTCATGTCAATTTCTGTCACATTAAGATAATCACCCTGCTCTATTTCCTTCTTGGGCACATGCCTCTGTGTGAAAACATTTTGAGTGCTAGTTCATTGTTTTGCTTCTCTCCATTAGGATGTAAGTCTCCGGAGGCAGGGAACTTACCATTCTTATTGGCCACCAAAACCCCAATACCAAGAATAGTACCTGGCATGTAGGCATGCAGTAAATGCTCAGTGAATGACTGGTTGGATGTGCAGATGATTTCTTAGTAGCTGACTGATTAGAGTTTTCACAATGCTGTTCATTCATTCCCTCAGCAAACATTTAGTGACTGCTTACTATTTTGCCAAGCACTGTATTCAGCACTGGATATATGAAGATACAACTGCAAGCAAAAGCAAGCTTGTATTCCCAGATCTCCTCAACACTAAACAAAGAATCTTCAGGGCACCTATAGTACATCAAGAACTGTGCTTGGTCTCATGGGTACACACACCAGCATAGATTTACCCTTGTGCACAGACAACCTTTGTCTGCAAGATTAAAGTAAGTGTTAAGATTATGGCCATATTTAGAGTACATAACGAAAAATAAGAGTAGTCTTTATTAGTTGGTGAAAACAGAACTACAAGTAAATGTTTTGACAGGCAGCGGGGAAAAGGGTAGATATTCCAGGGCTATAAGTCTGACTTGAGCAATGGAACAAAATATACTAAGAAATGAAGCTCAAGAAGTCAAACATAATGAGTTTCCCTATCTTGACTGAGAGAATGATATTTAAAAGGTACTTATTATCCCTCAGATGACTAAATATGGTTTACAGGATAGAGTGAAGACAAAATCAAGGTCCCCAGTGATCCTGATGGCCCAGATGGCTAGGCTCAATAAAGCCAACACAATAAATTCTAAAAAAGATACATGAAAGTTTTATCTTTAGATTGCTTGGATGGAATAGATTTTTGATCAATTAGAGTAAGACCAAATGGAGGAAACTTCTTCCTGACAAGAGTTCCTTTGAAAAATACCACTCTTTTCTTGATCATGAAGCCAACTAATCACAACATCCAGTGGTGTTCTCTGGCTATCTCTCTAAATCCAATGCAAGCATCTAAAACAGTAATAGAAAACAAGGTCCCAGATCAACAAACTAGTACCCTCACTGTTCCTGGGACCAGTCAGATCACAGCTAGAGTACTTTAGATATACTTGAGAATACTTCAACACAATATGTGTTGAAATCAGAGCTCCCCCTTTTAAGACATGTATATATATACTGGAGTGCATTTAGACAAAAACAAGTATGATGCATACAGTTAGAAAATTAAAACAGCAAAGTTAAAGAAAATGGACAAATATACTCTGCAGAAGTAATACTATGGAAGATTATCAGTTTTATAAATTTCGGGGACTATTAGAGTTTCTCAAGAAGTATGGGGTACTGTAGTCAAAAGGACAGTGCTAATAGAGCCAGTCAGATAGGAATTCCTCCTCTATCACTTATTGAGTATGTTATCAGAGATAAATTACTTAACTTCTGTGAGCATTCAGTTTCTTAATCTATAAATAAGATTCATAATTATATATAATTCCCTCCTTCACAGGGTTGTTGAGAGAATTAGAAAGAAAATAATTCTATAAAGAAGGAAGTTTTTCTATTTAGGACGAAAATGTGATGCACGATTTTTTTTTTTAAATTCCAGTATACTTGACGTACAGTGTTACATTAGGTTCAGGTGCGCAATACGGTGATTAAATGTGACGCAGTTTTAGTCCACACTGGAGGCGTATTTGAACAATTTGATCAGCTCCAAGTTTATACATTCCTTCAACAAAAATCCTTAAAACCTACAATGTTACAAGCACAGTACTAGGCACTAGGGATGCAATAACGAACAAAGCAAGACCAAACCCTTGCCCTGACGAAGCTAACGTTCTGGCAGTGGAGACAATTAACACCATGTATGCAAAATAAGGCCAGCCAGTGAGGAGAGCCACAAAGAAACAAAACAAGGGGGAAAGCCTCAGCAGTAGAAGAACATTTTATACTGTATGGTCGCCACGGGCTTCCAAGGGTGGGAGAGATTTCCACAGATTCCTAAAAGAAACAACAGTGTGAGAAAACATCTGAGAGTGCTCTCCTGGGAGACACACTAGCAGATGCATTAAGCTCTGCAATGGAAACAAGCTCTGTGTGTTTGAGCAAGGCCAGTGTGGTTAGAGCAGAGTCAGTGAGGGCAGAATGGGGAAAGCAAAGGAAAGGAAGTTTCCCAAGAACCAGATAATGCAGGACTTCGCAGGCTAGTTAGGAGTTTGGACTTTTTGTGTTTGTGAGTAGTCCAAGTGTTGAAAAAGCCATTGGGGAATTCTGAGCGAAGATGAGATATGGTCAGATTTATTATTTTAAATTCTCAAGTTACATGATTGGAGGAGGGGAATAAAGATCTCAAATACTATATATGTTTTTTTTCTTCCTCAAATAAGGGTGTAGGCTAGTATGCAAGCTCTGCTCCACGAAATTGTCCGGGCTGGTGTGAAGGTGTGGTACTCCTTAGTGCCCAGGATCCAGACTCTAATTGTGGCTCCTGTGGCTCTCACGTTCTTAGGTTGTTGTCCTCATCCTCATGATCAATAGTATTAGGTACCAAATGTTATGAAAATAAAGAAGAGAGGGAGTTAATTCTTCCTGAGAACTTGGAGGATATCTCACAAAGTTTATTTAGACTGGATCTCGTAAGTAGAATTTGATCAGGGAGGAAATCCAAAGGAAGATAATTATAATCATAGGTATGTCAGTGCATAGCGGGTAGGGAGGAAGTAGTCAATTATGGCCATAATAAAAGGTATACTGGAAAGGCATGGTACGTGAAGCATATTCATTTATTGAATTTCTATTGTGTTTAAAGCTCCATGATGGGAAAAGCTATCTAGAAAATTAAGACATATTTTCCTATCTCAAGACATTTAAAACTAAGTGAGGAGACATATATGCACATACTTCACCATATATGACAACAAAGGTATGTGTCCTTATGGAGACACAAAAAGAGACCCACCCTCACAGATATTTTAATGCCCTCTCGGTGGTTGTTTAGGTACCTTGCCCTGTTCACTTTATCCACCCCACTAGAATGTAAGCTCTTTGAGGGCAGGAGTCATTTATTGACAAATATTTACTAAGCACCTACTGTGTGAGATGATTGTTCTAAGCGCTGGAGATGCATCAGGGAACATCATTTCATTATTGTGAATATGTAAATTAGGGAAATTTTATCACATTTTCATTTATTTAGACTTCCTACATGGGATCATGATTTTATGTTCCTTTAATCAAGTCACCTTTTTAGTTCTCAAGAAGTATTTCTAACTTATTCATCTAGATCCTGAACAACGAACTTATTCCTAGGTGTTCCTATGCACTTTTCTTTCATATTGGGCTCTCTGAACACAATAGCTTTTTGAAAATTAATTGAACTCATATAATTATGCCTTCATTCAATTAGAATATTCAGTGATCACCGTTTTGTGCCAGATAATATTCTGGGTGGTAGAGATGTAGCAGTAAACAAAATAAAGGACAAAAATAAAACTTCCCTTCATGGAGCTTATATTCTACTAGTAAGGGTCCTCAGAGAAACGAACATAATGAATATATTAAATATGTAGCTCATGGACAATGATAAATTTTAAGGAGAAAAATAAAGGAGGGAAACGAGGAAGAAATGTTGGGGGTGTGTGTCTGTGTGTGTCTGAGTATATTTTTCAAAGTTGATCAGGCAATGTCTTGAGTAGAAAATACCTGAGTAATGACTTAAAGGACATGAGGGATTTAACAACGTGGACAGTATCTGTTTTAAACAGAGTGTTTTAAACTGTATTTTTAACAAGACAAGTACAAAGTCCCTGAGACAAAAGATGGACTGTGTGTCAGGATGGAGGGGCAAGCATTACGACGTATAGACAGAGTAAAAATTGTGACAAGACTCCAAGGCCTTTCAAAGCTAGTATAAAGGCTTGGGTTATTACTTTGACTGAGATGGGGAACCAGAGAATTTTAAGCAGAGGAGTGACAGGATCCTAGGTGTATTTTTAAAGGATCGCCCTGGCTGCAGTTCTGAGAATAGACTTTGGGAGATGCAAGGGTGGAAGCAGGGTGGCTTTAGAGATGGAAATGTAATGATCCAGGAGAGATGACTGGTAACATGATATAGGCTGGCAGCAGTGGAGATGATGAAGAGGGGTCATATTACATACATGATTTCTGGAGCTAGAGACCCATAAGATTAGCTGACGGATTAGATGTGGGAAAATAAGAGTGAAGTACGGAAGACACCCAGATTTTTGGCCTGCAGTACTGGAAGGATAAGCAAGTCTGAGGGAAGAGCAAGTTTAGATGAAATTTCTGGGGTTCATTTCAAGATATTTGGGTACTCTTATTATTACCCTTAGTGTGTATAGGCAGATAATCATTAAATGTTTGTAGAATGAAAAGGAATGCTCGTGAATGGATGAGTGTGTTACAGAGGGAATGAATAAACAAATATGTAAGAGTATATGCCCTAGTTTTGGCAGTAAGTCATGAGTGTTGACTGGTCCACAGCAGGAGCCAGAGTCAGATGATATGCACCTGGGTATAATAAACCTAATAAAAGGATTAGATAAAAGGTTGAGACAATAACCAAGCCCAAAAGAGACTATCTTTGCCAATATATCAAATTACAAGACAGTTAAAAGAGAGGACCAAGAGCTCACAGTAGAAATGTTGCGAATGATTGTATGAGCAGTGAAGCAATAAAAATAATAGCATGTAAAAGAGTGAGACTGAATTAGAGTCCCTTAGATGTGGTTTTGACCTTGAAGGATCCTTTTGATGTACTATAACACATCAATTATCACATGCCAGTCTTAAACAGCTAAAATGGAGGCAAAATGCTTAGCATGTCTACTGTCTTCCAAAGGCATGTGTATCTGTTGCAGGCAGTAGGCCAGGGTAGTGAGGACTTGCAGCATGGGAAAAGCTCAAGATCCATGCATTATTGAGAGAAAAATAATTGTCCAAAATCCTTTCGGTTCTAATTGACATTTTAAGGTCAATTTAAGAATTGATCCATGAGGACTTAGAACTAGAGATCACTCCATCATGTGCAGAAGATAAACATTCTACCTACCATGTTTATTACTGAGATGTACTGACCTACAGTGAAAATTTTATGTCCTAGAAAGATGAAGTAAAAGAAAGCACATTCTTTCTAGCTCAAGAGTGTGAAGAAAAGAAGAGAGACATAATGAGACATGTGTGTCTCAGACTCCACTCTCTAGTCCTCAACCCTGAAGGAGAATATGTAAATAAGCTGAAGTAAACACTGAAGACAGGGATTCTCCCAACCTATGGGATAATGAATGGAGACATGTGCTACATGGTTTTGTTTTGGTTTTTTTTTTAAGATTTTAGGTATTTATTTGAGAGAGGGAGAGCAAGACCACAAGCAAACAGGAATGGCAGGGGGGTGGGGGGAGAGGGAAGAGCAGACTCTCCACTGAGCAGGGAGCCTGATGTGGGGCTTGATCCCAGGACCCTGAGATCATGACCTAAGCTGAAGGCAGATGTGTAACCTACTTGGTCACCCAGGTACCCCCTTTTTTATCCTTTTACTACTAGTTAAGAGTGTAGAGTGGTATGGTTAGGCTGAGAGAGGTTCTAGATGGTATCCAAGAGTTCGCCTCAGTTTCTCCTTATCTGCCACAGAGGCGGAAATGAAAACCAGCAATCCTTATGTGGGGCTGGCCAGGATATGAGCAAGGGGACTGTACAACATAGGCCAGGGACACCTAGATAAAGAGACTGGATGAAGACTATATCACAGCCTAGGAGGGGCTTGAAAGCATTGGAGTTGAGGTTTTGAGTGGAGAAATGGATTCTTCTTAGAGAGGAGCAAAGAAGGAGACTGATGTCTGAAAGAATAGTTTTATCTAAATGGGAACTGCACTACCTAAAACAATTGCATATATAATTATATTAGACAAATATATTCCAGCCCAGTCACAGATAAAATAGAAAAAATCATTTCTCTGCAGTCTGAGTTTCAGTTTGAGTATACCTGTGATGCTGTTACACAGATTCACAAGTTGTCATATCCCCAGGACTGTAATAATTTTACATAATTTCCCATTTCAGATAATTGTATTCCATTTATTCTTTTCTTAGGTCAGGCAACCTGAAATCCAAAAGCAAACAATGGAGGCAACAACAAAATGTGGCTTAGATTTTCAAAGTTGAGTGTTATGGATGGAACGGTGAACCCCCTCCCGATTATCACCAATTCTTATGTTGAAGTCCTATACCCCAATGCTTCAGAATGTAACTTTTTTTTAATTTAAATTCAATTAGCCAACATATAGTACATCATTAGTTTCAGATGCAGAAGACAGGGTCTTTATCCGTGTAATCAAGAAAGCTATGTAAAAGCCAAGGAAAGAGGCCTGGAACGGATATTTCCTTCACAGTCCTCAAAAGGAACCATTCCTTGCCACCACCCTGATTTTGGACTTCTAGCCTCCAGAATTGTAAAAAACAAAAACAAAAATAAAACCCTAATTTCTATTGGTTAAGCCATCCAGTTTAAGGTACTGTGTTATGGTAACCATGGCAAACTGGTACATGAAGAAATGTTTAAGTTGTAAACAAGCAAAATTAATCACCATAACATTTTTCAAAATCAAGAGCTAATAATGGATAACATACCATGACAAAGATAGCCCAAGACAAAAATTAGGAAGTCTTCTAGATGCTTATGTAACATTCCAAGTAAAGACTATACCTATATCAAGAACTGAAGTACAGACCTCCAAACTCATATTCAGCATGGTCTACAACAAGAAGCAGGATATACTTGGGGGTCAGGGCAACCTGGATTCTAATCCATCATTAGCTGTATGATCGCAGGAAAGTTAGTTAACTTTAGGAAGTAAGAATTAGGTTCCATTATTTGCACCCTTTCTTTCACCATCAATCAAATACTCTTTGTAACTCAAGTAGGAAAAACATCTCTAATATGGTAGATTAAAAGTCTATGTGTGTCTGTGTGAGTATATGCACACATATACTGATTTCCAGTAAGTCCCTGACATAAATCATGAGATTTTAGTTAACTTAAAAAATCTCAATCTATACAACAAAAGAATTTATTGATCTAATCATTAGTTTTCTAAATATTTCTAAGATTCCTTCTTTTTCTACACATTTCATGGTGATAAGATTTAAATTAGTATCATACAAGGTACCCTGGAATGACAGAACTCCTTTTCTATTTTTTATCTAGATAATTAGAATCATTATTTTTAATTACACAGAATTATTTTATTGCAGCATTATTTGCAGGCCCAAATTATGGAAGCAATCTAAGTGCCCATCAATAGATGAATAGATAAAGATGTGTTGTATATATACAATTGAATATTGAGCAGCCATAAAAAAGATCTTGCCCTATGTGACAACATGGATGGACCTAATGATGCTATGCAAAATAAGTCAGAGAAAAACAAATACCATGTGATTTCACTTATATATGGTATCTAAAAAACAAAACAAACAAAAAAGACAGAAGTACAGAAAACTGGTGGTTGCCAGAGAGGAGAGGGAGTGTGGGGATATGCAAAATAAGTGAAGAGGATTAAGAGGTACGAGATTCCAGTTATAAAGTAAATCACGGAAATGAAAAGTACAGCAAAGGGAATACTCTCAATAATGTTTTAATAATTCTGTACGATGACAGATGGGAACTATACTTATAGTGGTAAGCACAGCATAATGTACAGAATTGTCCAATCACTATGTTGCACACCTGAAATAGAACATATGTCTGCTATACTTCAATTTAAAAAATTTTTTAAAGAGGGAAGAAAATAATAACGCATAAAAGTATGTTTATTGTTTTTTTTTCTTCTTTATCTAGAAACAGACATGAATTCTCCTTTGAGAGAGCTCCTTTGTTCTGGGGTTGGGGGAACAACTGACAACCCTTTTAGTTTTGCAGAAGTAAAACTAGATCCCATTCTAAAATGGAAAGCTTCGAACAAGAAAAAGCTAAAGTGTTTGGATAGTACAGTAAAAGCAGAGGAATGTGTCTAATTTACAGCTTTAAGACTACTTTATGCATATTAATTCATATGTATTTACCTAAGTCTGGAGTAAATCTCATTAAATACTATAATCTGACCCCATCTGAAACTGGAAAATTAAGACAAGGGTCTGTTTGTCTACACAAATGTCATGTCAGTAAGGGTGACAACAGTAGATACCGGAAGGAACACTGTCATCTGATGGCCAAAAGTGATATGCAAATTAAAATGAGGTAAATTACAACAAAGAAAATCCCAGGTCCAGGAGATATCACTGGTAAATTCTACCAAACATTAAAATAAGTATTAATACCAATTCTTCAAAAACTAGAGGAGTATGGAACCACAGGCTGGGTGGATTATAAACAACAAAAATTTATTTCTTACATTCTGGGGGCTTGAAGTCCAAGATCAGGATACCAGCCCAGGTGGGTTCTGGTGAGATTCCTCTTCAGACTTACAGACCACCAACTTCTCACTGTAACCTCACATGGCAGAGAGCAGAGAGAAGAAGCAAGCTCTCTAGTGACTCTTAAAAGGCAATTAATACTCCTCATGAGGGCCCCACCCTCAGGACTTCATCTAATCCTCACTATCTCCCAAAGGCTTCAACTTCTAGTACCATTACAAAAGGGGGTAGTGTTTCCACATATGAGTTTTAGGGGCAATATTTAGTCCACAATACCCTTTTAGAACATTCAAACACATCACAAGTACAGAAAAATATCCTTTTGTATATATGTAAAAAAAAAAAGAAAAAAAGAAAAAAACTGGAGCAAACCAAATTCAGCAACAATGAAAAAGGATTAGATATAATGACCAAGTGAGATTTAACTCAGGAATCCAAGATTGTTTTAATACTCCCAAATCAAGCAGTGTAATACAGCATATCAAGAGAATAAAGAACAAAACCCATAAAATCTCAATACACAAAAATATTTGACAAAATCCAGCTTTTCATAATAAACATAAACAAAATAGAAGTACAATAAGAACTTCTTCAACCTAATAAAGGTCATCTAAGAAAAACCCAAACATAACACAATGCTCAATTGTGAAAGAATGAAAGCTTTCTCCCTAAATTTTTGAACAAGCTGTTTGTGGCCACCATTTCTAGTCATCATCATCCTGGAGATTACAGCCGGTGAAATGAAAAAAGGAAAAAGAAGTAAAGGCATCCATATCAGAAAGAAGTAATTAAGCTTATCTTCATTTACAAATGGCATGTAGTTGTATATAGAACATTCTTAGAAATCAGAAAAGTTAAAGCTAATAAACAAGCTCAGCAAGACTGCAACAAACAAGATCAATATAAGAAAATCAATTGTATTTCTATAAACTAGTAAAGAAAACTGAAAAATTAGGAAAACAATTTCATATACAACAGTATAAAAAAGAATATTTAAATTTAATAAAGTATAAGACTTTAAGAAGTCTTTAAGTGTCAGAAGAATTACTATTAAGATAGCAATACTTCCTGAATTGATCTACAACTGTAACAAAATGCTTATCAAAATCTAAGCAAGCTACTTTATAGAAAGTGACAAGTGGATTATAAAATTCATTCAGAAATGCAAGGAACCCAAAATAGTCAAAATAAGCTGGGGGGAAAAAAAAAACCATCTTAGAGGGCTCACACTTCCCAATTTCGAAACTTAGTACAAAGCCGTGGTAATCAAGATATTGTGCTATTTGTGAAAGGAGGTATATATCTGTATCTGGGTAGTATCTTTATATACATAAATATATAGATCAATAGAATAAAATTCTAGTCCAGAAATAAACTGTCACATTTATGTTAAATTGATTTTCAACAACAATTCCAAGATAATTCAATGGGCTAGAGAATAACTGGTTCAACAAATAGTGCTATGGCAACTGGATATCAACATGAAAAATGAAATTGGACCCTTACCTCACGCCATATACGAAAATAAAATCAAAATGGATCAAAGACCTAATACAAGTAATATATAGCTAAATCTACAAAACTCTTAGAAGTAAACACAGGTGTAAATGACATCTATGATTCCAAAATCACAGCCAACAAAAAACGAAGTGGACATCTGAAAGTTAAAAATATTTGCTTTAAAGGATGCAATTAAGAAAGTGAAACAGACAACCTATAGAATGAGAGAAAATATTTGAAAAAATACAACTGATAAGTGTATATAGTATCCATATGATATAAAGAACTCTTAACTGAAATTAAAAATAAGCAATTAGACAATAAGAAAAAAATCTGAATACATTTATCCCAAGAAATGGCCAATAAACACATGAAAAGTTGCTCTAGATCATTACCCATTAGAGAAACAAATCAAAATTTCAGTGAGATACCACTTCACATCTGCCAGGATGAATATAATTTGTTACCTCTCTACAGAACACATGGTATAGGTTGATGGTAAAGAACTGGGATGTATTATTATTGTTTTCTTCTTTACCCAAGAAGAGCCAGCATGCACTTCTGGTATCAGGTACTGTCATTTTCATCAACAGTCGCATAGGTTATGTCCTTATCTTCACATTTAAGAGTGAACTAGAGCATGCCAGCCACTGAGGTCCAACCTGTGTACAAAGTCAGCTGACTTTAGCCCTCTTGCTGGGAACAGAAAGGGTTGAAGGGGCAAGAACAGGCAAATTACAACCACATGGTCACAGCTCTATTTTCCAAGCATAACCCCATGGCCAGACACCTAGGGATTGGAACATCATAGGGAAAATTAATTCAACAATCCTCTACAAACTCTAAGCTAGACTCTAACCACATACTTACATTTTAGACCTAGTGTTATCCCCTGGACTCAAACTCCTTGATTAGAATAGATTGAATTCATCAATTTTATTTAGGCAGATGATTTAATTATCCCAGAAAACATTCTAGTGACCTAATGCCCGAAGAACAAAAGTTTTGAGTCCATTTTTTGTTTGCCTGTTTTGACCTAGAATTGCCTTGACCTAAGGATGGGGATTTTTCTTAGATGTTCCTTTCTAAGATTTTACAACAAATAAGCCCAGCAGAAGGGGTGGGGAGAGGTAAGGACATCTGCCTTCGTTCAAAGTTATTGAAGAGAATTTGGGGTTATAAAACAAACCCTATGGTTACTTTTAAATCCTATGGTTTTATTTTCTCTATATGTTCTCTTGTACCACTTTATAACAAAGCATTCCTTAAAATCTCATATCTGATGAAGAAATAGATAACATAGTATTTAGAGGAATTAGAAATCTGCCAACTGAGTAAATCCATGAGAAACAGATTAGAAATATCTGAAATATGAATGCATATCTAAACTATGCAAGCCCCCACCCACTTTCTTGTACCCAGACTACAAATATCAGCCTGGGTCTAAAATTAAAGATAAAGGAAATTCCCAAACAATTTCTCTGGTATCAGTGTACATGGGGAATGGCATTAAATCTTGTGGCATCCCAGAAACCTCCATGCAGAAATCCCTGAAATGAGACTTCGTGACCCACAGCAAACAGGCTATTTACTACCTTTATAGTAGTAAAGGCTGTATAATTTCAATAATGGAACTCGCTGGCTAAACAAGCATTACCACACAGCTGCAAAAACCCTCAAGAAATTGCAGACAAGCTATTAAACTATGATTTATGAAGTCAGCTTTTGTTCAACCAAGTGATTACAATTTAATAAGCTCGCCTACTTAGCTCTGAATTGGACACAACCAGTAAGAAGAATGTATGAGAAATAAGCTTATGAGAAGATTCGGGTCTCCCATCCGAAGAGGCCATTTATCCAATTAGCCAACAATTCCTCAAAGTTCACTTATAGGCACTTCAGGGAATATAAAATGGTGTTGAATGTGGGCCCTGCCCTCTGGAGGCTTATTATAATCTAATACATGAACCAAATTTGTACATAAATACCTATATATAGGGCATCATAGAGGCACCAATACATTCTTATGGAGGTCAGATTTGGGCAAAAGTACTATGTAGCTAGGGGAGAAGTTTTCAAAAAAAAAAAAAAAAGCACTTATGTAGGCTCTGATGTTGTGCAGTGTCTGGATATAAAGGAGGGTAGAACTGCACAAAAATGTACATAGGATAGAATGTGAATCACGTTGATTAAAAGGGAGGTAAACAGGCTGAATGTAGGAAATGTAAAGGTCAGATAGTAAATAGCAAAGTATCTGAGTTGTGATTATGACAGTATGTGGAGACTAGTTTTAATGGCATTCAATTAGGCAATATTTACCAAGTGCCTACGAAGTGCCAGACACAGAGAACAGGGGGACAGAGATACATGAGAGGAGGGAAAATATGGTCAGTTGATGAGGGCCGGAATGAGGGTGAAGATTAGAGAAGACAGAGGGCAAATATGGTCAGTTGATGAGGGCCAGAATGAGGGTGAAGATTAGAGAAGACAGAGGGCAAATATGGTCAGTTGATGAGGGCCGGAATGAGGGTGAAGATTAGAGAAGACAGAGGGCAAATATGGTCAGTTGATGAGGGCCG